>OX375878.1:55174378-55774378 GCA_947359465.1 Metellina segmentata | reverse complement strand
GTTCAGCAAAAATCACAAAACGATGTTCTGCAATTTCATTCCTATAGATGACAATGGGTTATGGTATTACTACACACAAAAATGACTATGTTCGATAACCATGATTAATTTACGAGCAAGTTACTCACTGCTTTAACTTCAAGTCTAATTTTCTGAGAATTCAACATGTAGGACAGCGGGTACTCTAGTAGTAGTTGAGATAATTTGCAACACAACTATGTGTCTAGCATATCATAAAACATGTTTCTTCTTTCATGAAACGCGTTGAAGGGGTTATTTGATATCCCGATAACGTCAAGCTGTATATCTTCACCTCTTCCAGGAATGCCTCATTGGTGCTGAAACTTTTCTTGGCCAGCAAGAACACCAAATCTGGCTTTCACTAAACATTTGCTTGACCGTTAATAGAAACAATCTAGGAATATTAGGAATACGGAGCTTTAAATACAGAATGTTCGGAATAATTTGTCCCAGTATAGCATAAGGGCTCCTTTTCATGCCATGCCATGACATTTACAGCACGGAAAAACAACGAATTACCTTTCTTAATGAGAGCACTATTTATACTGGAGCAAATTTAAAACCAACATTCAGTAGAGAATAACGTCTTCTACAAATTCAAATTCAAAACAGTTGCATAAGATGACGTCTGCATATCACATTTTGTAAAAACAAAAAAATTCTAAGAGAAAACCCATGATTTGATGCCATAATCAGATTCTGCATCTTTAAATTAGTCTGAATATGAAATTTCATGATTTAATTACCTTGATATCCCAATATTTTCACTCCTTAAGTTTGTGCAAATTTCATGATAATATGATAAATTAACTATATTTCAAAAAATGATCATCATGAAATAAAAAGTCGTTATTTATAGATCGAGATTAATTGTAGTTATAGCTACCCCAAAATCTCAAATTTGAACACTATATCAAACCAAACGTATTTTTCAGAGATCCAAGAACTATTATACTTGTTATGCAAGTGCAAACGATGCAAGAATTACTATCCGAGATTTGTCAAAAGTCTTTTAAACTTTTGGTGTCCCCCTAAAACCACAATAATGAGGAATATTTCTGTGCTCAGATTGCAAAATGTTCTAAGTAATTTTTGAAAACAATTCAGTAAGTCCCATTCCGGAGTCTGTTTTGTTAATGTTTAGAAGGTGGCAAAATGGCGTAAATATTTCTCTTTCAGTTTACAAGAAAACAAATGCGGAAAAATGTAATATAAGTAAAAAACCACAGAACCACAAGTTGAATCTTGAATCTTAGAATTGCTGCATCTGAGCACATATTTATCGTAGCGCAAAAACTAATTATTGGCATTATCTGAAATTTTGTATGGCCATACTTTTTGAATCGTTTCCATCAAAATATAATATTACAATTCATAATTTCTTCAAACGTTAATTTAAAAATTGTTATTGCACACTAAAAACTACTTTTGAATTAAATAACAATCATTTTAGGTGAATTTTGGGTTGTTTAACATGGCGCAAAATATCAACGATATAGAAATATTATATAGGAAGATATGCTTAAATATGTAAGACACTGATTCAACATTAGGAGCTCCAATATTTCTGTACACATTACTTTGAAACAGTGAGCCAGAATCTCATGAAATGCGGTATCTGTAGATAAATTGTGAAATAGATCTATAATTTTGTGTCGGAATAGGGGATTCCTGTTGAAATTTATGAAGTTGGGGATCAATTTAATATAAATATGTGCCCTTATGCAAATTTTATGAAATTGAATTTATAGAAGGACGTTAGTTCCTGTACACCGACACCTTTAAATTTTCTCTACTTTTAAAATAGCTCAAATAAAGAGGGTTGGTTCGTTTCTTTCCCGTTACTGTACACATCTCATGCATAATCATCAAAGGGACCTTTAGTAATTATTAATTTATTTACAGTCTGAAATATTTCTGTAATAATTAATATCCTTTAAATTGTTTTTTTCTTTATCGTTTCATATATATCACTTATGCTCGATTTGATTCAGCTCGAAACTTGCCTTCGGATGTTTAGATTTTTTGGCAGATAGCGTTTTAATCTTTTCTTTCACTGTTTCAAAAGTTTCACTGGTATCATTTTTCATGGAAATGTTTTACAAATTAGGATGAATCAATACCAGACGGGTATAATACCGACAACCTAATACCTGACTGCTCAACTGGCATGTCTTTGTGCGTGCTGGGTAGCGTCACTACTTTAATGTCATTTAAAACTCAATTTTAATATTTCTAGTTCATTATTAACAATAATTTATTTTGTCGTTCTACAATCGCAAATACGAATACAAATACACTCATTGCCATAAAATTTGCTCACCAAGAAATAATTGTGGTGTACTAACGAAACTTGGCATGAAGGTACATGTCGGCCAGATTTGCAAATGATTAGAAATGCAGCGTGATTACGTATTGCGTAATGCCACTAGAGGGCGTTGAACTTCGTTCTCCTTGGAGTATAAAACAGGTAAGCAGAGCTTGTTTGAGTGTACTTAATATTTTGCAAAGGAAACGCTGAGGTAGACATGCCGTTACGCCGTCATCGAAGACAATATGAGCAGCTGTCAGAGTTCGAAAGGGAAAGAATCATCGGGATGATGTAATATGGGTGGTCAGCTCGGCGAGTAGCTCGTGAAGTAGGCCGTTCTGATTTTACTGTGAGGAGGTGTTGGAACCAGTGAACAGAAGAGGCGTAATTTACACGGCGACCAGGCTCAGGACGCCTTCGACAGACCAGTCGTCGAGAAGACCGTCACATCATACGAAACTCACGCGCAGATCCAACTGCCTCATTGGCCGCTATCCAGACACAGACAGCACCTTCACAACGGGCCACTGTGTCTTACCGAACCATCGCAAGGCGCCTGGCTGAAGGACATCTGGTATCGCGGCGCCCATTTCGCGAGCTGCCAATGACACCCACCCACCGACGCCTCCGTTTGGAGTGGTGTCTCGCCATTTTTCAACAAGACAATGCTCGGCCACACACAGCAAGGATGTCACAAGACTGCCTCCGCCACATTACCACCCTTCCCTGGCCTGCTCGATCCCCAGATT
Source organism: Metellina segmentata (assembly GCA_947359465.1). Lineage (NCBI taxonomy): Eukaryota > Metazoa > Arthropoda > Arachnida > Araneae > Tetragnathidae > Metellina > Metellina segmentata. Next base: position 55,771,297 of record OX375878.1, on the reverse strand, counting down.
TGTCACCAATCGAGCAAATCTGGGATCATTTGGGACGGCAAGTTAGACACCCTACGAATTTGGTCGAACTACTAGCGCGTTTACAGCATTTGTGGAACGAAATGTCTCAGGACATCATACGGAACTTGTGTGCCTCAATTCCCGCTGTTATCGCATCGTGTATTCGCGCTAGAGGGGGTCCAAAAGAGTACTAAAACTTCCGTTCATTTGTACTTTTTTCTGCAATAAATGATCCTTTTTTTATTTTCTAATCATTTATTTAAATCAAAGTAGTATTTACATGTGTAAAATTTCGTTTCATTTTGACGACTTTTTCTTGGTGCGCAAATCTTTATGGCAATGAGTGTATTGACGACCAGCTACAGGCTCAAGCCCAACAGGGCTGGTCCTTTGTTTATGAAATCCCCAATTCCCAATGACTATCCAATTGTAAATTGAATTCGTACACTCCCTTTAAATTAACTATATTTTCTGGCAACGCGTTCCATTTGTCTATTGCCTTATATAAGTAGTAGTTTTTTCCTTAAATCCGATTAAAATGTGCCTTATTCAATTTATACCAATGGCCCCTTATTCTGTTATCCCTATTGAAATTTGAGCCCTCTGTGTCTCCTTGATTTACCAACTTGAAAAGCTGAATCAAATCCCCCCTCCTTCTTCTTCTTTCCAGTGTATACATGTTTAGCTTACTTAAACGTTCATTACAGTCGAGCTTTTGCATCTCCTATTAAGGGGGTCCGGGACACAAAAATCGTCACATTTTCGAATTTTTTATTATTATTTTAAGAAATTCTCTGTGTTTTTCTGCTTAAAATGACGTCTAAATCATGTTTATATCTTAATTAGAACAAGAGATATAATAATTTTTGTGATTCGTTGTTTTGAAAATCTAACACTCTTGACAGTTGTCATGGCAACAAGATCTGTCTTTAAAACTTTAAATGCGTTTTTCTCCATGATACATTTTTTCAAGATTTCCTGTATTCAAATTGCTATAAGTCGAAAACCGATAAAGTTTAAGGGTTGAAATTTAGAATATATCTTTTTCAAACATTATACTTTAATTTTGATTCAGCAAATTTGAAACCAATATTTACTTTTTTTAAATGATTTTTAGTCAAATATTTTTTATTTTTTATTAAATTAATATTTTTTAAATTGCTGAATCAAAATTAAAGTTTATAAATTTTGTGAATAATTTACTGCAAGAATTTTGAAAATTGATCAAGAATATTTTGAGTCTTAGCAATTTAAAATGACCCCTCTTTTTTCAAAAAATTTTGTTTTAAATTTTTAAAAAACTTTTGGAAAAATGTTGTGTTGTGATTTCGCTTATTAGTTAGATGGGTAATCAGTACAAAAAAAAATCAAAATTATAAGTTAATGAATAAAATTTTTTTTCCATGTGTCCCGGACCCCCTTAAATTGTTGCATTATAATTACAAATTCCTTTCAACGTTCTTCTACTGTTATTCAGTATCTTGAAATCTACAAAATAATGTTAAATGGAGATTTATTAGTTAATTGAGTTATATATATATATATATATATATATATATATATATATATATATATATATATATATATATTGGCATTTCGACGAGTTTATGCCATCGTAGTGACATATACTTTAAAAAATTTTTTTTAGCTGTGATTATAAATTTCGCAACCATCACTGTGTTCGATTTCACTTCTAATCGATAGATTTCGAAGTTCTTTTTCGTTTAAAACCAATTAAGACGTCGTAGCACAACATCAGTACACTTCTTTCGAGTTACACTGATCTGAAATTTGTGTAACACAGCGAAAACTTCTACCTTCCCAATTATAATGGATCGAAATTGGAAAGTCCTAAACAAGTCTTCGTTTCATCAGCTTTTAAATGACACTAGCTCAATTTGTCAATAGTGGTAAGATTAAAATTATTACATAGATCTAGATTCCCATTTTTCGTACCATTCAACTTTTCGTACGTACTGCCCATCTAGTTTTAGTGTGATTGTAAATACACGAACACACACACATACACATTACGTCAAAATTGCATATAGAAATAGCGCATACACTTAGTTCTTCAGAAATATTATCGGAGGTACTCGTGATAAACTAATTCATACTTAAATCTGATTCAATTGATTCAAGTCACTGAACAAGAATACTTTCTGCATTGCTTTTATATGGCACGAAATAAAATCATGTGAATAAATTCGGGTGCACTGTTTGGGAGTTTCGTGATGTTACATATCCTTGCCAAAGTTCAAACTGAATTTCCATGTAAACACAAGGATCAATAGAACATAGCTCTAGTCAGTGACATGTTTACCTTATCTCTTTCAAAGCAACATATTTCTATTGCGCAAAGCCAACAGCAACAGATGAAGTTTTAAAACTCAGTGCCTTGGAAATCATTCAGCCGATACCGTTGACTGACACAAGTTGCGAATTTACGTCGGATCTATTATCAGAGCATTTATTATTGTCGACTTCTCTTCTATTGTAACCAAAATTTATTTCATGATAAATGGAATCCTAAGGTACTATTATTTTTAGTTGTATTGGTGTCGTACAAAAGCGTCTATGATATTTTAAGCTTAATCAAAATAGACATAGAGTCTTTGAAGATACGGTCGTGCTTTGTTTCATTTGGTAAATACTAGTTCCGTTTCATAGGACATCGTTGAAGATATCTCTTAAAAATGGTATTCACGGTCCAGAAAATATTTTTGGGTGATTGTAGGATCACGGAAGAAATTATTCTATTCAGATAAAATTTAAATTACAAACTCAGCAGTGTGTAAGGTAGTATTTTGCTCTCATTTACTCTTTACTTTTGGAATGTATTGCTCGTATTCTAAAACTGTGTCACGATTATAATCGAATAAATGAAGCTCTCATTCACAAAGCCGTGGATAGTTCTGCGTATACTAACCGAAATACTATAGTTTGTGAAAAAATATTAAAATACATTTTAATTGCTTGAATTTAAAAACTGTTCTAACAAGTGAAAATCGTGGGTGAAAGAAGTGTTGGATAGCTGATAGTAATATGCAGAATCGCGTAAACATTTTGTTTTCGTAATTTTTTTTGAGATCTTGTCTTAAATAGTCTTTATAAAGGCTCCATCTTTGTGGTTTATGGATTTGATGACTAAATAGCTCTACTTTGAGCTCTGTTAGTGTTAGACAGGACAAGTGTTAATGATAGACTGAAACTTTTTCAGTCAGTACTAAGTTGTAAGAGTGGGTTATACTAACCAAACAATGTGGCTATGGATGTCAGCAAAAATCATTTACTTGTTGCATTTTCCAGATCCGCCACAGCAGGGTTTCGTTTTAAAATGAAGCACATTTAATAATCATCTCCGGGGTTTACACGCATAGATCCTCTTTGCAGCCAATAATCTTCATCACATGATCCTTGACCAGTTTCGACCCTCATAACCAGCGTAATACGCATTCTTTAAATTCTTCTTCGTCTTTCAAATTCTTTAATTCAATTTCATCACTTAACACTCAAGTTGTTGTAGCGCTGTGTGTTTACGCTTCTACCAATCACTTTATTAACAAAAGACTCGTCAAGACCACTGACATCGACTGCCTTCTGACGGGGGCCTCACTATAAAACACGTATGTAACAATTTGGCTTTTTAAGAACTATCCAACCTTGTCGTCGTCTCTGTGAGAAGAGAAGTTGATACCAGAAAGACGTGTGGAAGTACAAAGAAATTTTGTCAACCAAAAAGTTCTTCGTAGTTGAAACGGGTTACACTAATAACTAATATAGTGTACGTTAATTTGTTGTAGAGCTGGTTAAGTTCACTACATCACTCCCCTTCCATAAATTAGCAATGACTGAATTTAATAAACTATACCACTTTTTGATAGATTACTGATTACGTGAGACAGTTGCATTTGAATTAAATAAACGAATATATATCCGTATCTATGGTTATGCAATGGAAGAGTGCGACCATGGATTCTGTAACTCTGCTTTTAGCATTTGAGTGTGAGGTGACGTCAGAAGAGATGATGGAGTGGATACCTGAGGAATCGTGATAAGTGTAGCAGCAGTGTCTGTTATCAAAGCTGCAGACGGTTTGAAGTGATTGACAACACTATGTTTTCTTAACTTTTCAGTGAACCATACGTCGTTATGCGTGACAATGGTTAACAGCGCCATCTGATATTTGTCAGAAACACCATTAGGCTTGTTGTTTTAAGGTGTGTTTAGCGTGTTCATAACCACGTCAGTAAGTATCCAATATAGCCAGACGTGTGGAAGATAATTCGAATTTGTGTACTAAATGACTTCGTGAGAGATGGGTTGCACTGCAATAAATACAAATGTATTGTAAGGTTTGTTTGTTGTGATGACTGAGTTCCTTACAAGACAAAGATATAAAATTTAATTTTGATCGAATTATTGGAAATAAGTGGCTTCTTGTTTACAAAGAGCGTTTCTAAAATTTTAAAATTAAATTGAAGTTTTTTTTTCTTTCAATTTTCTATGATTGGTCAGATGATTCAAGTAATTTTACTGCTTGAAGTTTTTCTCAGTGTTTTTCCCTTACTAGTATTTCCTATAATAGTTTCAAAGATAGCAAATAACCACATTGACAGGGCCAATTCCTTCAAAGCGTTTTCCTTACATGTACTGACTAAGTAGCGCAGTAAATGTAATCAGAATCTAAAATTTAAGTTATCAAGATTACCACAAGAGACAAAAATGGTTTCTTCCAAAGCCATTAAAACGATGAGATATGGTGCTAATAAAATGCGAGTACTTTTTTCTTGTTCTGTAGACGTTGGGGAAAATTGAAACTCGTTTCATCTCGCTGAATATAAAATTCGAATGCTACCACCTCCTTCAATCAGGAAGCTGTCCAGTTCTACCAAAACTTAGGAATTATTAATATTATTTTCAGATTTACAGTAATTTAGATTTACAGATAATTTTGTAATAAAATTGTTATAAACTATCTACTTTTGGTATATATGTTGCTTTTATGTGGAAGTAATGAATACATTAGAGGAAAAAATATTTATCCATACTTTAAATAAATCGGGTCTTTAAATATACACAAATATCAGAACCATAAACTTTTCCATGGTCATAAACAGCTATCGTATGAAATATTTTTTACGAACTTGTAAACAACTTAAGTGGTACATAAGGTTAATGTCAGGTTTTGGAGTTTTAAAGGATTATTATTCTTGCGATTTTATTGTGGGAAGAGCTGTGGAAACAGGAATGACAGAAGAATAGTGATACTATGCTTAAAAGAGTGGTGTTGAGTCTGGTGTATTGATACATTATCCTTATGTAAGGATATACACTCAATATATTTCTCAGAGTAATATTTTATTACTTCTATTAATAATTGGAGAAATGGAAATAAACATAGAGTGTAGTGTGATCTGGAAAAAGATACAAATACTATGTTTGGGACATTTTTACAGACATGTTTACTTAGAAATATAGTTGCAACCTCCACTGACGTAAAACTAACTTGATAAAATTTATTTGAACGACAAACAACAATTCACACCGTTCGATACCCATTTAGTTGTTTGGGTATCGCTGCAGGACCGTTCTTCGAAGAAGCTATTGTTGACAAAAATGAAGTCAACTCACCTCTAAAGGACAGAAGAACAAATAATGTCGTAAGACAACTTTAAAGTATGTTTTTTTCCAATAAATAGAAATTCTACCTCTCCAACTCCAGTTGAAGTGCGTCGTCATATTTCGGGAAAATATCCTTACATCAGTAGAATCATAACATTTCCTGCTGGCCATAGACTCCCGAGATGCATGGTTTATGTATAAGTAAGCATACATTCTTATGTATAGTATATTAAATGAAGAAAAATATTCAGCCATTTCTCTGAACCAGTCCATCATACAAACGTTTGGTATTCTCTGTCGTGACATCTTTCAACAAGACTGAACACCTTGACTGTACTCCTAACAAGTATTTATATATGCGTACCTTTCTCCGCCTGGTATAATGTTAAGAAGAACAGTTTACGCAGAACTTTCCCATCCTTGTTATCGTTTCACGTGGAATATATTTGACAATACCGAACGACCGTACCAAAATTGGGAGTTGTTGGCCAGAACTAAGAAGTAATGTTTCCAATAGAATGTTACAAGCCAAGAAGCAGTTACAAGAACAGATAAGGATTTTTGTAACTACCTAACTAACTTTCCCACGGGCATATATTCAAAACTTGATTATGCTACACAGGATATTAAGTTGTTACTAAGGGATAGGTAGGGTTCATGAAACATATATAGTATAGACGTATATCCGTGTTTCATGATTAAATAACCATCTAATTAAGTTATTTGAATTAATTTTTCAGTCTGAGTACAATACTTTGAGATGCGTCAGTAATCATCACTGAAATTCACTAATGCCTATTCAGAAGTGATGCATGAAACGACGCATCGTGCATTTCTATTTTATATGGGCATTTTATGTGCCATTTTGAACGACAAAACTATTCTAAAAGTTTAGTTGTATTGAACAACTCAGTGAAACAGTGTCAATGGTACTAATTTATACAAACGATGCCGTATAGTGAAATGTGTGATTCATGAAATGGTAGGGCAATACTTTTTTATATTTCGTGTTCTGTAGAATATCGAGGTATGGTCGTAGGAATGTCCGCTGTCGTTGCTGGGGTGGGTGAATTTTTAACATTTAAAACAAATTCAAATTGTGGGAAAAGTTGAGCAATGGCATCAATCTTTTCGAAAATATACATCACTAAATTATTATTAGACGGCCTCCCAATCCTTGGAATTCTCAAAATATAATTAGTATATATTTTTTAACTATTCGAATTATTTTAATTGGGTCTATTAGAAATAGCTTACTAATAAAAATCTTTTTCTCGTAAAAATTTCTGTCGTTTATTTTAGATCTTCACCAGGCCTTTGGTATTCGTATTATTATTTTTTAATTTTAAAGGGTTTTTTTTAGTCTTTTTTCTAGTTTTACAGTCTAAATAACCAAATTCACGAGGTCTACTTTCGAATTCCAATGATCTTGCTTACAGATTTACCAACAAATATAGACACATTTTCTGTTTACTCACACTCATGTACCATTGGTAGAACTTGAGAAATTGGTAACAACGGGAGAGGTTATTTAAAAGTAAGTTTGATATCCCATTGGGGACACGAGGTGTCGAAGGGGCAGTCAAGTAACTGACAAATGTGTATTTTTGTGGAACAGATTGACACCATGACTCTATAAGCACACCACAAAATTCTAACAAATCGAAATATTGTGAAACTTGAACCAGAATCAATAAATAGAAAATTGTACCCAAATATGGCGTAAAGATTGAGTAGGCTCGGATAAAGATTCAATAGCTTGAGTTGGTGCAAAGACCAGCCGCCTCGTTTCATATCCCCCCTGTTCTTCATGTATTTTTTACTAAATTGTTATATCTAAACGTCTGATTTTAATATTTATCAAAATGGTATCCACATAAGGCATATAACACTTTATTTGCCATGAGAACCATTCGAAATGCAAAATCTATAAATACGTTTCTACGCAGTACATAAATTATTTATCTTACTCATGAGATTAATACTTATTATAATATTAGGTGTAGCCTGGATTTAGTATAAAGTATTGGTATGTACGATCAAGTGCATTTTTTATTTTTCAAAATAAATTATATTAAGTTTGATACGAAATAAAATTATTTCTAAATATATTTATACTTTTAAGAATGTTTTTAACGTATAGGTAGGGACAATTCCATGGAACTCAAATTAAAATCATACATGATTTTGAATAGTGAATTTAATGGGAATAAAAGGTGGATAAAGATTTGTAAACAAACTTTGATTTTCAGATTTATTCACATGTTCAATTTCAAATTTTAATGTTAATTATCTTATCCAAATAGCAACATTATAGACGAGACTGTGACTCAAATTGCAACAAAAATACATAATTATTTTTGTTTAAAAAGGTAATTTTCTATCCTTTCAGAATAGCTAATGGATGAAAGTATTAGTGTGCTTAACAAAAAGTACAAGTCTTGTTAAATATGTAAAAATATAAAATTTTCCATTAATTAATTAAGTAATTTATGGATTTTTATGTGACACACGTTACATTTGGGGATTCTGAGAAAGTAATACTTATCAATCGCTTTTTTAAAGCTTTAATCCATGCTAATATTGAGTATTTTGTGTACATTTGAAAACATAACCTTATTAATGAAGGAAAATGCAACTATCAAAAAATATCCAGGCACTTAAGCTTATGTATATACAAAATAATATTAGAGACAAATGTTGAAATATTTCCATTTTGATTTAAAATTCTGAGACACATTAAGGACGAACTGTATAGATCAATGAAAATTCCACTGTAATATACGTTTACAATATTTTTTAAAACAGTGCACAAGATAGCAAAGTAATTTCAGAAGAAAGCAATGAATAATGAAGAATACATAAATGAACAATTTTCAAGTTGAGGTTATAGCATTGAACTTACGGCAATTGTGAACGTCGAACTCAATTCCATAGTAAAATGTAATTGATTTATCACTTCTTCAGGGAAGAACGGTCACTATATTTTACTTTAACACAGTTTTCAACACTATTATGTATTTTTCTAAGTGTCTTTATGGAGAAATGTCATTTGATTGAAGAAACCGTTTCGGTATCCTTCTTGATGTTTTACTGTACAGAATTTCTATATTTTATCATTAGAGGTACTTTGTACCAAATGTGCTGTAGTTGAATATCATTGGACTTATCATCATTTACCAAGTACTTATTTAATTTTTACTTGGTCAAAATCTTGTGGTTTCAAGCTGCCTTGTTTAGGTTATGACATTAAACTCAACCTCATTACGTCAATGATGATCATCAAATCAATGTCTTGGTCGACTGAAACTTTCCATGTTGTGTTAAAATATAGTTTCATGGAATGGATACTTCATATTTTTCATATAATACGTTGGGAGAGACTGCTATTTATGTGTTTCTAAACTGGGCATATGAACCGGATGACTAAATTTCAGTATTTCTCTATCACGAGATATTTGTAACAAATCTCTAGTATTATAAAAAGAAGTGTTTTTCTGTGTGTCTGTTTTCTGCAAGAAAAATTCTGACGAATCTATGGCACTTCCAGTAATGAGATTTGGCACACATTTAGTCCGAATTTGTTCCAATTTTTGGTTCGCGGCGAATTTTAAAATAAATTTAATCTAGAACATTTTTAAATGAATATAATGAAATCAATTATTACTGTTTTTCTTAGAATGCAACAGCATAAAAGATCGCAGATTCTAAATTTAATTTTTTTGTTTTCACATTCATTTTTTGCGATGGGATGGTTTTTCAGCAGGCGATAAACTTTTCAGTAATTCTTTTTTCCATCTCATAGACCGTTAAAGACAGAGTAAAAATTTCAACGGATTTGAAATCTACGTATAATTTTACACTAGATACATACCTTATACACTTGATTTTCTTTTAATAAATATTTTTTCAATTAAATATTTATATTTTTGCAAGAGATTGTGACGCAAAAGATTGTGCAAGATATTGCGAATTCCCATTTGATTTACGAAGCAAACCAACACCACATGAACTCCGTTATGGCTGTTATCTAATAAGCTACAAATTTCCATTTGGTTTGCGAAGCAAACCATAAGAGATATATGTAATAATAACATGTTTGGAATTATCATAACTATGTAACGTACTACAGGATCTATGAAAAAATAAATACTAAATGCCCGATGTAAGCAAAATCCGTTTCCGTTTCTGGAGTGCACGTTGTGTTTCATCCTAAAAGGAGCAGGTTCAGATTTCTAAATTTCTACGTTCAACATGCACAAATGCCATGTGTGATTTATGTTTGAAAACTAAATTTGCTGTACCTATTTAAGAAATTTAATAAAACCTTCAGTTATCCCTGGTCTATCTTTATTCTAATAGAAAAGTGATAATTTTGCTATAAAAATAGAATATATTACAGTATATTTTTAAAGTAAAATGTTTGTAACTCACTTGTTAAAAGAATGTGGCATTTTTTCTTTTAAGTTATTCTTGCAATATGGTTATTTAAATCTGCTGCAAACTAACCTAAATTGCACTTCATAGCATATATGCTTTTTTTTATCAGACATACTGAATAACATGAGAAAATCGGTTCCGAAAAGATAATCAAATCATCTGGAAAAGATTTTTGCACTTATCTTCCTCCATTTGAGAGTGTTCAAATAAAATAAATGAATTAGGATGTTACCGAATGCCAATATGGAAATTTTAAGTTACATAGAAAAGGTACTAAAGAGATGTTGAGGTATTTTACTAAAAATGTTTATTCACTCGTGTGTCCCATTCTTTGTGGAATTGTTGATAGAAAATTATTGATAAAATAAAAGAACAATTTTGCAAGACATTCTCCTGTGTTATAAATCCGTTAAGTTTATGATACGAAATATAATCCATAAAAAAATAGCTCAATTTTTTAAATATATAATTTGAGCATAAATATTTTTAAGGCACTTCATACTCAAACCAGGATAACTTCATAATTTCATACTTATTATGTATAAGAATTAATTTTTTTAAATTTATGTAACCAGTTATTTAACATATTGTGGAGTTACATAGAATAGTAGATGTATATCATATTCACTTCTTCAAATAATAGTTCGAAACCTTTGTTTATTTGAAACGCAGAATTAAACAGTGGAAATAGAACTAGAATTTTCTATATTTCTGTCACGAGATTATGTATTTTTTAAGTCATTATTTACTTTCGATTGCAATTAGTTCCATGCAAACAAACGAGCACAAACTTTTCGCATTTGTTACGCACGTGAATATAAACAAGCCATGATGAATGGATCAGGTATTTCAGACTTGATTAGAAAAAAAGCTTTTCCATTCTAATTTAAACACAAAACTCAACAGAATGCGGCACGGAATGTTCCTGAGCTTACACTAAAAGCTTCTGTAAAATCTCTGAGGAATGAATGAAAAGGCTTTGGAGCGCTTGAAAACATTTATCAGCCACATTATCGATCCCTGTGCCCTCAACTCATTATTGCCCTGTTTTTGATTCTATTGGCATCTGACCTGAATGCAGCGAAATTCGTTTGTTTGTACTGAAACGGAATTGATTAATGAGCTTCTTCGTAAGAAAGTTTTATTTTTGTCTAAAATATCTTCATTTTTCACTAACAATTTTGTTTTGCTGAAGATGCACAGTTTTGTCAATGACGTTATCCATTTAGTACTTTACTGTGTTTTTGTTTTGTAAAACTTCAATGTTATTTTCCTCTTTGAAATGACTTTTACTTGTATTACTTTTCCCTAAAGAAAGTTTGTTTGTGCACATTTAAAATATATTTTAAACATAGTTTGACCATCGAAAATGCATTAGAGAAATGTTGTTTCAAGAGTATTCATTTATTTTCATTTGTCTCTTAGATTATTAAATAATATTTTTACTTCTGAAATCATGCATTATATTACCAATAACTTAAAATTAAGTATTTTAGTGACATTGAATGTTGTACAAGTTGGCTTGAAAAATGTATGTATTCTATACACTTGTATGTTCACTCAGAACATATAGTAGCATGTATACAAATGTTCAATCATGTACTTAAGATAAATTCAGTTTCAATAGTGATTAGTTGGTGTTAAAAATTTTTTATTGTCTTTTAAGCAATCGTGTTGTCAGGATTAAGATTGAGATATTTCCAGCTTTTAAAATATAAGATACTTTCAGTGTTTTTCGATATTACAAATAGTAATATCAAACAGTATTTCTACAATATCTGCACATCTTTAAAATTTTTTTCAAAGAATGCATTATTGGATTTTAAACAGATATCTTAGGTTTCAAAACATAGTGACTTCAAACATCACTTATGCTCCACAGAGTAATAATTATATATAAACCTTAAGAAAATTAGAAAATTTATAGTTATTAAATTTTAATGTATATGCGTTCAAGCGAAAACACGTGTGAAAAATAATACTCATGGTAAAATTTAAGTACACCTTCACACTGTGAAAGATTTTCTTCAATTATATTCATTTCAATTTTCAGACAAATATTTTCTGGTAACCGAAAAATCTGATACTGAAAACAACGACTATGTATTACATTTTTTAATGTTTTACTTTATAAAACATTACTGCGCAAAACCATTTTACCACATTAAAATTACGAAAACCAACAAATGTTCTTAAATCACATCATAATAATTTGCCAAAGAAAATAGAAAGGAAACACATAAAATTTATGATAAATATATTTAAAATATATCTTCTCTTATTAACTAGTTAACTTATTACAATTTTTCATGAAATATATTAAAATTTCATATCAAATTGAAATGTAATAACAAAATTGAAATGTAATAACAAAATTGAAATGTAATAACAAAATTGAAATGTAATAACAAAATTGAAATGTAATAACAAAATTAAATATTAAATTGAAGTTGAATAGGTATTTAATATTAAATCGAAATGTGTGCAATAATATAATAATATTAAATTAAAGTATAATATAATAAACTATAACAATAAATTAAAATTTAAAAAACAAATTGACTGTTTTTGCCTTCATTCTTAATAAAAAGAGGGTTTATGAATAAGAATATGGTTTAGACTTAAACTCTTGAGACCTTAGACTGAAAGATGCCAATTAGGATCAGACATTTAAGAATTTATGTATTGCCTGACTAGTTTGAAAATATACAAATGAAACAAATACTTCCACTGATGGTTAAAAAGTCCTTTGCTTATGTAAGATCATTTATCGTCACTCAAAATGCAATAGATCGTATGTCTAAAAAAACTGCCTTTTTTCAACAGAGCAAAAAAAACCTTATTGTTTTCCCTTATGATTTAAATCTACTATTGTTATAGATATTTATTTTTTTTTGGATCAGTTGATTACATAAGAGAATTTGCCACCAGATGGAAATCACAAAATACCACAAATAGCAATAATAGAATTTATGACTTGCGACCTTTTGCAATTTGAGCGACGATACAATACTTGTTAAGAATGATTATTGGCTGCCTTGCCTCACATCAAAAATATTTTACCGGGGCTTCTATTTCTCGATAATTAATCGTGGAGTGGTATTATTTGTTTTGTTTTAGACTCAAGTGGCGTTGTTATACGATTCGATACAAATGATCAGTGAAGCTTTACAAATGATGAATGAAACAATCAAATTTAGCAGCAGATCTTGTTCAAAACTCCAACCATGGATCCAAGGTCGAACTTTTTTAAACTACCTCAAAACAGTAAGTAACGTTTGCTTTATATTAACCTTTTATCTCAAATGATCTACTTTTAAACATTTTCAGTTAGCATTATGAAGTATATATTTGTCAATATTGTACTATTGGGTTGGTATGTAAGTCCGTTCGGTTTTTTTTGAGTGGTATAAAATACAATTTATCCAACATAAAAAAGTGATGTGAGTGAGTTTATTAATCAATTTTGTACGGTCTGTTTTTTTTCATGACATCTTGCTATCTCTCTACCAACTTCACAATGCCACGTTAATAAAACGCCTAACGTTTACTAGTGAAACACTGACTCAGATGCGTTTTTAAGAACCCCATCTTTAGCCAACTTTATACCCTTAAAAGAATTCTATAACGATCGGAATAGATGATAATCCGAGGGCACAAGATCACACACAGGGTGAAGTGAAACGTCAAATCCAAGTCTTTACAATTCATGCCGTGTTTTCAATGAAGTATGAGGTTTGATATTAACATGGTGAAAGACGATTCCCGAGTTTACTGATTTGCCTGATGGAAAGAACTAGTAATGATACCCTTATAATCCCATCACACTGAGATAAAAATTTTCCCCTGGTGCAATCTCAGGTTTATTGTGGTGACTCACTACTCTTTCCCCATGATCTTTTGAGAACGACGTTTTCATATACCATCCACTTTTCTTCAACCGTAACCAACTGCTTCGAAAATGGATTATTTTCCTGGAGTATAAGGAGCATGTTGCAAATGGAAGTGTGAGCAGTTAAATTGTGTTCTATCAACTTGTGTGACAACCAAATATTGAGTCGAGAAACGTATCCCAAATGGTTCTCTACACTTGTGTGGGGTACATTGAAGTCCGTAGCAATCTCCCGTACGGTTTGGGATGGATTTTTATCGACGGTAGCTTTTATTACGGCTGAGTCAATCTCTGTTGAGAGACCAGAGCGGGGCGCGTCGCTGAGATCAAAATCACCGGAACGGAGCTTAGTGAACCACTATTGAAAAACGCGCACTATTAAGGAATCACCCCCATACATATTGCAAATCTTTCGATGTACTTCTGCAGCTTTTTTACCTATTTAGAAATAAAAAAGTAAAATGTGAAAAAAAATGGACGTTTTTTTCATCTATGTTTACAAGTAATCAGATCGTACAATAATATAAGTTACCCGGCGTGCATATGCAAATTACATGCTATCGACTATATATTGTTATGTTCCTGTCACGTGAGCTAGTTAGTTGCGCGTTTGCGCTGCGCAATATTGATTGTGGATTTGAGATATTATGCTCCATAGAAAAACGGAACGAAGTTTTTTGCCAACCGGATACAGGTATTAAACGGACAAACTACTTTCAAAATCATAAAAATTGATTTTTAAAAATCGATTTTTTAGTTTTAATTTTTGATATTAATGGATACCAAACGCTATGAGCAGAAAATTAATTTTTTGGTTACAATCACAATAATTTTCATCGCGCCACCCCCCCCCCCTCCGCATACAATAAAAAAAATGTAGTATACAACAATAATATATATTGAGTATTTTGATTTCTGTTTTTAAATTATTTTTAACTAACTGCCAAAACAAGAGTAAAAGCGAGCCAACGTTGGCGAGAAACCAAATCTGGCATTTTGTCAAGCGGGCGGTGAACAGATGAAGTGAATGGAAGCGAGGAAAATTTAAATATTATATTTGAAATGAAAGCAACACATGGAGATAACGTTAAAAGAATATGAAAGTACGAAAATTCGTTAATGAAAGTTAACCTAGACGGCGTGAGCTAAAAATTTAGAAACTGGGAATACTTCTTTTTGGAATATTAAAAGCAATAAAACAGAAGCATGACTAAAGAAAAGAGAAAAATAATTAATATGGTTTGTGGAAGCCGTCTCGAGCATGCGCAGAGCAAATGTTTTCTCTTAGGAAGAAGGAAAATGTTCGATAACGCAAGTTTCAATTCTCATTCGAGTCGATCGCTATCAAATATATTGTATGTTACATATGTTTTCGTGTTAATTGCAATCACCATATTAAATATTCACGGCAGCAGATTTATGCAGACCCATGCATAATTTTTTAAGCGGTCGTAAACGAGCATTAGACGATAGTCAAGCATCAACAAGTACACAGACAAGCGTGGTTCCGAAAATAAAATCAAGAAAATATTCTTAGAATACTTAAATTTGGGGTTTACCAGTACTGAAGTAAATGAAGAAGAAAGGCCCCTGTGTATCATTTGCTCAAAAATGTTGGCCGCAGACAGCATGAAACCTAATAAACTTAAGCGACATTTGGAAACGCTTCATAGGGACTACGTCAACAAACCCAGATAATTCTTCGAATTAAAATTAAAATCATATGAAAAGCGAAAATCATTTTTTAAAGACATTTTGTGTGTGAATAAAAAAGCTTTAATTGCATCCTATAAAGTTTCATATAAAATAGCCAGATGTAAAAAAACCTCACACCGTTGGTGAAGAGCTTATTTTGCCAGCAGCAATTGAGATTGTAGAAATTATGTTTGGAGATAATTTTTCAAAACAATTGCAGTCCATACCTCTTTCAAATGATACTGTTGCTCGTCGAATTGGTGATATAGCTGAAGACGTACAGTGTCAGCTTTTCTCGAAGTTGCGTGACAAATTGTTTTCAATACAGCTTGATGAAGCAACAGATAGTAATAAAGATGCTCATTTCATTGCCTATGTTCGATTTTGTGATAATATATCAGTAGTAGAAGAACTACTTTTCTGCAAACCGATAGAACTCAAAGCAACAGCTCTCGCATTATTTGCTATTTTAAATGATTTTATGAACGAGGCAAACATAGAATGGAAAAATTGCGTCGGAATATGCACCGATGGAGCTCGTTCAATGTCCGAAAGATTCCAAAGTTTACAAGCACTTGTAAAACAAAAATCTCCTCAGTGCGTCTGGACACATTGCATGATCCACAGAGAAGCTTTGGCTTCCAAAGAAATAAGTCCTGGTCTGAATATTATGTTATTTACAGTTGTAACCGTAGTAAATTATATCAAAATGAGACCCCTGAAATCCAAGAATCTTTTCCGCACTTTGTAAAAACATGGGTGCGATGCATTCAGTTTTACTATTTTATTGCGAGGCAAGATGGTTATCACGTGAAAATTCTTGAAAAGTGTTTATGAATTAAGAGAAGAAATCGCCATTTTCCTGGAAGAAGAAAACAGACCGGAAGCCAAGAATTTCCGCGATGGTGTATTTGTGATAAAATTGAGCTACGTGGTCGACATATTCGAGAAATTAAATAACTTGAATCTTCAATTCCAAGGAGCAAATATACATATGTTGGATACGAGTGATAAAGTTAATGCTTTTTGTAGAAAATAGGAATTGTGGAGCAGAAATTTAAAGCAAAAAAAACCGAACAATGTTTGCAAATGTGAATGATTGTACTAAAATTTACAAGGCTGAAGAAGAACATGTAAAAGTTGTTTTTGTAACCATTGAAAATCATTTAGCCATGGTGGCAAAGAATTTTAAAAAGTATTTTCTTGCTGACGACAAACTGTTAGCAAGTTACGACTGGGTTAGGGATCCATTTCAGAAGACTCCCGAAGGACTCTCAATTGAAGAGGAAGAAAAATTCGTAGACTTCACGACAAGTGGCGAAACCATAAGACAATTTAGTAATAAATCACTATTTGAATTTTGTTCAGGAAGAGAGGATTATATATATATTTTTCTGCACTAAAAACAAGGGCATTTCGCATTCTATTACCATTTTCAACAACCTACCTTTGTGAAACTGGATTTTCGGCTGTGGCTTTTTTGAAGACAAAATATAGATCTCGGCTAAATATAGAAACAGAACTGAGAGTGGCTATTTCTAATATTAAGCCTTCCTTCGAAAAACTTTGCTCGGCAAGACAGGCCCAAGGAAATCACTAATAATTATTAAATTTGATTTTAATTTGGTATGTTTTGATTAAGTAAGTTTTAAATTAGAAGTTGTTTTACTTTAATAAGTTAATTATTAAATATGTCGAAATGTATTTTGTTTTCTATGTGTATGTGTGCTTTCCTTTAAGTCAGTTAATCAATTTTTTAAAACAATATTTTCTCTTGGATATTCTCGCCCCCCCCCATCTCTAGTGTGCTCGCGCCCCCCTAGAGGGGCGCGCCCCACAGGTTGAGAATCACTGACCTAAGATGTAGAAAACAACCTAAAACTATTTTTGATAACTTTAGTAGATCTTTCTACTAAAACACGGTTTTCTCAGATTGAGGTTTTCTGATTTTATGCTATTCCTGCACATATGTTTTTTTCTTTATTTCCTTTAAATTTCATTGGATAATCCTTGCACTCTATTGTTTTTATTTAAAGGCAATTAAAATATTATTTGTGCGTTCTAGTTTTAAAACATTGATTCATGATGTGTCTGTTTTTGTTTGGTACTATGTTAAAGGAGTTCTAATAAATTTTACTTACTTTACAATTGAGTTGTGCAATTATGAAATTAAATGTAAATAAAAATAATGAAAATAACTGGACACATGGATCTAACCTATTTTAACAAAACATCTGACAATGTGTTATGTAATAATTTTAGCACAACTTTTCTTTACTACTAAAATTTATATAAAATCATATTTTAGTAGCAAAAATCCTGTAAAAATTTTATAACAAGCAATTCTTAATTGCAGAATCATGTTTTTACAATCTACTGTTCCGCTGATATTGTAAATAGAACAATTTTTGTATTTTTAAATACCTTTTATAAATTATTATGATCAGATACCAATTGGTGTACTAAAAACAAAGTTTTATAATTGTTTATATCTCGAGTATAAAATATATAATGCGCAGTGCAATATATTAATAAGAGTAATTTAGAGTTTTCCCAGATAATTTTTTTTAATTATAATATTTTTCTTAATTTTGATATTTAGTAAAATGGTATATAATAGATAGTAAAATATTCAAGTTGACAACATGCATATCGTACTAATTTTACTTAAAATTGCAAAAGCATGCAAACATTTCAAAATTGTAGCATGTTAAAAATTATGATAGCATAAATGAATTATTTTGCTGCGGCTAAAGAACCAATTTTGAAGATTCATTAAAGAACTTGTCATACAAAGATATTACAAAAAGCCTTAAATTAGAAACAACTAAAAGTTCTAAATGCAGTTTTTTAAAATTAGTACACAAATTTTTTGTTAAACATTGCAAATTTGATATAAAAGTACCATTAAAATATATTTTTCCAAAAAAAATTCATCCAGAAATTTGTATAAATTTCTAAAACGTCATGCATTTAATTTTTATGATCGTAAAACAAACATTAAAATTGTATTTTGTATTTAACAATGGAGGTATCTTACCAGAATTTGAAGGATTGAACTAATATTTCTCTACCACCCTCGTGACAGTAGGATTACCGTCATAACTAGAGATCCTAGCAATTTTCCTGGACAATTTACTGAAAGATGCCATACTCTAAAAATATGTCATTCCATGAAAGAGATTAATCTTCAAAACACGTGACACTGTTCTGAAGTAGGGGAAAATAAAGTTATGTTAAAGTTTACAAGTCGCAAAAATGAAATCATTGGTTTTCATGTGGTATTTTTTGTATTGTGTTTTTACTCTTAGCGAAGGTTAAACCTAGAATATTACTTGTACTTTGCCATTTTCTGAAAAAGTTCTGACATTATTCATGTACAATTACAGAAGAATGCTGAGTTTTTTTTTGTTCATTAATTTTTTTATTGTTAATTTTCTGATAGAAAAAAAGAGTGATATCAATCAACACAAGCGTTAGGTAATTTATTTTTAAGTAATAGTGGTTATGGAGAAAATAAACAAACATTGTTAAAACTTGTAATTGCATTTTAGTTTCGTGAAATAGGACTGCATACACAGATGCTAATCTGAAAATAATACATTTCTCATATGCTGAAATAAGTTAAGTTTAGTGATCAAGAGCAGTGTTTCAAATGATTCACCTTTGTTCCTTCACCACCCAACCACCAATCCATTTACGTAACTACAGCATCTATTCTGAAGGGTCATTGCTTATATTCATCAATGAGTGGAGTTAAGCACATAATAAAAATGCACTAAAGTTAGTAACACATTGTCTGCGTAGTTTCTGATATAGTTCGGAAAGTAATAAGAAAATCAGCAACATATAACTTTTTTTGTCGTTGTTTTTTTGTTTAACATGTTGTCAAAATGTCTTTGAAGCTATTTTTGATTAATACTGATTTTTAAATTGTGTAACAACATTTCATAATTTAGAGAAAAAAAAACTCATTTTAAAATGACTAAGTATAGTTAATTTCGCAGTTTGAAATATTGCGATAAATGACAAACCATGAAACAAGTTAAAATAGTGAAACAGGCACTAGAGAAATGGACGTTTATCTGGACACCTATATTTGCAATATCCCAAGCATTTATATTCGATTCTAATATTCAAATGTTTATTTCCAATATCAAAGCAGATGGAATCAAATATATTTTTTTACTTCGCAAAATTATTAAAAGGCTAAGAGCTCCATACACTTCAAATTGAAAGCTTCATGGATTGGGAATTATGTGCACTACTAGATACTTCAGCTATTACGGGAATGGATAAACTGTTAAACGTTAACGAGTACAAGCTTGAACAAGGGTCACAATACCTCATTTGCATAAGTACAGCGTTTTAATTGCAAGTCTTACGTCGATGACTATCAACCAATACTCTACAGATATTTAGGCCACTTTATGAACAAGCGTGTCAAGTGTTCACCTAAGTCAAAGAGGTAATTGGTAAACTGAAACAAATTTATAACAACTAAAGTAGCGAAAAAGTAATTTAAAAATTAAAAGAATTTAATGTTTCAACTGAGATAGTAACAGAAATAAGAACAAATTACGAAGAAACTAAACTGCTGAGATACATAACTCCAAATTGATCCTCGTGTTAGGGTCCAAAATCAATGAAATATTTTTTTAAAGATAATTTATTTTGATGGGAAAAACAGAGATAAATAATATTTCGATGCAAGTTGTTAAAGAAGGCGTCAAGTGTCTTAAATAGAGGTGGGAGCCGATTGAATAATCAATAAGAGAAGGGTGCAGTAGTGAGAAGTCCCAAAATAAATCAATTGCTGGAAGTAACGGTTTTTCTTAATACTGATCATTGAATGACAAGAAAAATGAATTCAATACAATTTCTTAACAAAATACTTTAAGTTAGAAATAAAAGTTAAAGCTGCTTTGGACGTGAATCGTTTATCATTGCGATCAATAAATTTTATTCATTTTCTTGCACGTTTCCCCATATCAAATTGAATTCACAAAATTAAAAAAACCGAAATCTTTAATACGAAGAAACATAAAACTTGTTTAACCTTCAAGTTATCCATACTACTTGAAATAGAATATATAATTAAATAAAATCGTTGATTTGACTTTTTGTTTAAACATATCGTGGTTAAGCGTGTATTATTAAACCATTGAGTCTTACCTGAAAGATTTCTTTCCATTTTAGAAATCTGGACGAATGTAAAACTACTATAGATTCGTTTTACCAATAGAGGTGGATATTTTGTCATTAGATGTATTCTAAATAAAAACAATATCCAAACTACAGTTTCACTGCATTATCTTCTAACCAAATTTTGGCGTTTGGATACAATAACACAGTCTTTCCAATGATTCTTTCATCTATAGATTGACAATTTAGTAAGAACGATTACTAAATGACGAAAATTATTATTTTAGATTTCTATAATCTATCAATATATTCCTTTTTCTCAATTGCTTCAATAACCTTTTACACGGCATGAATACAACGGTGGAATTATCTCATTACATTAACGCAGTTCTTGTAATTTAGCATATCAATATAACTGAAGGTTTGTACTGTCACAGGAATTATTATATAAGTAAAGGTAATATTTGCAACTCAGGCTCCCTGTTTTGTAAATCAGGAAAAAAAAATTGAAATTGAGAAATGTTTAAATAATTTTCTGACCTTTAAAATATGCCACTGTTTTAAATGTAATCATTTGACGAACAGAGTAGTCGTGTTTTAAATAATTAAGATAGATTAAAAGAAATTAAATAGAAGGTTTTAGAAAAAATATCACATTGCTGTAAACAGTTATTATGTTTGTGTTTTGTATTAACACTTTCGCTGTCGATCTCTTGCTAGCGCGCGATGTGGCGTCAAAGCTGAAGAGCTAATCACGCGCCAACGCGTGGTATGGAGTGTTATCTGTAGCCAGTCACGCGTTCTCGCGGGAAGAGCTGCTCCTCAACATTTATTCTTCGCTTCAATTT
Organism: Metellina segmentata; assembly: GCA_947359465.1. Lineage (NCBI taxonomy): Eukaryota > Metazoa > Arthropoda > Arachnida > Araneae > Tetragnathidae > Metellina > Metellina segmentata. The sequence goes on along the minus strand of OX375878.1, from coordinate 55,749,652 downwards.
GGCAGTATATGTTAGGTGTTGGCGTGGAATAATGGTTAGAAGCTACTTGTAAATATAAATGCGGTTTCAAATTTATAGCTTTATTAGTTATAAAAAGGGTGCTCCTTCACAAGTGGCCATCACTTCCGGCCTTGTAGTGGCCAATGACTTAGGTCAAATGTGCCCGACATTAAAAAAAAAAGTTATGAAAAAAAATTTGTAATATGAGTTGTAGAAACGATAGTTCTGCTTGACCTTCAGGCCCCGAAAAATAAATATGTAACCTAATAAGCCTCTAACAGATAATGAAACTGAAAAATTCTTGGCTGAGCTTTCGTCAATCTATTCTGGTATTTGCTTCTGGGAAAACCCCATTTCTACGGCGGGGAAATAATTATCAACGCTATATCAGCTTCGGCAGCGTACTTTCATCAACAGTACTTTTGACTGAATTTTTTTAATGCGATATGAATATTGTTAAGATTTATTTTTATTTTATCAAAAACAAGATCACTGTGCAAAACTTTGTCAACATTCAGAAATAATTTATAGAGCAAAATATCGCAATGCATTAAATTGGAACTAATTATTTAGCTTCCAGCTTACTATTTTAAATTTAAGATATCAAGAACTATATATAGAAACAGAATCAGAAATAATAATATTACTAAAATTTAAAAAAGCATTTCATAAAATTGAAGGGATCCAAACAATAAAGTGATAAGCCACTTTTCAGGTTATGCAGGCTAACAAATTTCAACTCTTAATAAATTCCAAAATTGTAATTGTTTATTGATGATTTGTGCCATCTTAAGCTCCCACGTATTACACACTAATTAAAGCAATTGCAAATATTTTTGATCTTATTGTATTTAATTTGCTATTTGCGGAATAGCTAATAGTGAGACCAGCTCGTTGGACAGATACGTCCCTCCTCATAGGTTTATTCGACCCAAAAACCAGATATGACATTCAAAGTATGTTAACCTTGCTAGCAAAGCTAAATTTCTTTCTATAAATTAAATATTAAAAAAAAAGTTATTTTGTTAATAGGTATTCAAATTAGTGTCTTCAAACTCTTGTTTCTAGTTTAAAAAATTATTCATTATGTAAATTTTATTTTGTGTGTTATAACTGATTTGCCCGGAGATCTTCAATTTAATTGCAAGGATGTAAAACGTGCAATTAATTACATAAACGTATTTTATCGAACTACGTATTGTACTTCGGATTAATGACAAACATTTTCAGCTCTTTGAATTAATACGTCCAGTAAACCTTTTTAAAGTCGGAAAACTCTCCAGCGATGTTCATATTCTTTAATTGTTTTAATGATTTTTTTTCTGTGGTCTTGAAAGATTTATGGCTATTCGATAAATGACTGTATTTTATAACGTCACAGCATTTGTCAGAAAAAGCGCAGACCAACACTTGATTATCTGTATTGATCCTTCTAAGATGTGGAACTGAATTGAAGAGGTTCATTGGCGTTTATCCAATTCTTAATGGCCTCAAAATAAAACATAGATTGAATGCAATATTTTGTACTCTGAATATATAGTCTTTATTTTATTATCTGGAATTTATGTGAACAAAAAAACACATTTCACGTATTCAAATGTTAAGAGGAGAAAAACCATTTTAACTTTTAGACTAGAAAATATTAAAACTGGTTGCTGCCCTTCAACGTTAGGAACAAAATGTATGCGAGCTATTTTAAGAAAACCTTATAAACGACACATGGAATCCCTAAGTCATGAGAAAAGTTAATCACAAGAAAAAAACCAGAACTTAAATATTGCTGCATTAACGTCATTTTATAGTATGATCAACAACATTAAATATGTAACATTTCTGTAATCTTCAACTAGAGAATTGGCATCGGAGATTGAACCAATTTCGCTTGTTTCAAATGAAACCGTTGAGAAAATTCCTAGCAGTATTGGTTTCCTTTAGTGACTTACTTCTGTCCTGGGGATAACAGATGTCTTGTTCCACTGAAAGAGCTTTTGATGATTTTTAATAAGATTTTAATTGTTATTTTTACATGTTTACTATAAATTGACATATTTTTTCATCTCTTATTCTATTAAGGGGTCCGAGACACAAAAACAGTCAAATTTTCGAAATTTTGTTTTATATTTTAAGAAATTCTCTGTGTTTTTCTGCTTAAAATGACGTCTAAATCCTGTTTCTATCTTAATTAGAACTAGAGATATAATTATTTTTGTGGTGCGTTGTTTTGAAAATCTAACACTCTTGACAGTTGTTGTCATGGCAACGACATCTGTCTTTAAAACTTTAAATGCGTTTTTCTCCGTGATACTTTTTTTTCAAGGTTTCCTGTATTCAAATTGCTATAAGTCGAAAACCGATAAAGTTTAAGGGTTGAAATTTGGAATATATCTTTTTCAAACATTATACTTTAATTTTGATTCAGCAAATTTGAAACAAATATTTGCTTTTAAAAATATAACTTTTTAAAAAAAAAGTACCTTAAAATTTTCAAAATTTTTCATTCAAATATATTTTTATATTTTTATTAAATTAATATTTTTTAAATTGCTGAATTAAAATTAAAGTTAATAAAGTTGTGAATAATTTACTGCAAGAATTTTGAAAATTGATCAAGAATATTTTGAGTTTTAGCAATTTAAAATGACTCTTTTTTTGACCTCTTTTTTTCAAAAAATTTAAATTTAAAATTTTTAAAAAACTTTTGGAAAAATTTTGTGTTGTGATTTTGCTTATTAGTTAGATGGGTAATCAGTACAAAAAAAATTCAAAATTCTAAATTAATTCATAAAAATTTTTTTCAATGTGTTTCGGATAAAGTGTAATCTGCAAGAAACTTATTTGAAAAGTTATTTTCTTGTGGTTGACAAATATCAGTTCAAGCTTTCACTGATTTGGGCAATTCATATCTCTTGTTAGGTTTGCTAATGCGAAAACAAATGCTAAAACGATCTCATAGACAAACTATTAGAATGCTAGAACTCAGAAAATTTTCCAATAACAAAGAACATGCAAAATTTCTAATAACAAAGAACATGCAAAATTTCTAATAAGCAAAGAACTTGCAAAAATTGTCTATAGTTTTAAGTATAGTAAAAGGTTTTTCAAATAGGCCAACTAGGTAGTAATTTTTTTACTAGAACTACCAACACACACATGCACGCACACTAGGTATGCGACATCGATGTCGATGTTTTTTAAAAAAACATCTATGTTTTTAACATCGAAGTATTGGAGTCGATGTTTTTGTAACATCGATGTTTATACTTGTAGATGTTTTTATGTTGTCGATTTATTTTTAAATGAAAAATTACCCTTATAAAATTTTTTTAAATAACCAAGTAGCATAATTTTAATAATCAGCAAATTGAACATACTTTTAGACAAAAGTGGCCAGGGGTGAAGGGTCTGAAAAGTAGGGATGCGACATCGATGTCGTTGTTTTACAAAAAACATCGATGTATTGGAGTCGATGTCGTATCACTAGTTGCTACACCAATTTTAAGAAATGGGGGAAAAAAGTTGAAATACACTGAATTTTAAAAACATCCATGATTTGGCGGAGATGCATTATCAAAATCCATGTTTTAATTTTGAACATCGATGTTTTGTTGTCGATGTCGGATCACTAGGTGCTAAACCAGTTTTAAGAAATGGGAAAAAAGTTTAAATACACTGAATTTTAGAAACATCGATGGTTTTAGTGCGAAGTATTATCAACATTGATGTTTTAATTTGTAACATCGATGCTAAAAATTAAAACAATGATATGTTAGATATATGTAAGCGATAGAAGATCATTTTAAGGGCGTTGTTTGCTTCATATAAATGTATATATTTATGCCACAGCTGAAAATAAAAAAAACGTGTAACACTGTGATCCACTTTGCCCAACTTCGACTTTCGCGCATTCAGTCTCCACCATCTCTGGAAATCACATAAAGCATTAAGTAGTATATATATATATATATAAGTTAGTAAATCATATTAAACCTTAAAACAACTTTTAATAGATATTAAAAAATTATGAAAACATAGTTACTGGACATTTTGACGGAGCAACAATTTTACCTTCAGATGTATATCACAAATTCAAAACCCGAGTTTAAATGTGTTATTCTATGATTATGTTTCCACAACTCACTATTGTAAATAAGCCTTTCCAGCCCACGTATAAGGGCTGGGATTTGCTAGCTTCATTCACTACTGTGTTATACAGCTTAAAAATGGAAAGGACTTATCTGATGTTCAATTAAAAAATAGATCGCGGAAATAGGACCAATATATCTTGTTTGAAATCAGAACATTTACAACAATGTTGAGCGATAGTAGATCTGCTGACTTCATTATTTTTGACACAACACATGTATTCTTGAAACCCGAATGGTTTTTATTCGGATTCAGAGTCAGCTATTGCCATGAATTTTCACTATTGTAAATAAGCCTTTCCAGCCCACGTATAAGGGCTGGGAAGCGCTAGCTTCATTCACTACTGTGTTATACAGCTTAAAAATGGAAAGGACTTATCTGATGTTCAATTTAAAAATAAATCGCGGAAATAGGACCAATATCTCTTGTTTGAAATCAGAACATTTCCAACAATGTTGAGCGATAGTAGATCTGTTGACTTCATTATTTTTGACACAACACATGTATTCTTGAAACCCGAATGATTTTTATTAGGCTTCAGAATCAGCTATTGCCATGAATTTTCATGTAATGGGAGTGGAATGCCATGCACCCATTCCAGTAAAATTCTTTACAACTTTCTAGGAATCTTAAAATAATATTCCCACATTTTAGTAAGCATGGAAGATGATTTTAAATATAGTCACATTCGTCAAAGATAGTAGACGCCACATGTTAAAAATTTGGAAGTTCAGTGAATACAATTTTCATCCTATGAATAAACTCAAAGTGTTTTATAAGTATTGGAAATTTATTCTGCAACATTTACTGTCTTCAGAAGTGTAAATGTCGCAGCCAGTTCTGGACATTTACTCGCTTCTCTGCACAGTATTTGATTTAACCCACAACCGTCATTTCTCAAGATAGCAGTGTGTAATCGTAAATTTTCCAATTTCAATAGTCTCGTAAGTCACCGATGCGAGGAATATTTTCTCTGCTAGCTCCGAAAAGGAGCTCCTTCTCCAGATCAAAATTGACGGTAGTCCTCAAAGAGATGGGAATAAAACTTATCAGGCGCCTCACCAAACATTAATATTTTATACTATCGTTGCATGCACACCGATCTTACAAATAAACTGAACCACAATTCCTAAGCATATATGTTACAATTTATACAAATTTCTTGGAGGGTTTCTCGGTTTTACAACAGCTTATTTACTGTTGTGATCAGCCTTGCATGTGATGTATTGCAAGCCTATTGTAGTTGGTAAAATTTCTGGTTATGACATTGCTTAGAATTCACTTCGAAGGTAACATAAGCAGTCAAAGTTGTTATTTTGTAAATATGTACTTAGATTAGAAACATCTGTTTCAGATGACTTTCGAAGGAATGACAGGTTTCATAAAATTTGATAAAGATGGATATAGAAGTGGATTCTCACTTGATGTATTAGAACTAAAGTTAAAAGGACTATCGAAAGTAAGTATAATTTCATTGTCTTCATATTCCTAAATAATCATATTGTTTCTTAAATAAGTAAGAGGTGGGTGAAACATTGCAAAAACCTTGGATGTACAAACTGTTTCAATTTCATATAATTTCATTTTCATGAACACATGTTTTTATTTTTAAAATTCAATAAGTCCAACGATTGTATTCTTAAACTTCTTAGAATGTATTAATTTGCATAATAATAGTTACTTTTGGTCAAATATTGTAATTTCTAACTTTCCTAGGCATTGCTAAGAATATAAAAAGCAATAAAAGCTTTTAAGCTGCAGTTAAATTTATGGTTACGAGTAATATTTAAAATTCAGTTAAGGTTTTCTTTAAACTTTTTTTAAGGAGTACCTTTTTAAAATACAATTTTCTAAAATGTTACTTTAGGATATACTTGATAATCAGCAATAGACGGAAAAAACAACGTTGGATATAAATGGCTAACCTCATTTAAAGCAAATAGGATGCACATTTTTCTACTCTTACATTTTTCTTAATGTGTTGTAATTCTAAGAGTGTAAGTTTAAAAATTATAATTTGAAAAAATCTTAATTCTGTTTTTTTATTTAGCTTTTAATGCGTGTTTTAAAACAAATAACACAATAAATATGATCACAGATGTACGAAAGATATAATTGAGTATGGGTACATGTTGTTACGTTGTGTGGACTATATTTCTGTAGTAAACTTTCTAATTTTTAACAATTCAAATATTTTATCGCTGATATTGTACTTGCTAAGAAGTAATTTGCACGTTTGTATGTGAATTGTATAGTGTTAAATAATTTCATTTATGTAAAATATAATACATAGGTCTTTGTATTGTGTCATTGTTGTAATATGTGTGTAAGTTTGGAAAGGTCAGTAAAATACAAAATTAAACATATTTCAGATATAGCACATTTATTTGTTTATGTAATAGAGCAGTTAGTTTTCAAAAATTTCAGATAATAATGGAAATAAAACTAAATGACATAATGCATACCGTTTTTCGTTGTAATACAAGAAAAGTGAACTGTCTATTATAGGAAAGGTGAAAATAGTTATCAGCTAAATAATGACAACTGAAGTCAAAACTTTAAAATGTGCGGAGACTTTATCAATTTCCTCCTTTTTGTGGTGTCTCTTTTTGAAAATGTTTTCAGGGGGAGGGTATTGATTTTAAGTAAACGTTTCACCTTCGAAACATGCTGAAAATATTACACGAAATACAGGGTGATTCATAAGTACGTATACAGTTTCTAGATTCTTTAAACAGTAGCAGTTTAAGACACGGTCCCCAAATGTGAACTGTTACCGAGGTATACTAATAAAGTTTGTGCCCCCCTCCAGAGAGAACTGACATAGGCGATAATGATCGTGTCACGTGACTAATCATTGGAAAGGGATGATTTTGCAGTGGAGAAGGCGTTTTGTGTTCTTGAATTGAGCAAACGAAATCTGTCACTGTTGTGCAACGGCATTTTCGATCACGATTTTGAAAAGAACCTACAACCAGGAAATTCATTTACGATTGGTTTAAAATATCTGAAACTACGGGCTATTTGTACAAAGTTTAAAAGCCAGTACGACCGAGTGTGTATCGATTGATGTCGTCACAAACTTTATTCGTGCAATTGGATAATAAAGTCTAAATATTTTATTCTCCAATTGGATGGTGCGCCGTGACACTGATCAGGTGACATGTGAAGTTACCTATATTAACATCTTCTTCATCAATGGATTGAACAAAACGCCGACTACAGCATGCCACTTACCCAATGGCCACCCAGATGTCCTGATTTAACAAAATTTGACATTTTTGGGGGCTACATAAATGATAACGTATTTAACCCTCTTCTTCCTGTTAATCAAGCGGAATTGAAACAGTGTATTGCAACCACTATCACTGCATTTGGATCATATACCCCAACACACGTCTGGGCAGAAATTTGTTACCGGTTCGATGTGTGTAGTGTGACTAAGGATACACATATAGAACATCTGTGACTGTCTCTAAAAAAACTTGACACATTCACCTACATTTATGTTACCGGTAACATAAAATATCTTACATTGTCACTGTTATATAGAACGTTGAAATTGTATACTTACTAATGAATCACCCTGTATAATCAAATATCCGACTTTCCATCAGATAATAAAAATATTTAAGTATTAAATGGGTGCTCATAATATGGAACATCGAAATATCAAGATAGATAATAATCATAACCTATCGGAATTTGTATAAAGAGCTGCGTTAGAAGTTACCCATACTATGTTTTCAGTGTCAGTTGAAAATTCGTTAGTTAATAAGAAACACTTTTTGTATTTCAAATTATTGAATGCGTGTGTTTATTGAATGTAATCAAAAAATAATATTTTATTGAGAAAATAAGTTTGAAACTATTCACTGCATGAGACATAGTACGTGTTTGCTTGTTGATTTCCGTACCTTTTTCTGTTAAATTCAATTTTTCTGAAACGAACTGTACTATTACCACTGAAGCACACTGTTTACTTAATATGGAACGCGTTCCACATTTCATGTCATTTTCATATTCAGAAATACATTTTTAAGGGGGTCCGGGACACAAAAATCGTCAAATTTTCGAATTTTTTTTTATTATTTTAAGAAATTCTCTTGCTGATGACAAAATACTTCATCAAGACAAACACCAAGAGAGTGAAGTACTATTTAAAACTAACATTTTATGGAAAACATTTTAGCATTTGGGACAAATCCTTTAGGTTTGGTCTGTCTTTCTACTATCGCGCGCGCGTTTTATGCAAGATATAAATAAACCACAATTTCTTTGATTGAATAATTTTATCATCATTAAAATCAACGAATCTGACTTCTTTAAAATAAATCTAAGATGTTTAAACTAGATTTTCTATCAGTTTTGCCTCCCTCCTTTATATTTATTCAAAAACAATTTATCCTAGCTTTAGCATCTTTTAAAATCCGGTTTTCTATATTACATGCCTTTACAATACATTTTAAACTATACTCCTTTCAAAATAGATCGATCTAAGTCATCTCGTTTCTCACTACGGTTTTCCTACTGCTGGAAGTGTCTTAAATATCCCTCTTCGGTGTACGCCCTTAAGGTGCATTTTCATATATTTCTCTTGATTCCTCCTGTGTTCTAAACAGTTTCTTTGAAGAGTCATAATTGGACTTTGATTTGGGCAAAAGTGACATCTCTATGAGAATTACCACTGCTGATTTTGTGCGTAATTTACATGAGGAAAAAAAAAGTTTTATGCGTGTTCCTATTAGTTTTAGTGAAGATATACTAATGACCTCACTGTGAGTTGCCGTCTTTCATCTAAGATATATTTGAAGACATCCACAGCTAAAATCCTTCTTATATAATTTTCTTAGGAATGCACTCGTGGTGAACTACGGCCTTAACGGTCGTAAACACTGGTTTTAAGAGCTCCATGAAAGCCGTACCATTTTCGGTTGATGTTGATGATGTCTAGTGACGTATACGAGTCTTCCTTTCAAAGTAAATCGTAACTAATTCTGATGAAAAAACCATCTCTGATCGTAATATAACTTTTTTATGAAATTGAGGTTGAAATTCAAGATTCCAGCACGTCTTGTATAACAGTCATTTCAGCTAGAAACAGAAGTCTTCCGAACAAAGTATATAGTTTCGGGGAAACAAAAGAAAAAGAGGGACATGCTGCACGGTATAGGAGAAAAATCACACAAGTGTAACATGATCCAAGGTTATTAAAAGGAATGTCGAAAAGTGTCACCGGACACCTGAGTGGCACAGGGAAAATGTAATTTCCCGTCACGTGATCGGTACTAACAGAGTATAAGAAGAGGTGCATAGGCATAGAACATGTCTCAGTATGGCATTGATCCATAAAATCAATGAACGGTACTAAGTTAACGGGCTTCCAAAGAGGGATTTCATAGAATTCCATTTGTGTATCTTACCTGTCCGAAAAAAAAAAGCAAAATTTCAGCATGATAAATAAACTGTTAAGGATATTATTACTAAATGGGAGCATGGATAATAAACTAAGGGGTTAATTGGAAGCTGATGAAAATATATCTAAAAGCTTTGAGACATGTGGTATGATATCATTATTGATGTGATGTTACCACTAATCACTTGTGTGTTAGTGGTGAACTCACAAGTTTGTTGTGACTTCGCATTTGTTAGATTTTATGATGCAATACACGCTTATCAAATTTTTTTATTTATTTTAAGCACAATAAAGTGCAGTCACCTATCGGAATTTCAATAAAATAAACATTTTCTGAAACGTTTTGATGTCTGAAATTTTCTTCATGTAGTGTACCAACCTATATCAGGGATATTACTGGTATGAAACATAACTATTCAGGTCGGGTACTTTTTTATATGACCTCACATATGTTATTCATATTTATTTATCGATGCATCTCTAAATTAGTTTAATAAAGACTTACACAGTGAAAACATTATAACTGATACATATATTTTATTGCAGCTAACTGTAATAAGCTATTTAATTGCAGTTTAAAAATTCACAATGTCTCTATAATGTGATATTTCTTCATGAAAACCATATGCAGTGAATCGATGTGGACCACGTGATAGCATTTTGGAATTTATGTTAATTTTTAAGCAGGCAAGTAGTTAAACTTACGTCGTACTGGAGCAATACATATGGTATCGAGGCTATTAATACGATCAATGATTAATCCCAAAGGGAAAGTTCAGAAGACTCTTTAATTTTGATCTGACTACGGTCAGATGACGAGGTACGTGTCTGAACTGGCACCCTACTCTCCAAACTTACTTAACACTCAAACGTGGCGTTTTTTAAAAATCCTGATAAGTTGGTTGGGTTTCTTCTAGCCGAATTGGGACACATTGAGCCAAACATAAGTCATGATAATGGTTTGAACCTCTGCTGATGTCTCGAAGGTTAAAACTTTCTAAAAACATTATAATTAAGTATGTTGAAATATAAGTTCTGAAAATATGATAATGAAGTATGTTGAAATATAACTTCTGAAAATATGATAATGAACTATGTTGAAATATAAATTCTGAAAATATGATAATTAAGTATGTTGAGATATAAGTTCTGAAAATACGATAATTAAGTATGTTGAGATATATATTCTAAAAATATGATGTTCAGTATGTTGACATACATAAGTTTTGAAAATATGATAATTAAGTATGTTGAAATATAAGTTCTAAAAATTAATTATCATTGTAAAATAAAAAAGTTTTTTAAATAAAATAACATTTAAGGAGTTTGTATTAAATTAGCAATGCAAACTCGCTGAAAAGTTGTTTATAAATGGAATCTCTTTTTCCTATACAAAAGTTACACTATCCTATACAAATTTCCTTAGATTTTATTGAGTTTTATGGAGCAAGGGTCATATTTGAACATACTGAATCTACCCACAAGACTAACAATGTCAAGTAATGGGCATACACACTAGGACCTTTTTGCAAACGCAGAATAAACTATACGGGAAGAATTGTACTTGATAACGAAAAAAATAAATGAAAGAAATATGATTAACAATGCTTTGAAGCACACTTAACATTGGTTTTTAAGCACTTTTCATGCTATATACGACAATGTTTTTTTTTACCTATTTTTCTTTCTTTTTTTCAGGTAGGAGTTTGGGATGCGGTTAACGGATTGCAGTTTACATGGAACTACACAGTTGCCTATGCCGAAGTCATTCAATCATTGAAAAACAGAACTCTGAAAGTTACGACAATTCTTGTAAGTTCTTCCAACTCACCGATTTCTTATTTTGCAGTCTTAAAATTCATTATGCCCTGCGTGTTTCCATGTTAACTGCAATTTCTCCCACAAGTAACTTTCAACATTCGATTAGTCTGAAAAAGCTAAAAACCAGATTTTATTGTTGCCCATTTATTTGTGAAAGAACATGCACTTCTAACGTCATTAAGCTTAGTCGTGTATGTGTCACAAAATGAGTGATTGTAAGGAGGATCTCTTAATGTCTGTTGTGCGAAGTATATGAGCATAATGACCATTCGGAACATCCAGACATGATCAGATACTGTTGATTAATGTGTAGACCGCAGAAATTGCGTTGCTTGGCTCGAAAACAACCTGCTCAACCGCAGTGTAGCCCTTCTATTATCTTAATACAATAACAATTTATCTAAGTCATTGGGTGTAAGAACAGCATTAGATAATGAAACACTCAGAATGTTGTATTTCCTTTCTGATTAATGTAAGTAATCTATATTTTTATTGATTTCACTCAAGTTTGTTTTCTATCATGATAGTTCTTATCTCTCTCTCTCTCTCTCTCTCTCTCTCTCTTCCAATAACCACAACCCTACAGTTAAATTTAATTAGAATTTTTGGGTTGGGAAGACTATTGCTTTTTGTTATCACAATGGGATGACTCAAAAAATAAATTAAATTAAAATATGTTTTATGTTTGAAAATCGTGCAAGGCGTTTAATTTCTAGATTTCAAAATGTAGAATTCTTTCATATTTGTTAAATTTTATCAAAAAAAATTTGATTTTCTGTGGTTTCTTTTAAGATTTATTCGTGATAAAAAAATTATCGTAGAGAGACTAATCAAAGTAGTAGACTTTCAGTGATATTTATTGAGTAGTAGTTTACAGATATTAAATCCGCTCATTGTGTGCAATATCATATCTAATAACTATTGACCTAAATAGTAGGTTTCAACTGTTTCGATATATTTAGACTTTCACTTTAACTAGACTTTAGACTTTTACAAGTAATAAATGTTGATAATCGCTATTTGATGCAAATGTTTTACAATAAGTTTTAATATTTTACTCTAAAAATTACAAATTTCGTACTGGCTGATTTTTATCTGATTTGCTTAAGATAATCTATCAAAGATTGAGAAATATTATATATTTTCCAAGTATATTGAACATTAAAATTGCAGCATTCAAGTTTCTTTAATCTAAATGAAGCCTTAACTCTTCACTGTCAAAACAAAATGGTAGAAAGGAATGATGTTTTATTTATATATAGTTAGTCTAAAATTATACGAGAGAAATATTTCAATAATTTATTTTTACAAGCTTGATTGTAAACAATCTTTCAATAATAGATTTATCTTGAGTTTGGCATAATATGTCCCATGAGGACTCAATGCCACAAAACCATATCCAATCCAATCCAATCAATAATAGATTTAGACAGACGAGTGAATTTTCTATATTATTGGGCCAAAAGCTCTCTATCCTCAGATAGCCAAGTTTTAAGTTCAGAATACAATAAGGTCCACAGAAAAACCTTTAACGGTAAGCGGTATAACAAAGTCTTGGGCGTCAGGTGATGAAGGGGGATTCAGCCAAAGTTGATGCTGTTAGAAAAGACTCTACAAAGGCCATAGACAAGCCTATCACTTCAGTAAGATGTTAGAAAATAAATACCAGAGTTCAAAATACCAGTGACTACGGAGTTTAAAAACGTACTAGAATTAAAAAAAATTAGAAGTTTTTTTTAATTGTATGGCTTTCCAAACAAGAATTAGGAAAATATATTAAATTTTAAAACATAATAGCTTAGATATCAAAGATATATATTTAAATTATTATTTACATTTTAGCACGTTAAAAATAACTGTTGGTATGTTTTTATTACTGGTCATGTCTGGGGATTTGCGCTACATCTGAAATTTTATTGCGATGGAGGGAGCGAGAAAAGTTTTACTTATAGTTTTCAATCATCTTTCGAAGTATGACCGATGACATTATCAATGTTTATGGGGGTAAATATGAAATTTCCAAAAATGAATTTTCTAAAATCAAATGCGAACTTTACTTCAATGCGAATATAAAAAGTAGTTAAAAAAATATTTGAGACTAGCGATATTAACCTCATTTGATCAAAAAATACGATGGTTAGTTAATGTCTTCCACTTATCTATTATAGAATCCTAAAACTGTGATTTTTAAAGTGAATTCAAATATTGGCAGCAAGAAAAAGAACAACCTATATAAAAAGTACTTCCTCTACAAGAATAATTTCGAATATATTTCGTAAGGAATTGTCAGGAGTTTTATTAAGTTCAAAATATTTTGATAGCGGAGTTTTAAGATTTTTAATAATGTATTGAGCCCCTATTGAATTGTGTCGGTTTAGTAAATATTCATTTCTTACAAGAATGCAAGACAAAAGTATGCATAAATTGTTATATTTGCTGAAGTATGAGTTGCATGCTGATGAATATTCAGGACACATTCTTACTACAAAAAAAATTATTTCAGATATTAGGATATACGTTTTCAGAAATACGTTCTAGAAAACACGTATTTTCCAAAAATTAATACTATAAATGTTGGTCTTTTAATTTTTTCTATAATTATTACTAGTGGAAAAAACCACCAATTTGAAAATAGAAGTGCGAAAGAATTTTTTCAGAATCGGTACTTCCACACTTTGAATGACTTCTCCAAATGCAAAAGGCACTGCAGCCCTTTGTCAATGTTGGCCATTATATATATATATATCACTGTCAAGTATCAATGGATTACCTTAAACCTCGTACTGCTCCCCGAAGGAACTGCAAGAGATCACTCGCCTAACTGCCTGCTTCCCTACTATGCAATAAAAAACGCCCCAAAAGCGCTAGAGCAGGACTCAGTCGAACAAACTATTTGAAGCGCGTTAAGGCCGCTTCAGGATTCAGAGAGTTAATGTCGCTGAGGAGATATATGTAGGTAGTTAGTTACCATCACACTAGAACAACACAAAAGCCCATTAGCGGTGACCCGGGATCAATCCCGAAAGAAAAATCTCAGGACAACATCTAGAAACTTCAAATCAGATGATGAGGTCAAAACCTGAAATGTCACCTCCCTCTATAAACTTGCACACACAAAAGAAAGTGAAGGACATTTAAGACCACAGCAGATTTAACTTACATCAGTCACTCTGTACACGACTTTCTATGGTTAGATCAAGTTCGAACTCGCAACCTTTCCGGTGCTAATCCGTTAACCTAAAATAAATACGTACGTAAAAATAGTTGCGTCCTAAAATAAATATAATAATCTGGTTTCTTGCGAAGAAATGCAATTCATATATATCATTTAATTCTTATTTATTTTATTATGAATTTTTGCAAGCTAAACAAGATGTGTTTTTATAGGATCTGTTTTATTTGAAATTAATAATTTCAGCAAATAATAAAAATGAAAATATTTCTAAACATTCACAAGTACTGTTTGCATTTCAATGGTTTACTCCCTTTTTAGTTATTTTTTTAATAATTGATTTGAAATTAATTTATTGAACAACTTCAATTTCGAGATGATGTTCAAAAATTTGACCAGCTTTATGCATAACCAAAAATTCAGGAAATTATATGTCTCGTATCAATCAATTCGTCATATACTGCTACCTGAGTATCGATAAATACGTAGAGCACAAACAGAACTTAAATCGATTCATAACTCTTTTCTACTTAAATTGATTCATAACTCTTTCCTACTTAATTCTGTATAAAAATTACTTTTTTTGAGCAATACAGAGACTAACACGGCAATTTCCTGCGCTGTCACTCTGGCAAACCTAACATCTCTTTATTTCTATTAGCGAACAATCCGTCCTCTAAAGAAGCGATTTGTCCTTTAATAATCCTTTCGCTCCAAATTCCAGTATCAGGAATCACTGAAGCTAAACATGTTGCCTTGATTCACGTTTCAGGAACTTTTGATGGAGAGCAGTGAATCAAGACCGGAGATTGGAAAGCCCGGAAACAATCGGATATCAATCGGGTAATCGGTTATCTCTTCGCATTTTGGAGGACATTGCATCGTTTCAGAGGACTCTTGTTTTCTTGCTTCTCCCCTTGTTATCTTTACTTGTTTTCTGTTTTTGTTTCTCACTTTCACGAGGAGTGTTGGACGAGTTCCAAATGAAGTTGAGACTCCAACAACATAATATATATATACCCGTAACAATCTATCGGAGACTAGTTTTATCTGAGATGGTACGTTGTTGTTGTAGCATGGAGCTGTCCTGGATATTAAGTGTTTTTCATAGCCTGCAGAATTTGAATAGCTGTCATTATTTTCTATTGTTGTGTCAGGAAAAGGGAGGCAATCAGTAGCTGATTTGAGGCTTTTATGCTTGGTATGGATTTGGGATGGAATATGTATTTAGTTTTGCAGCTCGCATTCAATACAATCTCTAACAAGAACAACTTGATACCAATCATTAGACTGAGCTGTGTTATGCGAGTGTACTTTCTGAGAGATATACACTCACTGCCAAAAGTTAAGCACGAAAGGTAAAATGCGTAAGAAAACGACAAGTACAACTTTGATTGACACGAAATGCGGCAGGAAAGTAGAAAATAGGTTTATGCAAGAAACAAAATAAATAATTAAATGCAAAGATGAAAACTATAATGAATCTTCATAAATTATACGATGAAGTCACATTGTAGTCATTAACAAAATCATGTTTAAATCCAAAATAAACAAACAATATCAACATTAATAGGGTAAGTGACCACATAGATGACATAGATAATAGGGTAAGTGAAATAGATATTTGTCTAGCAACCACTGAAGCTCTGACTATTTGAATACATAAAGTAAAGATGTGATCAACAACCCCAGAGTTAAGTAATCGTCATTCCTCTTGTAGGGCAATTTGCAATTCTGTGAGAATAGTTGGGGGTATGATATGTGCAGACATAGAAAGTCCGAGGGCATCCCAAATAATTTCAATGGGATTAAGATCGGACAAGTACGCTGGCCAAACCGTACCCTTAATTTCTTCACTTTTCAGGTAGTTGTCGACGTTGCCAGATTTATGAGAACTCGCATTATCATCCATTTAAACGAAGATTGACCAAATGCTGCAGCGTACAATCTCACAATGATTTTTAGAACTTCAACCCGATATAGGACAGCCGTCATAGAACCCCGTCTTAAGACGCAGGTAGGTGCGATATCTCAACGAAAACGCGGCCCATGCCATGATGCTTCCACCTCGGAATGTGTGCTGATCGATGATGTTCTGAGACCAATTGCGTGTGCCTTGTTATCTTCATACCCTTGCACGTTTGTCATCTGGCTCCATTGCAAATCTCGACATGCGTGAACATCACGTTAATCCAATCAGACACAGTCCAATTCACATGTCGCCGACACTACTTTAATCGTGTCCCTCTGGATAGGACGGATAGAGGGACACAAACACGTGGTACCCGGGCGTACAGTCCATTCATGTGTAGCCTTCGGTGCTCAGTAGTGGCAGATATCGTCTTACCAATGGACTCTGCAACCATAGATGTCACATGAGTGGATGTCCCTCTTCGATTTCGCTTAATTACAACAGCAATATATCGATCTTCTGCGTGGGTCGTAACACTTTTGCGGCCGGCCACATATCTGCGTATAACTGTTTTTCTTGTTTGGATTTGTTTCCATAATCGTGAAATGACGGAATGATGAAAGCCGAAGAAAATAGGATTCACAGTGATTAATTGCCCTGCTTCAAGGCGTCCCACAGAACTCCAGCGCTCACTATCTGCCATTCGTTTTCTGGAAGCCATAAAAACACGTATGTCTTGAAAACTAATAGTACGAAAGTTCTAATCACTACTTATCAGCACTTACATGATCTTCCTATAACCCTTCACAATGCTGGCTTCTTATACAACCGCTTTTTTTGCATAACTCTTTACACGAAACCGTGATTGGCTGTTACATAACATACCTCTGTAGCAAATTGCAGCCTATCAAATTTGATTGCCTTGTGGAAATAACCATTTTCCTCTCAGTGCTTAACTCTTGGCAGTGAGTGCACTTTATATAAGAAATATTGTTTACACAATGCACTTCATCCCATAAACAGAGTGCTATTTCAACCCGAATGTTTATAGTTGTATTTTCCGTTCCGTGATGTTAACTAGTGTAATTATGCTACCTTATTTATGTTCAACACTAACAACTCTACAAAGCTCTTCGTAAATCTTATCATGGTTTTACGTTAGTAAGATGCCTACTAATTTATCATTAGTTTGTTACACACGTCGTACCTTTTATACTATTATATTATCTCTTAAACAATTAATCGGACATTGCCATTTATTAAGATGTTATATATTTGTAGAATATTACCAAGTTTATACAAAATGTTTACTTTGCTGAAGAAACTAAAGCTGTCAACTTAGATCTACCCAAAATTAAAAACATGTCATAGTGATTAAACAAATGCATGCATAAGTACGAAATTATTCTAATTTACTAACCAAAACACATATACAGAATAAAGTAATAAAGAATGCTTCACAAAAAATATCTCACATACAAACGGAATCAATGTAATTAAGTATAATTTTAAATATTAGTTAACGTAAATATTCAATAAATCTATAGAACAAGAATGACAGTAAAAGTGAGACACATTCATCGTATGTTGGTAATAATCTAAACGTGGGATAATTAGTAATCTAAAAGCGGGGTCTATTGATCGATAATATTTTAAAACATGTTTAATTATAATTTTTAAATATTTATATATTGTAACTTACAGCTGAAATATCAGATTAACAAAAACCATTTGCGCCATTTTAATAAGGACAAATGGTACGAAAATGGATCAAACTATACTACTTTACTTTAACAATAACTACCTTTTACTTTTGATCTTATGACTTTTTCTATTCCTTTTTTAAAATACTTTTCTATCTAATATCAAAAATTATTTCATATTGCTTTCTGTCTCGTTAATTTTGGAATCACTGATATCGTAAATGATTTTTCTATCGCTGTGAAGGGATGATACTCTGAAGATAAACTGTCCTGGGAAATATGGGGATGGGGTAGAAGTTCCTATTCGAGTAGGAAAACTAGTTACTTGGTCGCTGTTTCTGTGTATGGTCTGACAAGGTTCTGGTGGAAGGCAACTCCATTTCTTTAAACCAATTCTGATTGCCTCTTGGTCAATAAAATTGAAACCCGTTACAACTGTGCTGAGTAAAGGGCTGACTTCAGATGTAATGATTACCTTGATTGGCAGAAGCTCAAAGCGAATAATCTACTCATTAGTCTACCAAAAAATAAATACCTTTGTTTACTGTGTTTTGCCTTCAAATGCTTCGAATCTTTTGATGACAGCCAATGATTAGGGTGCTTCAGGTTGGTGTTTTGCAACTAATTTTCATTGAATGTCAATATAAGGTCCCTAAATAGTTCAGCCCTATGACGTGACAATAAATGATTAACCGCTAGCTTGTTTGTTGGTAACTTTCAGCTATTGTGGAGCTCATTATCTCATGTTCCATGTTATTCAAGACCTTTCAAATGAGTTGGGGATGCTTTTAACATTCACACCAAACTGTCGTGCATGTTTTTGATGATTGTGACTTGTATGTAACTTGATACGGTCCTTCAGATTGGTCTCATTGATGCCTAAATGTTTACCGTAGCTGGTATCCACTGGAAAATATAATCTCAACATGCAATTTCCGGACACACTTTTGGTCACACCTTTCCCTCACTGCATCATCTATGAATACGGAGAAATATTTGTCTAGCAACCACTGAAGCTCTGGCTATTTGAATACATACAGTAAAAAGATGCAAATGATTGACTTTGAAACAATCATATTAAATTTACTTTGTCAAAACTGTAAGATATTAATTTCCGTAGGGATCATGCTCTAGTGAGTTCATAACATTTTTTTAAGACTACATAACCATCTTAATTGATAGAGTGAGTGCATGTGCAGTTTGAAAATGTAGAAACCTCGAAACGGCTCCAACTTTCCTGTCTAACTGTCAAAAAAATGCGAAAAGTAATTTTTTCGAATTTCAAGAAAAATCCGACTTTAATAGTAAGAAGGTAAAGTCAATATTACTTAACAAAACATTTATTCGCCCTCTGAGGGGAATTTCATGCCTATATCTGGTATGCAACTTGCAATATTCCTTATTTTGATTCTTACAACTGATAGTTCCGGTTATTAATGTGATACATTCTCTGAAATCTCGTGACGTTATAAGCTTAAGAGACATTTATGTACTTTTATCTATGCTACGTTCAGACAACTTTCACTTTAAGAATAATTAAAGGATTATTTTATTTCTCGTTTTTAAAAAAATGGAACCAAGATACAGTTTTTTTTTCGGACTCGTACAGTAATGCCATACACAGTAAGTGACGAGGAATTTTAGGAACGCGTGTAAGAAGAATATGCGATATTTTCCAAACAGTATTTTCTATTGTGTTTCATTTAGAATTAATGTGATTTTTATAAGAATAAACAAGTAATGATAAAACTTTAATAAATCAAGGAGTGAAAGATCCATCATTCTCTGTCTATCCTTACTTCTTTTCTTATATTACGAACATCCCGATATATTAAATTCCGGGTCTCTTTGTTTTCTCTCTCAGAATCCTCCTTACATGATGATCAAAAAGCCAGACGACCAAGCCAAAGGAAGTCAGGAACAATACGAGGGATTTTGTGTGGATCTCCTCAAGGAGATGTCACGCATCTTGGGATTCCGTTACGAACTAAGGCTCGTGCGTGACGGTTCCTACGGAACAAGGAACGATAGAGGACTCTGGAACGGCATGGTTAGAGAACTCATGGATAAGGTAAACACATATTTTATTTTTATCCAATACAGATTGTTGTTCCGGATTAATTTTTTTTTCTGCTTCGATTGGAAAATCCCTCAAGGTTTCAGTAAGGCGAAGAGATTATTTGTTGCAAGACTAATTATTATAAGTGACTCAAATATGACTTTGATAATTATTTGATTAATGAGAATTTCGAAATGTTTTAAAATCACTGTTCATATATTCCAGCATTTGTTCTTCTTAGAAAGGCCCTCTCACAGTACTATTTTAAAGAAATTGAGCTATCTGTTATTTTTGCGAACTGAACGAACTAACCGGAGAACACCTCCAGGATTGGCTTAAAATTCGTGACAGTGTAGTTAAAAAACTATAAACTTCGGTTTTTATAATAAATTATCACTCAAGATCTCTTTAGTGCTGCTCGTTGACTGATTTCCGGGAGGCCAAAGACGAGTGTAGGGTGAAGATAAGTATTTTTTTTTTTTTTTTTTGCGTACGTGTATCTTTTATTTTTCTCTGCAATTTATCTATACCCTAAGCTAAAAAGTCGAAACTCCCGAATACAGTGTTCTATTGGAATGAAACTATATAACTATATATATATATATATATATATATGTCAATTGCACCAGCTCTGGAACAAAAAGGTTCAGCAGCAGAAACTGCAGAATTCTCGACATAAATTTAGCACAGAAGAAAGGACTCTATATGACACCGTGTCATGACGTTTACGTATTGTACTACAGCTGAATATTTCTTTGCACATTACTAATTTATTACTGTCTGATGTATTTACGCAAAAATAAAAAGTCCTCGGCATTTGATACTTTGATCAAATCTTTACCTCGTAATGCACATTATACTTGTTACGTTTCATTTCGTACGAATACAATCTTCGAGGTTTTAAAATTCTTTTGGCACAGAAAATAGTTAAAATTGTTACAAATACTATTTCGTACTTGTATGATTTTTTTAGATCATTCTCGAGTAAATTACAGCTATACAAAGGGCGTTCCACAAAAACTGAGAGTAATATCATAAAAAATCAAAAAATATATTTACAGAAAAAAATACATCATTTTTTTCAAAATACGTTCTCCCTCAGAATATTTGCAACGATCCCATGGTTCAACCCTCTTTTCAAAACAAGTAGGGAAGCCTTTTTCTGGAATCTGTTTCAAAGAACCCTGCACTGCTGAATAACTTCAGAATGTGTATTACATTTTCTACCACGGAGCTTCTCCTTCAACGTCGAGAACAGCCAGAAATCGCACGGTGCGAGATCTGGACTGTAAGGGGAATATGGCATGATTTTAATATTGCATTAACTAAGATATTCCTGAACAGAAGTAGCGACATGCGGGCGAGCATTATCTTGATGTAGTGTCCAATTCCCTACCAGTTAATGTCGCTTTCTCGATATGAGTTGTCGCAAAAGTTTCAAATCTTTATTTTTATTCAAATTTAATATTCACCAATCACAGTAGTTTTTGGAGGTACACCATGCTGATAGATTGCACCTTTATGATCAAAGAAAAAAATCATAGTGACCTTTCCAGCAGATTCGGTTTGTCGGATTTTTTCGGAGACGGAGAATCAGTGTGTTTCCATACACTTGATGCGGACTTGATAAGGGGATGAAAATGATGCACCCAAGTTTCATCACCTGTTATTACAGTCTTTAGGAAATTCGGATAATTTTGAAGCATCTATTTCCACTCACAACATTGGAAAAATTCATGTCTGCATTTGTTCTTTAGTAAGGTGATGAGGGACCCATCTAGAACAAACATGGCGAAACTGTAAATTGTTGCGTAGAATGCGAAATATCGACGTTTTCGAAATTTTAGTTGATGCCGCTATCTCCTCACATGTCATTCGCCGATTTTCTTGCAATATTTCCCACACAGTGTTAAAATTTCGATCATTCACAACGCTTTCTGGTCAACCAGGCTTAGAAGCCAGTTTTGCAGACAAACGCCTCTTTTTGAAATCACCACGCCATCTAAAAAGCGTAGACTCACTAAACATTTGTCTTTGTAAGCTTCTTTCATTAACTTAACTGTTTCTGGAGCTGTTTTGCCCAAACGATAGCAAAATTTTATGGCAGAACGCATTTCGTTTTTTAACTTTGATTCACTCACTTCCATTTCTGAAGACCAAATAAAAACAGTTATTTAAACAAGCACGAAACTAGGAAGATAAAAACGTCTGCTTCGTTTAGAATATTTATAATTGTACAATTAACAGTTTGAAAAAATCGCCTGTACTTTATTTTTTAGTTTCATGCTGTTGCCACTACGTAAAAAATTCACTCTCAGCTTTTATGGAACGCCCTTTGTATATTGAATAGCTGTTCCAACGCAAATGAGGCAAGTAGGTCGAATTAATGTTGCACTTTAGCACCACATCGGGTTATTAGCAACCGTCCACGATCTGTCGGTCTGTTTTTCGGGATACTCTCAAGAACTACTAGACATATTTTTATGATCTCTTCAGTAATCAGTAGAACGTTTGATGGGAAGTATTTGGGTTTATGTATCGCTAATGTATGACCAAAGGGAACTTGGAAGTGACGATTTCAGTAAAGTAGAGTCAAAGAAAAAACTGAGGTTCTCCCGATTTCTTGGATCGTGCAGTCAAAGACGCAAAGCATATGCACCGGGGTAAACACAATGCTCTCAAAGTAAATGCGAGCAGCTTTTGTTGACTGTGTACGTTTCTTTTAAGAAATTCAAAATTAAAACTATTTTTAGATATTGTCTTACAATTATGATAAGGAAAGTGAATATAGCCTCCGGGACATTCTCTTCACGTGACTAGAGTTGACTTAAGTAGAGAATACTTTACCCATGCACTACATTGAGTGGCCCTTTTGAATGTCTCATAAAAACAATATTTAAAGCTAACGCCTAGTCAAAAACTAGATAACTTACGAACTCGGTTTAAATGCCTATCGTCTTGAATTCCAAATAGCTCCCAAGTGAAGCTAATACCAGATCTTTATGATTTTTAAGAAAATATAAACCTCGTAGAAAACATTTTAGCCCTTATATTATAGTAAGTTTTTCTCATAGTGTTACACTATAACTAGTGCTCGCAAAAGTACATTCCTTAAGTCATAGTACAGAAATTAAATACTTGACTTAATATTCATGTGAAGTGATTTAAGAATTTATCTAAAGGTTACGGATTAGCACTAGCTGAGCAATTTATGTCACCAAGCAATTTCCATCATCATTTTCAAGTATTAAAAAGACATGATGTAAATACTAAATACCCACTTAATTTTATCGTCAACGTTTTAATAAAACCTAAATGAAACGCAAAATTAGAAGTTTCTCGGCTCGTTGATTAATGCAGTCTTAAGAGTCTCATAAAAGAGCATGTATATCTTATTTAAAGTGTTGGATTCTTACTTACAGTAGCTTAAAGAACATATTCGTGTTATCATGATGTTGCAATAAACGATGTAGCCATCGTTTAATCCATGTATTACTCTCAATGAATTCATTATTGAAATGCAGAACGTCGCAATCCTCTTAATTATGTGTGACTTTCGTAAAGCTTCACGTAAAATTTATTTATTTATTAATAGCAACTATATCGGTTTTATAATTTCTGAAGTAACAGAAACACAGGTAGAAAATGGAGGTGCAGTATACCCTTAAGTATCCAAGGTAATGAGGACCAATACCACCTCGGATACCCAGAAACACGTATAATAGGAATGTAGTAACACAGAATAACCTATATTAAATTAAGAAACATTTTACTGTACTATATGTAAATACTACTGCTACCGAAAGATTCATAACGTTTAAGATTAAGAATAATTTGTACTGGTATACTTGTCACAGTACATATTGGTTCCAATTTCGCGGTAAATCTGAACGAGTGTTTCGTATCTTTTCAACATTTGTTTTTGCTTTTCTGCTAGTTCTTAAAGGTTTTCTGTTTCGCAACACTTTCTCACTTTAGGTAGGAACAACCTATGCATTTCTTTTGTACATGTAATGTGCTTACATTCCTGTTTTAAGAGGTTAGGTACCTTTTTAATTTTCAAAAAAATCAAAAAAATTATTATGATCTAATTTTAATGCTCTGTTTCTTAGCAACGTTTTAAAACAAACCTGGTGTAAAACTTCACTCTAGAACGGAAGTTATGGTTAAAAGAGTGAGTGTAGCCCTTAATCAAACATTTAGAGCCAAATGGTTTGTATCATTTTGTTCTTCGTCGTTATCAGTGATCACAAAAATGTAATTTGACTACGCTCTATATTGCTAAAGCCATCTCCAAGTACATTGTTTAATTAATTTTATTTTTTATCTGGGAACAATGTGCTTTGACTTCTACTTTTAGTTTCATTTGTTTCCTTCCTTTAATGCGAACGAATTTCACAAGCGAATTGTTTTTAAAGACGATATCTCAAAACTGTGATTTTACCAATTGCGCGCAAGATTTCTCTGGAATGGTTGGTTAGAATTACATGAAATTTTAATTGATTATGTAACCATATATATGTTTAAAATAACCAACTTTTGTGTTTATCCTGTTGAAAGGTTTTGAAAAAAAAGTCAATTTTGTGTTGAAAAAAAATAAAAAATTTAAAAAAAAATTTTACTACAAAACTTTTTGTAAGAAATTAAAAAAAAATACAAGAGTTCGTCATTGTAATTATATTATATATTTTTAAGTACATGAAAAAATTCAGCTCAGCATAATAATTATTTTGTCCAGAATAATGCTCCCAATGCACCATATAATATTCTAACAACAAAAACAATGCATTTCATTTTGGTCCAATTTACAATATATTTAAAAGGTAAAAATTAAAAAATAATAGTTTTCAAAAGATAAAGGTAGTTAAAATCTGCATACAAAATTTCATTTATGTAAATACTTTATTCATGGAGATATTAAGATTCGAAATGTAGTGATTTTTTTGCATATTTTGACATTTAAAAGGTACATAACCCCTTAAGCTTTAATCTGGCTTTAAACTTTAATCTGCCTTTAATATTTAAGCTTTAATATTTTTTAGCTATAAGAAACGGTATATTTCGCTAGAATAGCATGATCGCTCCATCAATCGGAGCTCAGATGATCCGTTTTACTGTTAGGTTTATAAGAGATGATGTTTGATCGAAATACCTTGTTTTTTTTTTCCGGCGTTTCCTGTTATGCTGAATCAGCGGTTTTCAAGTTTTGAATGACTTTACTCACTCTAACCCTTTCCTTCTGTAATATATGATACTTTTCAGCATTCCAGCATTCATTCACTTTTTTCCGAATCGAATTAAAATCATAAACTCTCTGCAGCTGTTTTTGTATCCACTATTTAAATCTTATGAACAGGTCAAATAGTCTTGTAAACAATATTAACGTTAATTCAATGTAACTTTGAGGAAAATAGTTTATTTTCTGAATGACGTGTTTTTATTGTTAGATCTTTTCATATTACTTTGTTTGTGACGTGATTAGGATTACATCTTAAAGAAGTCCCTAACATGGTAAGAACTTTCCTTTTGAAAGTGATCCCAGACACTCGCCAATAAACTCTAGTATTGCTCCAGTACGATATTAATTTAAATACCTACCATACAACTTGTAAGTAGTCAAGAATAAAATAAGCCTTATTCAGCAGATTTAAAGGAAATTAGCATTAAAATATACATACTAGTACGAAGTAAAGTAATTTTAAAATTATATATATATATTTATGCTTAAAAAAAACTTACTACTAAAAAACTTATTTACTAAAAACTCATGACAAATTATGTAATTAAAAAAACGATGAAATTGGTAGCTACAGAGAGGATTGTGATTTAGGAGAACCAAGGAGAGAGAGAAATTTTTTTTTTGATTTTAATAAATAGGCACGAATAGTATGAATGTAGTATCAATGTAATCAACAGTATGAATGTACGGTTTTAATAATCCAAGCAACTTATTTCATTATTACGAACCAAGCTCGACTTGTCGTTATGAGGTAGGGAAAACTGTGATAAATGCACGCTACACATAGCTATAGAAGCAGTAAACGTCCTTCATATCGCTACAAGCGACGGTACTGTATGAATCCGGTTACTTCCACTTTCAAACATCTTTTAGGGCAGGCCTCAAAATAGATTTTTTAATACAGGTGCACCTTGTGCACCTAAGTTTTTAATTTAGGTGCAGACATTGGTGGAAATCAGAAACGTCTACGTTTTTAGCAGACCTTTACCATAAGGTTTAGTGTCCATCCTTCTTTTTGTATTTTTCTTTCAATACAACATAGCATTTTATGGATTAAAGTTTTCGCATAGTGTGTATTTAGGAATTTTAATTACGTTCCTTTAGAGCGAGAGAGGTCGATACTAATATTTTGTTCAGACATCAAAATAACATCAAATATGTTTCCCGCCTTTTTTAACGATAGGTGCACTGCGTGCACCATATTGAAAAAATTAGATGCACAAATTTATTTTCAGGTGCACAGTGCACCTGTGCACCCGGGTATTTCGAGCCCTGCTTTTGGATAATTCGGTTTCGTACAGCGCAAGCAGTGCTAATATGCATAACAAGCTGCATCAAAGTAAATTTCAAGACAACATGCTTAGACCATCCAACACATATATTACATAATTCTAGAATGCTTCAGACTAAGATTCACAACCTTTAAATGAGTAGTTCGCTTTTGCAATTTAGTTTCCTTTAAGATTTTGTGTACGCAAAAATTGTGTAAGATTTAAGGCAGCAACATATTTCGTATAGAAAAGTGTTGACTAATTATTTGTCTTGATATATTGACGGGAGATAGAGAATCATATCCAGGTGACCCCATCTTTAGTACACCAACAATCCAGCTTATATAGTTCCGATGCAAATCATCCAACAGGAGGATCGCATACCAAATTTCGATCTCGTATGTACGTTTATATTATTCCACACTTAGATTACTAGGATGCAAGTATATATCTAGCTTCCCCCTATTGAGATGCATCTTCGAAACCAATACACTACCTCTACCGTAAGCGTCACTTCCCTAATTTGAGAGAGATCGTAGTATATCCAAGGTCTCGTATTTATGGAGGGCATATTAACGCTTAGTATAGAATATATAGATAAACCATTGCGATGATAATCGTAACATGGATTCGCATTGAATTTAATGTACGGAAATGCAAATGGATTTACAACGAGACTAAAATTTAATTTATTGATTCCAAAGTTGTAAGTTCGGAACTCGTGTTGAACTCTTTCGCTATGACTTCGTAAAAAGTCTGAGTTCTTAAAAGAGTTATTTTCAATACATATTAACTACAATTGAAATGACAAGTTATTTTAAAATACAAGTTAAGGAATTTTCTTTGAGTAAAGAACGCTAAATAATATTTTTATTATATATTCATATTTTATAATTTTTTCCGAATATACACTGAAATTATATCGTTCCAAATTTGGTTTTAACATAAGTAAATGCATTACTTTATTTGTTGTGCAGACTACAAGTATATTTTTTAAGATATGAATTAGTTTAAAGGTTTCAAGTTTTTTCTGATAGGAAGATTTATTTAATTTAGGTTGCACTGGAAAACCACATAGGGCTATTTTTTACAGCTAGGGTATTACAAAAAGTTAAAAATATATTTATTGTTTTGTTTATTATTCAAAGTTTCATTATTATAAATCTTAATTTGACTTAATATTTTAAAAACTGATAAAAGTAAGTTTTCAGTGTCATAGAATATTTTACATAAAGTTAAACAGCATTAAGAATTAACTCATTCCATCGTTTATAAATTGTCTTCGGTTATGAAAGTATTCATCTTGCAATGTGTTTTTGAACTCATTCAAATTCTTTCATTTTGAAATCGAACTAGTATTTTGCATAATTATTCGTATGGCTTATTGTTATTGTTTAAGTAGGTTAAACGATACATATTTTAGAATTCATATCTAGGTTTTGTGTTTAAATAAACCTAGTGACCCATTATTCAAGTATACATATTAAACTGCATGTAAGTCATGTCGAACATCTCACAAAATTCTCATCTATATCCAAGCATAAAGATCGTTTATATATATTGAATATACCTAATTAATATCTGCCTTTTAAATTGTCATCGTCTCCTTACACAAGATCTTTTTCTATAACAGAAACACCATTTGCCGTCTAATCAGCATAACATATAATTATTTTCTCTTTGAATTCCATTTTTTAATCGAAATGATAAAGCCTAAGCTGCATACTAAAATTGAGGAAGTTAAATTTTTTTTTGAAAGAGATTAACATCCATGTACGATGTACCATTATATCCTTATTCACACCATTGGCATTTTTCTTTTTGAAGAATGTCCATCCACGCTGTTTCTCATTCCACTTTTATCTACCGACAGATTCAGCATTCAGTCGTTTATTCTCGATGTCTTCTGCATTCAGCGCGAACCCCTATACACAAAGCACAAGATTTATGCGCTGAATCCCGGATCTTTAAATTGGTGAATGCTGCTTTACCCCCTCTTTGAATAGGATTCTACAATATATCGGCAATCCAAAGCAGTTTCTAGAGTACGATATAAACTACATTCATCTCTCCAACAATCTTTGTTTTCGTGTTCATCGCATGTTATTCAGTGGGGCTTCATCAAAATTTATCTTTTTCGGTGTTTTGCAGTTCAAAAATTTATTTGGAAATATATTTTTCAACAGAGATAAATTTAGGATGAATTCCTGTATTTTTATTTTGTGTAGTTGAGTTACTTGTTTTTCTATAAAAGCAGAAATCCTACGCTGATTCTAGTATTTGATGGATTTAAATTCCTTGTACTTTTATTAACAAAGGTTATAGAGTAGACACCGGTATAATGTCATATAATATTATTTTCTATACTATTATACATTATAATTTGAATTATTGTCATATTTACTGAATCCGATTTATTGTTCTGCATTGATTTATTTCTATCTCTATTGTCTTTTTCCTAACACTTTTGGCTGTATCCGATTTCATAAAACTGTTAAAAAACAGAAATCCAACACAATGAGATGTTGACGATGGTCTGGGATCAAACACAAGGGAAAGATCAGAGGACGAAATCCACGTAATTTTGAAACGCGGGCAGAGGACGAGGTAGCACTTGAGCTAGCAACCCACTCTCCAAATTTCCACACCACGCCAACTACAGGACATTTGAGACTAGGACATGTTCAATTTCCACCAGTCCCCGTGTACATGGCGGTTTGCAAAATTTGCAACTATCCGATTTCTAATGCCTTGCTCTACCACCTCGAATAGCGGCCCCATATTATGAAAGGAATTTTTTCACGCGCACGTTCACTAACAGACGGTTATAGAGTGGAATTTTTCATAGTATCATTTACTATTCTACACATTTTAATGTAATATCTTTATATTTTCTGAATCAGAGATTTTTGTTCTGATTTGACTTATAGTTTTAAGTATTATATATTTTCCGCACTATTTTCGGTTTTATAAGTTTAAAAATTAATATGAATTAATATTGCTAACGTTCACTTGATGCTGTTACGCAATTAATAAGTATATGTAATCACTAATGACACTGTTGTAAGTGAAATGAAAAAATATTGTCCTTTATGAAGGCGTGTGCAAACGTGAATACAGAAGTCTTATAGTTCTAAAGTTTGTTATACAGAACAATCTCTTAAGGCATTACATTATCTTTAGAGAAGCATTGATTATTTAATTTCGTACTCTTGGGCACCACTTTGGTAGCAGACTATATATAATACACCATCGTATTAATTTAAAAAGGGATTGGTCGGTATGTGTGATGTATATGATAAATGTGATGTGTGATGTATGGAAGGCAGTGATAAATGTATGCTACACATAGCTATATAAGTAGTAAACGTCATCTATATCAGTATAACCGACGGTACTATGTGACTCTAGTTACTTCCACTTTCAAATTTCCCCTTAGGGTAGTTCAGTTTCGAAAAGTGCATAACAAACTGCATCAAAGTAAATTTCAAGACAACATGTTTAGACCATACAACACATAGAGGTAAATGTAAAAGCAATAGTACCGTAACCAATAGTAAGCAATATTAACCTAACTAACAGTAACTCAGAAATATTTTACAAAATGAGCAGTAGATTAACTGTTATAATAATTTAGTATGCCAAGTCCTCGAGACGTAGTAAGAGACTGTTGATTTCACCATTTTTGTCACCAGTCTATAGATATGTGTATTTACACACCTACCGCGACATAAGAAACCATTGACATCACCGAACCATTGTCAAACACAATTCGGTTAAATCAAGACAACTTTTTCGCAGAACAGTCTCGTGACTACTTGCGAGCATGTTGGTCACACTTTCTGAAATTCCTCACCCATAACAATTATAAGGCTCGGTGCACACATCCGATTTTTCAAAGTGCGGCGCCGCTGCGGCACAGAAGCCCAACTATGTACACATAACCGTGATGTGACGCAAGTAATCATTTCGTACCATTTGCGATAAATATTCTATCGAAGAAAACGTGTTTATTTCGCTTACTTGGAGTAAAAAAGTATATTTTGAAACAAAATTGACGGTTACTAGATGCAACCATTTATTAAGTATTATTTATATTCCATTTATTTATAAAAACAAGGTACATCAGACGGGAGAAGCGTGTGCGGTGAGTTGCGGCGCTTTGGGGAACAGCAGAATATATTGCACTCAAGTTGGACGTACGTCGCCGCACAGTGGTACTGGATGCATGTGTGAACTACTCCATTAGATCTAATGTATCTCAGACCGCACTTGCGTTTTATTCGAAGGGACAGTAGAAGTGAAGTATAAGTAGAACGATTATTGCTATTGAGAAGAGCTTCAGAAAGTGTGCCCGACCGATTTATTAGCAGCCATGTGACGGATATGTGTAAAATTGTCAACTGATTTTTCATTTTATCGATTTACTTGGCGTTATTATGTTTTTTGGAAAGGCAGATGTGAGAATACACATTTATAGAGGATGGCGACAAATGGTGAAATTGCCAAAGTGTACTGCCATGTTGTGCGGACCAATCAGATGAATCAATACATGGAAGTGTTCTCCCTGTCGTAAACGAATCTGATGATGCCGTTCTTTTCCTCCGTGCAGACGAAAGCGTATGGCCTGTTGTTGTTTCTTATGCCTACACTGGCAGACCAGAAGAGTGTCAGGCCCGTCGAAGACGGCAAGAGG
Source organism: Metellina segmentata (assembly GCA_947359465.1). NCBI lineage: Eukaryota > Metazoa > Arthropoda > Arachnida > Araneae > Tetragnathidae > Metellina > Metellina segmentata. Next base: position 55,718,220 of record OX375878.1, on the reverse strand, counting down.
CGAGGGGGGTGCGCCTTCCATGTTATTGAGCCCCATTGGGAGGAAGTCCGATTTTGCTCGACATACATGACACATCCGTTTCACAGGAAGGTCCCTTTCATACATCCATTCACTCACACATATCGTAATTTAGATCCCAATCAGAGGCCGATAACCCCCTGATAAGGTACCCCCAGAGGTATTGATTTGGTATGGGAACATGGGAGACTTTGTGACCACGACCTATTTAACGTGCCCCAGCCACCATTAGTGAACACGACGGTCTTTAGCCAGGTCAAAGCGTCGATCCCGCAATCATCAGAATTGCAGGTTCCGCCGAGGACAGTACCCACAACCCTTCTGATGCGAGCCCGACGCTCTACTGACTGAGCAGCCGCGGCTCTCGTATGGCCTGTGGATTGCGTTACTAATAGTTTTAGTGGCATAATCATTGCACATAAAATTGTTACAAGTACTTGCTCTACTTTTATAAATCATCTATGGTCTGCTCTTTATATTATAGGTCATGTTAAAAGTAAGTAATGAGCGATCCCACAACTTCTGTGAAGTAATTTCTTGTTCGTGTTTTTTGATCGGTGATGGAACTGATAACCTAAAAACAATTAGCGAATTCAATAATAACCTACGGTGGTTGCAATACATGATTTTGCTTATTGTAGATTTTCCAAGTCTGATCAGCTTAACCACACTCTTACAAATACACGTCCAAAAGCTTATCTGCCACTCACAGTTACAGTGAAGTTAGCATTTACTTTCACAACACCATTACAAATTGAATTGCTAGTGAGCATGTTAGATTCATGTCCGTGTGTTCACTGTGGATTCGACTGTTCAAGTGTTACAAAAAAAGCAATTTTTGATGTGAAGGGTGTGCTGGTTACAATAGCATGTTACAATTCTCGGCTTTACAGCATCCAAAAGTCCACTCGCTTTTTACAAACTGTGCAGGACAAAATCATCGATTAAACTAAAGTCAAGGTTAGTTTTAAAAAATGCACTGTCTCAACTTTTTGATTGATTACCAATTATTTATTTTAACCAAAGAAAGTTCATTTTCAAATTTCTCATATTTTTAATTAAAATTCACACTTTGAGTGAAATAAAAAACACAATACACAGTACTGCCACAATATACAGTAAATAATGGAGGAAAGAAGTTAATTATATCTGTAGAAAAACTATATCTATTAAATAAATAACCGTTATTCTCATCTTGCTTTAATTGACCTCTTGCAGGATTCATTAGTAGGTGGATTGTGTAAATAGTAAAAGAAAAGAGAGAATTTTCTCAAATATATTGAATAGGTTATTCCTTAGTAAATATACATAGATGAAATTAGAATGGCAAAATAACTACACACTACTTACTTAAGCAATAAAATACCCAGGTTAATATAAAGGGAGGAAATATAAAGACTACATGGCATATGTTTCTCTGAAGTAAACTAGGTTAAATAAATCTGTACGATTCATCCAATTGTTTCAAAAATATTAGAAAGAAAACCACGCAATGGAGTCTGTCTTGTCAGAATGCATTTTTTTGCCAAAAAAGTAACCTCGAAAACAGTTTCCTTTGAAAGTAACTATTTCTAATTTTTTATGCAGAGTAAGGCGGAAGGAAATGCATTTTTTCTCTTTCAAAGAGAAAAGTTTTTGAAAAGAAGTTTATCATCGTTCTTCCACTCTATTATTTGAACTATATTTTACTACTCTGTCATCTGTACAAAAGGAAAACGATCTTACTTCAGTGGATGGTTTAAGAGAAAAACATGCCAAAATGATGAAAAATAAAATAAAAATAGTTCTGGAACGTAACAACACCGCATTAGAATAAATATTTTAATCCTGTGTCACTCTTTTTTATGTTAAAAAAAAAACTGTTAAACTCCGTAAGTAGTGACAATCTTTTGATTCTTCCAATTTAAATTTTATGTTGTTCCTATAAACAAATTTGCTAATGAATTGAAATACGCAAAACTTTTATGTGCTTCGTATTTTGATATGGTGTACTTGATTCTATATGTACTATGTCGTACTATGGAACAATCACACACAATAGTAGCACACAAACCAGAAAGCACTCTAAAATTCATCGCTTATTGAAAATTGCACTTAAATTTCTTATTCCAAATTTTAAAAACCTGAATGAAAGATGGTAAATTAAATATTTAAATACCATTGTTCTAAGAAACTGACTGAATCACCCAAGCAAGACATATGTGTGTATGTCTGTACTGAATTTACTTAATTGCTTATATATCTATTGATAACATGTGTGTTACTAATATTTCACACTTTATTTAAATCAGTTTATGATGAAACCAAGCATCGATATGTACATTCCATACTTTAAATGAAATTAAATCGATCAAAATATTTAAAACAATCAGTATTTCGTATACATATTCTTATCATTCTTATTTTTAATTCAATGCATCTGGTTCGTGTTTGTTTACATTGTAATTTCAAGTAACACAGTATGCAAAACAATGAATAAAAATGATACATCTTAAAATTTTTTGTTAGGCTGCTTAATGTTGTGTGTCTATTAATTGTATGATATAATTAGACAAGTCTGAGACAATCTTTACATCTTGCAAAATTACTTGCTCATAAACACTGAAGCAGAATAGTGTAGAGGTAGATACAGTTGGAAAACAGCTGTTAACGATTTCAATTAATTAGAAGAATATGCCTCGGATTGATTCATAGGAAGAACCGGGCATCATAACATTACTTTTGGCTTAAGCTCTTAGTCTCGGTGCAACAGGTTGTTGTTTCGAATCCTCCATGTGGGTTTGGGCATAATCTAGAACTTTTTTTTATTCGGATGCAATGGGATTGTCAGGCTTCATATTGATCTAACTGAAAACCGTCTTACACAATTCCATTATTGCTTTTATTTGTTTTGATTTTTGAAACACACGTGATTTCCATTCGACTTTTCATTTGTTTCTTGTGTTAAAATTGAATACACAATTACAAATTTCGGCTTGATTAATTTTTTAGTAATCTGTTTTACTTTTACGAATAATTAACTGGCTCTACACGTTCACAAAAATCTTTGTTGTACTAAAATGTAAATATATATTTCTTTCATAATTTTTTTCATTATTAAAATTTTTTATTTGCTGTCACATATTTAAATTACTCACGTTTGATTAAAAATGAAAATAAAAAAATGTTATTTTCAAATTGTTGCGTGTTTTAATAAAGGATTATTACGATGATATGTTTTGATTTTAAAAGATTTATGCTTATTTATTGAATAGTTAAGTTTTAATTTAAGCACTTAAATAATGGATATCAAGAATATTCCCACGTGTGCTTAATCCTCGATTTCCATTATATTCATACTTATATGCATTTAATGGATGTCATCTGTGAAACGTATTTTTTAAAAGAATATTTCATGCTACAAACACTTTTATGGCTTTGCTCCAAATGACGCTATTTCTCAGACTGAGAGTAACAGAATATGAAATGCAATTTTAGAAACAGCCCATTTTTTAAAAAACGAAATGTTACATAATAGATAAAATATGGAACTTGATTCCAAATATATTCGTATCCTTATGTTTGCGAGGAATTTGGGGCAACGAAACACCATCATATCTATAAAAATTCTAGAAAATGTTTAGATGATTTTAACTGCTTTCAAGATAACTAAATCTTCAGTAATGTATATAAAGACATCGTTTACATCAACTGTCCATTCCTATTTTTTGTAACTCATACAAATTAGAAAGTACCATTCCACTGTCTTAATTGGCATCAAAATATTTTAAAGGAAACATTTCTCACAAAATTTTATTTTCCTTTCATATATTTCTATTTTTAAGCTATGTATTCTTTGAGGAAAAGTTAGGGACTGAGAATTTGAGAATGTAAGGACCCTCAGCTTACTTTATATACCAATCAGATTAATATTTCAATATAAAATACGGTTTTACTGTTTATATTTGCTTGTTAGTTTTCTAAATTGAATATAACTTTATATTAACCTGCAAAGAGGATAGTTTTACTCAAACCTTCTGAGCCTCTTCAATTTTAAAGGCCCAACTTTTCGTAAGAATACCTTTTTCATTAACTTAATGAAATATACAAACATTATATACAAACATTTCGATTATGCAAATTAAATTATTTGTTCATTTTATTTAAGATTTAGATTATAGTCATTTGGAACTGGAAGCTATGACATTACGACGTGCTATAATATGGTAATAACAAGAATAAATACGCATACTTCCTGCATGTTTACAGAATGTGGATGGCATTAATTTTCCCATTCATAATTTGTCTTCACGAATTGCGTATAACTTGCTTTCACATAATGCGATACTGATTGCCGGTGTGGGTAGTTCCTTTTTATTGCTACAATCACTAGAATATTATAACATACGATTTTATTTTGTGAATAATTGGAAAAGTCCCGTTTTTCACTTTCCAATCAATTGGAAAAGTCAGTTGAAAGCTAGATATAAATTAGACAAAAAGGGAACGGAGTCAAAAAAGAAGTGTCCATTAGCAAACAAACCGTTAGATTAGAGAAGTAACTTATATCAAGATACCGGAAGGTCACAGCACTGACGTTTTATATATGGGGAAACATAAATTAATTTTTCAGAGTCAGTATATACTGACCACACAGATACATATATCGGGTAACCACGATTTGCTGCCGTTTCAAAGTTTTGCCATTGTCAAATTGTATATGCTCAAAGTCAATTCAAAGTGTGGTTATGTAGACTTAAACAGGCTTATTCAACACCCACTGAGTATTTAACACATACTGAAATTAATCATTTAAAGCCTCCGTTCAAGCATACCATCATGCCTCCATGAGACGAATATGAAGGACCAAATCGTGTAATATTCAAGTCACAAATGTCAGGAATATTAAGGACAGTTTAATATAAGCAATGAAACTATTCGTACACATTTGCACGGTACGAAAAAACACGGAATCTGAAAAAAGTGAGTTCCTCACTGGCTGAGAGCAAACCAGAACGTTTAAATAACCATTTGCTATCACATCACAGAACCAAACTCTTTGTGGACAGAATGTTCGCATGCAATAAAAAAAATGATGAAATTCAACAATATCAAATATTTTCAAGACTTGTCGTTAAAAAGTAGAGAGAGAGATTGACAGCAACTCAGTCTCCACTAAGTGGTGGTTTTTAGTGTTTGGCAGACCATAGCTCAGAATGTGCATTTTTAGCTTCTGCTGGTTGTGAAAATCATTGAATTTATCTGAAATCCTTTCTGTACACTTCCTTATCTAGGAACAGTCAGACATGGCTTACAGAAAGGGAGTCCCATTCCAATAGGATAATACCAGACCAAACACTGAAAAAGCGACGATGCAAATTGTTATCCGACTTGATTGGGAACTTTTAAACCATTCGCAATATTTCCAAAACATCTCATCTTCGCATTATCATCTTTTCGTAGCAATATACAAATATTTACGAAATTAGGAATTCCTAATGGGACAAAAAGTCGAATGGGAGTTGAAGCACGTTTTCGAAACCAGAGGGGAAACCTATATAAAATGAAAAGAAAAGCTGTGGTAGTTGGAAAAAGGTAAAAGAGTCCAAAGATGATTGCTTTTCTGAAAACAATAATGTTTAATACACTTCGTGGTTACCATTCATCTATTTTGACTAAAATGCCAAGAACGTTTTTGCTTACCTGACAACTTTATTTGCTACATTTGGAGACTGGTTAAAATAATGATGATTCACTGATCCTATATTTACAGTGGTGTTCCAAAACAATATCACCAAATATTTCGACTTCTGCTCTATCAGTTGTGTAAAACTGGAATATTTCATGTCGCAAGAAAGATACGGTAGAGTCTAAAATTTTAAACACTGTAAACATGGAAGACCTTTTCGCCATGTGGATACAAAGAAACAATGGACAACGCACGCATGCAAGATGTTGCACGTAGCCTAGGTGTAAGTCAATCGTCTATTGAAGGGTTTTGTGTTGTCAGTAGTTAAATTGGTTCTATTTAAGCTAAAATTATTTTAAAACCCGCAATCATTCGACAAATTCTGCATTTACTTGACTTTAGTGGAAGTACTCACCGGTGCAATCTGTGTGTAAACTTTCCGCTTCCACTAACAGCCTCATATGTCAGACGTATGTTAGCCATCTTGAAATTCGTGTAATGCTCCGTCATATGTGAAATCATCGTTGCGAATGACCAAGTTAGAAAAAAACGATTTCCAAACGTGCCAAAAAGTGCCCTGTAATACCTAAAGGTAAACGTCGCAGGCCTACGTTAAATGACAAAAATCCTTTACTTTGATGCACACTACCACCCTTTGGAATTTGACCAAATAATATCAAATCAAAATGTATATGTAAACGAGTATATAAGTTATACAAAGTAAACAAATAAAATGGTTGACTAGAATAATTTGTTATGCCATATTGGTCTGGGGTTATGTGTATACATAATAACACATCTAAAATAAATATAGAAACCAAAAGGAAAGCTTTTAAAAAGTAGTATTTTTGCAAAAAGTTCCAACTTTTACAAATATTGGACCTTTGCGTGGATTTAGTGTCCATAGCAATATATTGGACTGTATATTTTCCATTGTCTCAAATGCTTTCAATTAAAGTGTCAGAACTGTAAACAGGAGCTTATTACTCTCAATTTTATTTATTTTCTTCACCGAGACATTAAGAAATTCGACAGGCGTGGCTTTTTACACTCCAGAATTTTGTCTTATCATCTCCTGTTTCTTCTCTCAGCTAAGAAGTTTGGCTGAAGAATTTTCCCGGTTTCTTGTGACCTAGTTTCGAATTTCAGCAGGAGAGAGCTTAGCTCTCTTGGACAACAATATATTTCCCCGTCACAAAATGAGTTATAGCTTTTGGTAATGAACTGCAGATTTGTAAACCGGCCGAACAGCTGCCGGAGTTGAAAGAGTCGTTTGTTTCCAGTGAGATAGGTAGCGGCCAGCGTTTCTGTATGAAACATGTTTTTTAAAGTTTTGTTCATACGATATTTGGTATTTATAACATTGTCAACATGGCAGTGGTTTAGAATATTTAATTCTGTAATTATTCTTCACCTTTTACATTTTTCTCATACGATTCAGTTTATAATACTGTAGCAAAAAAAAAATAATCAAATTTAAAATGGGAGGAACTTTATAGGTTTATTTTTAGAAAAGAAACACAGTCAATCATAACACAAGGGCACATGAATGATAAATAAGAAAAATCCAATTTATTTAAAATAGTTAACTTCGTTTGATGTTTCAGGATTAGTTAAAAGAAGTTTCTAGAAAATTATATTATGATATTAACACATATAAAAAATTAAAATTTTAAAATTAAATGTAAAAATTAGAAAAAAATAGAATCTGCTATCAAACACTAATGGCATTTATTAACCTTGGTTATTTATGTTTTTTGCCTATTTATCATATTCACGTGGAAATATAAATTTTTATGAATGTATTATTCGTTTGCTTTCATGACGGTAATTGAAGTGGAATTTAAATTAATGTATTTTTAGATATTTACAGTGTTGAACCTCTGAATCAAAAATATTTCATATTATACCCAATTTTTGTCGTATACGCTATTTGGCTAGGTTCACGCAAAGCACAAGAGATAGTATAAATGCAATATGTTTACTCTGCGTTACATGTTTGCTGCTTTGTTTTAACCTTCTTTACGAATTATATGCGAAATATATATTAACGTTCTTAGTCATTCCGAAAAAAAGTGCTTTTGAAGAGAAACGCATGGAAGCCTCTTAGATTATAATTAAATTTTCAAAATTTTTAAATCATAATCTCTTTATCTTCAGTTTTTTTTTTTTATTAGACAATGAATTGTGAAAGTAAACGAAGAAATATACAAATACACTCTGAGAAATCAAAAATAAATCTTGGAACCTAAAAATACTGTATTCTTTCAGTACGTGGATCATTCCCACTTCTGGGTACCTTCACATTGTGAAATGATGTAACTGAAAATGCAGATTTATCTTTAGGAATAAAAGTTTGAACCCTTTAACAAATTCTGCCTTTTCTTATATAATTGTTGAATCTTTAGAAAAACAATTTTTTATGTAATATTAATTCGCTCTGTATATCTATGTCCATCAAACCTACTAATACTGCAGTTTTAAGGTTTTAGCTCAACTTTACTTATCCATTTTACATTGATACCTTATAATAAGTTAATTTTTTTGCTTCAGTAGCTCAGATTCTATGATAAGAAAATTGTAAAATTTCAAAAATGTTAAGGAAAAATGTTGAATTAAAAAAAAAACATAAAAAGTATATTTCATCTATGCTTTACCCGCTGCATTAAAACAATATTAAATCATGCAGGTTTGATCCAAAAATTCTGGATCAACTTTTGTTTTCTGCAAATATAAATTAATAATTATTTTCATTAAGTTATACCTCAAACAGAGAAATACGTCTGAAAGTATTAGCAAGATAATTCATTGGTATTTTATAAATGGTCAATCATAACGGCATAACGGTGTATCGCTATGCGCAATTAAAGTATGGCTTATAAAATAAACTTGATTGGGAACACTTAATGGGATTAAAAAGGATTTCATGACCCTTTTAATCAGCACTTTATAGCAGTGAAAACTCTGATACTAGGGTTGCAGTAAACTAGAAACAGTTTATTTGGGAATTATATTTAATTTTATTACCAAATTTAATATTTGATTAGGTGAAATTTTTTGTATAGCTAACTAATAGATCCATCATTATACATTGCACCAGCAAAAAGGTTACTAAACGCCTTATTTCTCAATATTTTCTTCTTCTGATAAAAAATTACTTGTGAATGGATTTTTCTGCGAGTGTGGAAATACTAAACACACACCAATCAGAAGAGTATTTCTGTCAAAAATTTAATTGAAGTAAACTTTTTATTGTTAAAAAAAGTGATATAACTTTGAATACCGTCGCGAATCAATCCATCGGAATATAATATTTTCATAACCACTACAAATATGAGTATCGGCTATTTTAGCTGATTTAAACTAAATGCTCTTAGATTTGCTCCAACCATCAACGAAATTTCTTAGATTGATATTATTATATGAAATGCTAGATTATCTTGTGTTTCCGTAGCTATTAAAGTTTTGATTAGTTGCGTGTTGTCAAGAGTAGGTGGAGTTTCTAATTATTTTGATTTATTATGTAATGCTATGAGCGAAACGAGATGCGAGGTATCAAAATGCATTGTATTTGCACTAGCCATATATTAAATAACAATGAGTATAAAACGATTGCCATTCGCAGCTCAATGTTTAACCAGTGTTGATCAAAACTTACGTTTTCCATTAATATTGTTTTACCAGTATTGTTCAAAAAACAATACCATGCGAAAGCAAGGCAGGTTGCCAGTTCATTATGGATATATACATAGCCAGTAATCGACAAAAGTTGGCAGATAGTGGTGAAAAAAGGTTTATAAACGGCCAGTGATCATGTACCGTCAAGTTTTTAAAATATATGTATGAAAATTGAACAAAATAAATAAATTGTGCTATGCACTCGTCGTATGACAGGACATTTATCCAAGTATACAATATTTTGTACCGTGCCAAACATGAAAATTCTAATCCAGAGATTAAATATCCTAAATTAATGCATACACTTTAATCCTAACCTTAATGCTTAATATTAAGATTTTTTTTTAACAAACTTCGACATCGTGAAACAGTTCAGTAAAATTAGTGTGTATATTTCCAGACATACAAACATTCACTCCAACAAAAATGTATATCAAGTATAAACTGCACATTAGTAGTAGTATATTAGTAAGTAGTTATCAATTATAAACTGTACACTAGATACTAAAATTTTGTTTATATTTAGTCTAGTGATATTTGCTGTCGTTTTATAGAGTCAGATGTTGACAGAGCATAACGGTTTTCTTATCGATTTTCTACTTACTCCGAAATCTTATTACATTGGTTTGATCGCAGGATATACTTGAATTTCAAATAGATCCAGAAGGGAAAATGTAATCTTCTGATCCTGTTATCTGAAGGAATATAGCCCAGTAACGTTTCCTTTTAGTGTGTTCAAATTATACGTAATAAGAATATATCAGTAAGCAATTTATTGAAGGTTAAGCCACTGCACCATACATGCATACATTTTCAGAGATCAATACAAATGGTCGTGTTGATTGCTTAACCGTCAGACTACGACTGATACAGCCGTTGTACCTTGAATGTTATAAGAATTGCGCCAATAAAGAATCGCTAATGTTAAATCTATAGCTGTAGCACAAAAGATAAATGCAGTCTGCCACCATTGCAGCTAAATCAATAGGAATCAAAACACACAAGCAGCATTTTTTCAGCTCGTTTTAATCACAACCAAATATTATTTATTAATAATGTAGTAAATACATAATATGTCAATCTCTTTTGCTATAATGTCACCCAAAATTGTCTGATTGAAGTAGATAATATAATTTTGAACACTCTGAGCGTCGCATGATTTCGTAGTGTAAGTACTATTGTTATTATCCCACAACGCACATAATGACTAAATAGTCACATCTATTTGCTGAAAGAATCCTAGAAATACAACTATTGGTCACGAAATGTAAAACTGGGGTACAGCTGCATTTTGTGCATCGTTTGATGGCAACACTATTGGCGCATATTACAGCAAGTGATAGCATCTTTATTATGTTTAATCCAGTTTTATGGCAGCTTCGAAAAGCGGAATATAGAAATTTTATTTTGAATATCCTAGAAAGTTCTTTTTATATCCATTAATTTATTCTTTAATTTCATTGTATCTTTTAAATTTGTTTCCTAAATCTTTTTCAGTTAGCTTTCATAGGTGTTCTTTTAGATGTTTTCTCCCAATTCTTTTCCGTTTAATGTAAATTGTAAGAATTGAAACGTTCAGCATCAAGTTGATATCGTTTCTTGCTATTTTTTTTGAAAATCGTACCATTTTTGAATTTGAAAATGCCTTTTTGTGTGAAGAAACATGTTTTTCCAAGCTTTTCTATTTTTATGTTGATAAATTTCCGGTAAAAGTTTTTTTTCCGTTGTAAAAAATTGTTGAGGAATTATTTCCTTGGTGACATAAAAAAAGTGCTAATAAAATCGTCCAGTGTGTTTCCACCAAACGAGGCAAATATTACAGCTGTACGAAACTGGTCAGAAAGCATGCAGAAAAACTGCAGATTACGTAGTGGGCTAATGGGGTCATGACCCTCAGAAGTTTGACTTACAAGTAAACAATCCAGGTTATATAAATGTTTATTTAAATATAATTAAACTATTATCTATTGAATCGAAAATTACGGATAAATCCTATTTAAAAAAAATCATTGTTCATAAATTGTAGGAGCACATTTGAAATAATGTCAGTTTACCTCGGAACCTGATCTTCTACTCTAGCAAATACGTACCTAAAAAGGTGCTTCCAAGTTCTTCATCCACACATTTTTCACAGCGGTTTAAAAAAAAGACGCAGAGAAAGCGATATACGCACATAGAACTCAACTACCAACTTCACACACTGCTCATTTTTCACTCCCAAGTGATGATAAATGATGTTAAAAATGAAGCGAGTGCTAAAGAAACATACGTTTATTTTCAGAAGTTCTTAACACGAATGTTCAACGGAGATACAGTGAATTAGTAGAAAGTAGCCTTTTGTATCACCAAAATACTATCGTGTTCATGCTTCTACTGAGAGACAGTGCAACATTCTTTTTTAAACATGACGAAGCACCTAATTAGTGGTATCACAGCTTCAAACTTTCTATATAGGTTCCATTGTGCCCTGCTTATCTTGTAAACAAATATTTCAGCTTTTGAACTGGGATATATCTGATTTCAATTAACCTAACAAATTTTAAATTTGCTTAAAGCTTTTGGAAACAGAATTATCAATAGAATAATCAAAGTCACTTGCACTTTAATTTTTAACTCGTATTTTACTTTTATGTGACTAATGTTACTTTTAATTTATATTCATAGAGTAAATAAATATGTTATCTATGTATTATCTCTAAATGCTTTCATACGTCTATGCTGGTGTAGAAAAAAAAAGTTTTGAGGTCTCATTTAAGTATAAAAAATTTTATAGTACGAAAAATGGTTACCATGAGAAACAAAGAATGTAATAAAATAATTAGTTAAAATTGCAGAAGACCTGTGCCATTAAAAGAAAGGTCAACAAAATTATTTATGAAAGTAAAATAATAAATGTTAATTTACTTTGTTCTCGTATCATCAATGCGACTATATTAAAAACACTTTGGGTGTACTTTGATTTTCTATTTTTTAAATTATTTTATTTCTAATTTTTCCCTCTTTTCAAATTAATATTTTGAAATAAAAACTAAAATGCAAATATTTTAATACATTAAGGTAATTTATTGTAAAAGTATTAAAACGCAGTTGGGGTGGACATTACAGTGTGAGCTTATTTTTTTTAAAAATAGGGTTTAACAATTTTATTTAACATTAATAGGTACTTTCGTTACATTTAGACGATATGATAGAAAACATTACAATATGTCACTCCCTAAATCTTTTGTTCATTTATTTTACTAAGATATAAAAATCTCCATATCATAATATTATAAATATCGTATTTATGAGTTAGCATACTCAAATAGGAACAACAAAATAAAATATATGTATTTGCATTATATTCACTACAAGAATGAGAAATTTCCCTTTATATTGCAGAATTATAAATGCATTTTTGTCACATAAATTTCTATAATGATTAGTTTAAACGTGTAGTTTTTTATACGAAAATTATATTATTAACATAAGACATAATTTTTAATATTTACTTGTAATTTGAATTTATTAGTTGTCTTTGACATTCCATTTCTCTATTTAATTATTTGATAAGAAATCCAAAAATGTAACTCTATAAAGTTAGTTATTGTGAGTTTATTCTTTGGAGAATTTCAATATGTGAACATTGACTTTAGAACCTAATTGGCATTGTGATATTTTATAATGTAAATAACGTAAAAATTTTGATTGCACTTTAATTTAGCATTTATTGAATGAATTTGCTCATATGGTAAAAAAATAATTCTCATATTTCTCATACAGAAAATATAAACTAACTTGGAACCATAGAGTTCTCGTTATAAGAGTTCGGTTTCAAATATTTTTTTATAAAATTTATATTGTATTTAATTATTGTATAATATTTTACTTAATATACCTCTTAAAATATTTAAATTAATTTACATTTTAAAACCATTTACTTAATTTCCTTTTTACATTTAATGGTAATCTTCCAAATGATTTATTTTGTGAGTATACAAGTAAGTAAATATGTTTATGAAAATGATTAATGTAATCAAAATATATTATTCCTCAAGATATATAATTCCATAGACGTTTATAAGCGATAACCTGACTAACAGTGAAAAATAACAAACTATGCTGAAACATTAAAGTAAAATTTAAAAAAAAACATGAATGCACCATGGTTTTTTTTTAAATTCCCTTTACTACACAAAACTACGAAAAAAAGATTGTAACTCATTCCTCATTCTCAATATATACCTCATTTCAAGAATAAATAGTTGTTTCAGGGCAACCTAATATAAACAAAGATTCAACAGAAATAGAAGGAAAGCAGTAGAGCTAAAAGAACATATCTTCATTACATCAATATCAGCGTGACTGTTGAGCATAATACTTTTAGATATATTGAAGATTACAAAAAACGGGAACACAGGGTTCTACGTACGTTTATCGAAGATCGAAATAATAAATATATATGATGCCCCAATTCATTTAAGGACATCCCCGTCCCAGTTACTTTTATCCATTATTGCCCGAAAAGAATCAATGCACGTGTCAAAGAAGCCATTCTTAGGCTCCCAGTTAGATAATGAACATGCACCTTAGGGAGATGATTGTCTCGCAGTTACGACTACGGTTGCAGCACGAGACAAAACAAAGCACCCTGTCTATCCTGTGTTATTCTGTACGCCCAGCTGCCAACGGAAAGAATAACGCAGGTGCAATGTGCCGGGTCCAACTAGGCGTTTCCTAATTTTTCTGGGAACTGATTAAGTGGTTTTCTTGCGTTTTCTTTCATCCACTTTCACCATTGTGTGGGACTGCAACCCGTGGAGTTACCTGCCACATCCTGGTACCTTGTTAACGAGACTGTCTCTAGGAAGTTGGAGTAATTGGAAAGGACTGATTTATTTATGATGTTTTTATGGGATTAGAGCACCCTTTCCCGGACAGAAGGAAGAAATCCGTTGTGATGATAAGGAAATCTATCACCAGGGAGAGGGACTGGAGTTTTTGTTTCGATTTTATTTAAGTTGAAATTGGAAGGAGTGAGATTGAAAGTAGAGCTGTTAATTGGATCCATTGATAAGCATCAATTCTTCTATTTGAGTAAGATATAAGATTTTGATTTGGGTTTTCCACTGTCAGAAATTTTAACTGTTGTATGTTGTTCTATCCCTATATCGATATGTTCTAGTCCAATGCAGCTCGAATTTAATTGATTTGCTTGGTTGGGTTTCATTACGCTACGACCATGTATGGCCAATCTGAGGTAAAAGGAATGAATATAAACTTATAATGAATATAAACTCAACGCAACTTCAAGGAATGAATATAAACAAACAAGCTCTTCTTGATACTGAAAATGGAAATACATCCATTGTACGTTACAGGAATCGAGACTGCACTAGTTACAATTCCCAGTTTTTTAGTGCATTGGACAATCATGCTAAACTACATTATTGATTTGATCTTTTGACATTTACACATGTATTGAAAGAAAAAATTAAAAATAGTACAAACAAATACAATTAAAAGTCTAGATTTTTTTATGAAATTGTAATTTAATTTCCATACATGTCAATCACCCACTAATGGAAGTAATGATTAGAAAACATCTGCTAATTTGTAAACTATGGTAGTGAGACCAAGAAAATCATTTGTTTGGGAGATGATAATGGGTTCCGGGAATGCCGCGTTTAAGCGCTAGCACCCAAACTAAGATTTTAGAAACAAAATTAAAATAATCAACATTTTAATGAGTCCTTTATTACAGAAAATTCTCAAAAAGCGGCTAACACTTACACAAACTTTATATCATCGGCTCATGGATTAACATACACTTTCATATTCAAGGCATTTCCCGAAATTTTCCAGCAGCAACACTCAGCCTGGCAACAAGATATTGCTCAGAAGTAAAGGGGGTTTCGTAAATGATACTCTTCATTTGCCCGTAGAAGATGGAACCATACATAGCAAATCTGGAAAATCAGGGATAGATGGGCTCCGATTATTCGAATTGCGTCTATAAGCAGCGTCTAGGTAATTCCTCACATCAATGCAGCACACTGCACATATCTTTCTTGGAACAGATGGAGTAATATAGTTCAGCGGAGAAGTTCAGGCAAGATTTCGTATAGGAAGATGTGATACACGATAGAATAGATAAGTGACTCTAGTGATAGAGATAAATGACTCTAGTGACAGATAAATGACTCTAGTGATAGATAAGTGACTCTAGTGACAGATAAGTGACTCTAGTGACAGATAAGTGATAGATAACTGACTCTAGTGACAGATAAATGACTCTAGTGATAGATAAGTGACTCTAGTGATAGATAAGTGACTAGTGACAGATAAGTGATAGATAACTGACTCTAGTGACAGATAAATGACTCTAGTGATATATAAGTGACTCTAGTGATAGATAAGTGACTCTAGTGACAGATAAATGACTCTAGTGATAGATAAGTGACTCTAGTGATAGATAAGTGATAGATAACTGACTCTAGTGACATATAAGTGACTCTAGTGATAGATAAGTGACTCTAGTGATAGATAAGTGACTAGTGACAGATAAGTGATAGATAACTGACTCTAGTAACAGATAAATGACTCTAGTGATAGATAAGTGATTAGTGACAGATAAGTGATAGATAACTGACTCTAGTGACAGATAAATGACTCTAGTGATAGATAAGTAAATCTAGTGATAGATAAGTGACTCTAGTGACAGATAAGTGATAGATAAGTAAATCTAGTGATATATAAGTGACTCTAGTGACAGATAAGTGATAGATAACTGACTTTAGTGACAGATAAGTGATAGATAACTGAATCTAGAAGGCACGGTAAAAGAATCGGCCATCCTTTGCAGAAACATCGATGGAGAATATTTTCTGGTTTGCGTGTGGTCTTGTCACATGTGATTTTCGTGCGCCCAAACGTGAGCACTGTGGCTGTTATACATATCATCTGGTGTAACAATATATTAATTCGTGAATAACATGTATCAAGGGAAGTCAGGCTGTACTGCAGCCTGCTGCAGGCACCATCGGGTGAAGTCTACTCGCAGATGATAATCCTCCGGTTTCAATGCATGTACTCTTTGTAATTAGATTGGATGTATTTTTGTATGATATAAAAATATCCATACGATTGAATGGCTCAAATCCAGGCTACGTCCGACTTGTGATAGTATTTAAATGTAGTGAAAAAAAATCAGATTATTCCACACCAGAAGTTCTGACATTTATTGTCCGGCTCAACTCACACCACCTAGCACTAAATTTTTTACTGCAGCAAAGTTGTTGAAGCACACGCTCGAACTTTTGGAGGTTCGGTATTTATCTGGTCGGAAATTGTGCGCTTTGAGCAGTTCGTTTTTTTTTTTTCACTTTCGTTCGCAGTTCCATATATTCAATGCATTTTTGCGAGCAACGAATCGTTGAAAATCCAAGCGGGGAATGGCGCCTAAAACACAGAGAAGCCTCGCGTAATCAGTTACATCTTCTACCCAAAAGCGGTATTTCCGGTCACATTCTTTGACAAAAAATGTTTATTGATGGTTTCTCTGCCACCATTTACAATTTGGTGGCATATCTTTGAAATACCCTGTATGCACTTTAAGAAGTAAGACTTCTGCAATAATGTCAGAAAAGTTACAAAACATTTGGAGATTATTGCTTTAAAGCACAAATAGTTAGAAAATTGTTGCATTCGCATTTACTTTGTTTCTTAAATCTTGAAGAAATAAAACTGTTATTTTATGAAGTATAGTTAATGGGCGTGTTGAACAAAGCCTTATCATTTTATTTAACATTGAAGTATAATTTATGGTCAGAAAAGTTTAAAATATATAGTGTCTATTTCAACACTGTCGTTAGTATATTTACCATGTTAAAAAAATTGAATCATAATTGAAACCGCTTGCTAGTGGAGTCTAACATCAAGTGAATTTTGTATATACCATACATACGAAGCATACATGTTCATAATAATTTATTAAACTTCCGTAAATGTCGTTTATTCTTTGATGTTTACATATAATATTATGATTCTATTTGCCATGAAAACGTAGTGTTTAAATATTTTATGGGAGTTTACTTAATTTATACATTTTCCCTTGTAGACTTTATATTTCTCTTTCCCATACATCCGAATCAAATAAAAATGACAATAAACAATGTAAAGTGAAAATGACATGCAAATATCAGTTACTATCCAAATAAGAAATTTCATAAATACTAGCAAGATACCCGACCCTACTCGGTTTGAATAGATTGCTAAGACCTTCAGCTCCGACTCATGACAAATGAAGCATGAAGACAATAGTCACTAGATTTAAACTTTATATTTATTTAATTTAACGTTATTTTACAATTAACAAGAAGGACGGAGCATAAATCATGAAGGGAAGAACGAAGGTTGACTTACCCTTGTAACGAGACCTCGCAATAGCACCCACGCTTACGATGAGCTTCTATCAATCTGACTCCCTTGACTCGGTTAATTCTCCCTGTCTGCTCGAATGTTATTCAACTCCCTGCTACTGTGTGCGGTTTTTGTCGTTCTCATCCTGCGCAGTGTACATCCTAGCCGTGTACACGTGAAACTGTGAGAACATTCCATCAACTCTCACTCATTCTGCTATAAATCATGTAAATATATCGTTATCTCTTAGCGAACAAAAATGAAGAAGATTAAAACACAACTCGTATCATACATTTTCATTAAAACAGCTGACCAACAAATCGACTAAACCTAGGATTATCAACAAATGTCCACCCATTTGTTTTAATATTTCCAGGAAGCGGATCTTGCCATAGCGGACTTCACCATCACCTACGAGCGTGAACAGGTGGTCGATTTCACCATGCCTTTTATGAACTTGGGCATCAGCATCCTCTTCCGGAGACCGATCCGCAAAGTCCCAAAGCTCTTCTGGTTCCTCCGTCCACTAAGCCTTGAGGTGTGGATGTATATGGCTGCGGCTTACATGACAGTCAGCCTTCTGCTGTACGGCGTGTCCAGATTCAGTCCCTACGAATGGGCTCCACCACACCCTTGCCAAGGGGTGACGATCCATGCGTGTCGCAACTGCTTTTCCTTGCAAAATAGTATGTGGTTTTCGGTTGGATCGCTAATGCGGCAGAGTTCAGAGCTGGCTCCCAGGTGAGATGCTTTTTATATGAATAGTAAAGAGTGACTATTAAAGAGTGAGATATTTTCAACGTTCATATATTCAAAATTCACAAAAAGTAGCTATTTTAATAAATATTGTAATAATAATGTGATTATAATTTTAGTAAATATATAGTTTGGTAAACATATACAGGAAGAGAGAGCTTCCTTATATACACTAATAAGCTCTCTTTTAAAAAATTTCAAAATTACAAATATTCAAGTTTTATAAAATTCCGAAATTAGAATGGCATATAATAATGTATTTCCATTTAAGAGATCGTGTTATCTTAATCTTCCAAGTATTGCGCAAACTTTCAAGCTATTAGAAATGAATTCCCTTTGAAAAATTTTGGTTTTAAAATTTCATTTCATTACGGCACACATTTCTGCTCAATATTTTATCCAGCGCACTTTATATGGTAAGTTTGTGATTTTATAGATCGAGGGCCATATTCAACAAAGCTGAATTGAGTACAAGACATAGAATGCCAAGTATATGAACATATAGACATGAGGAAAGTTTCACTGCATGATAAGAGAGATATACACGAAGGGTGATATCGACCCTGATAGGATTCAAACCTGCTTCGGCAATAATTCAAACTTTGCTAGCTCAGTGAGAAAACCCTCCGAGCCATGAGCTCAGTAGTGACCAGCAGGTTGGGGCGGAGGAGCTGCGACTGCAACTAAAACCACAACAACTGAGCCATGAGCTCAGTAGTGACCAGCAGGTTGGGCCGGAGGGTCTGGGACTGCAACTAAAACCACTACAACTGAGATATGAGTCAAGACCATGCCCTTAAAACTATTATACTGTTGTAGTAGGAAATAAAACTATGATGACAGTATAATTATCGAGTAAAAATGCGAAGTTGAATTAACTTCGTATTTGAGCAACGGAGCACGCTATTGTCTACGTTTGCGGTTCAGAATCATTATACTGTTATACTATGTGGTGGCAGAAATTGTGGAAACTTTTGAGGAAAATGTATTTCTGATGTTTCATGTGTCGTATCGCAACTTTTATTTCATAATACCATAAAGTTATATATCAATGGAACGATAATTTAATAAACAATCTAAAGTAAAAAAGTTGGTTTCATTATCTTTATTCTATCAAAAGTTATAGCCAAATAACCAAAAAACGAAGCGTAACGTGTTTAGATTGAGTGTCTTATGTGATTGCTAACAAGTTGGTTTATGTTTTTATTATTCTTTCATTTAATAAGCATATAAAAAATTATAAGATTAAATATATGACGACAAAAGCTGAATGGTCACCCATAAAACGATCTAAAATTGGTACTATTTAGTAATCAATGCTACACTTATGAAAAAATTAGAAGACGGATTCGTGGAAACTTAACTAAAGGTGTTTAAGAGACAGTGATGGGTGACAGAAGAAAATAATTTGGTTTTTAGAAAATGAAAGGGCACAGTACAATGTGAATTTGAGTGCAAGAACTGTTCAGTGCAGACTGCAGGAATCTGGTCTTAATGCTAGAATTCCACGGAAAAAGCAATCTGTATCTCTCAAACAAAAGTTGAAAGAATTAAACTGGATTAAAACCTATATTAATTGGACAGTGTAACATTGGGACAGTATTATTTGGAGTGATGAGACCAAATTCTTCCTGTTTGGTAGTGATCTCATAAAGTACGTAAGGTGAAGAATTGGAGAAGATTTACACCCTGGTTTTATTACACCTACAGTAAAATACCCAGTTAGTGTTATGATGATCTATGGTTGCATGACATCAACTGTGCGTGCGAAATTTGCGTGATCAATGCTGATTTAAATGCCTATACATACCAAAATGAAGTACTCGAGCCCAAAGTGATCTTTTCAAGGGGTAATAAAGCCTTTATATTTTAATATGATTAATTTCCATGTAATGTTGCTACTATGTGCAAAAAAATGGTTTAAAAATAATCATATTCCACTGCTCTAATGGCCAGGGGATAGCCCATACCTTAAACCAATAGAATAGAAATTATATGGAGCTGACTAAAGAAACTTGTGAGTCAGAAGCCACGCAGCAATAAAAGCCAATTAATAGAATCAATAATTCAATCTTGGTTTAAGATTATTACAGCTGTAAAACTAAAATAAATTGGTTCCACGGGTGTAGGAATTATAAGGTTGCTATAATCTCTAAAGATTGCCCAACTAAGTAGTAACAGACATTGTGAGAAACAAATATGTGTTTAAGAGTTCAAACTTGTCATATTACGTTAAAATGGGCCACACACTGTAAAATAAGCAATATTGGACTGTTCAAATGTTTATAGAATAGAATTATCATTTATATAGATAGAACAACGAGATTACCACGATTTATAACAACAAATTGGAACATAGGGTAGAGGTCTCATTTGTATAAAATCTGTAAGCCATATTCAAGCTGCAAGATGAGAAAGAAAAAATGTGGATGATGTGTATAATCATGCTTTAAATAGTGAGGGAGGCAATATATGATAATAGTATTTAGTGGTTATGTCACAAGCTACAGGTTATGCAATAATGTGGAATGAATGATGAGTATATGTTGGAAACTTGATCGGTAAAAGAAACGTGAGCACAAGTATAATCCTTTCAGAGTTGTTTTGCTTTATGAATAGCTACTTACGTCTTTAAAAGCAAACAATGATGACTTATCCAGAATGATCTAAAATAATAATCAGTCATTTTCTAAATGGTTTAATTGTTACAAAATTATTATGAAATAGAAAAATTTACAAAAGTAGGGTTGAAATAGGAATAGGTTGAATTTCTGCACAGGCAAGTATTTAAAAGTATATCGTTTGGATAAAGTTTTAGATTAGATGGTCATAGGGCCGGTGAATTATGGATAATGTGGTAGAACGAGTACGTAATATGCTCATTGAGAAAACACTTTTGTGATTTGACTTATTGGATACACAACACAATCGCGAAAGGTAGCGTGGCATAAGCCAAACATAATGAAAAACAAAGATGAAATTACTTGAAATTCAAATTCATAAGTAGGTATTTGGTGGAAAATTTGAATTAAATGCTGTCTCATTGGAGTTCCTTTGAAATATAGTTTACTACCATTTGGTGACGTTTAACAAATAATGTGTGGATTGAGTTGACCAGTCAGATTAATCGTCAAACTGTTATAAATTTGAATTTTTAATAGTCAAGTTTTAAAATTATATTCGTAAATAGGGAAATAACGTCACGTTTGGAATTCAGTCACATGAAATTACAAGCGTAAATTTACCCAAAAAAATTCAAGTTAAATTGAAGTAAAGCCAATCAAGAAGCATTAATGCTTTTATATTCATACTCATATGAGCTCGAAACAATTAGTATATGGAACAAAAGTCACGGAAGTTGCAATACCTCACAACACTGCACTTCAGTCAATAAATCAAATATTTGTCAGAATAACAAAATATTACTGGTTAAAACTATTTAATATTGAAACACATAATAGTAACACTTACTTTAAACTGATAGTTCTTATAAAAACTGATGAATAAATTAAAATTTTTTGTTTACATAAATGTTAAAATTGAATACATTCCTTTGTACTTTAGTTTTATATATGAATTTTGGACAAACACTTACGTACAAACATTATCAGAAATTCCCTACTTAAAATCATAACTGTTATTTAATAAAAATAAGCCATATGTGTATATTTCAAGACAACATAATTTTACGCTTCCTTTTGAGTCTCATTAAAATTGTGTTCCATTCACGCTGTATAATTAGTTGTTCCTATTATTTATACATACAATATCAAGTATCTAAAATTTACATAATTTCAGAAAATTCATTTTTAATTAAATATTAATTTTTATTGTAATATAAAAATATCGTAACCGGGAAAATATTCCGGAATAAGTCACCTATTATGTAAGGGAATTGCATGCAAACAAATATGTTGAAAGTACCATTAATGAAATTTTAGAATCGGATGTAAATTTCTCTACACTATATATAATAAATAAATGAAAAAAATAGCCAAAAAAATCTATTTAATTATGTTGCCCAGAGAAAGTAATTATCGGCTACTCAACTAGCAATGAATTTAATGAGATGCACTCTTGAAATGTTTTTATTTATAGTTGAAATATCATGAAAGATTTAAAATAAATAATTAAAAATTAAGTCCTATCTTATTGCAAGCAAATATTTTTTTTAAACAGTGTACCACAAAAAAATGCTTATAAACTTTTAATGATGTAGCGAAATAAAACTGACGTATTTACATGGTAGAGCAATTAAATGTAATCTTCTAATAATGATTTATTTAAATTCTAATTATACAAAAAAGTCCGATTTTTCAATATGCAGAGTTACTTGAAAGGTTTCATCATGGAAACAAAATGTTTGTTTGAGCCATAGATTTTATCCTTAAAAAATTAAAATTGTTTTCAAAAAATTAAAAACACCGGTTGTAAAAAAATTGAAACAACTTTGTTTAACTATTACTCTCCATCTCTAGACGACAGTTTCAAAATGTTGGAAGCTTAATAGTGTCAATTAAATATAACCATATTACAAAATACGCGTTTCAAATACACTCATGTCCAAAATTACGTTTACATAATCAATAATAATTATATTCCATGAAATACCCAATCGATGTAAACCATTTTAGCAGGGAATGTGTGAAAGACAAGCCTAACTACAGTTATCCAATCAAAAGTGTTCAACGGTTTTTTGATATGGAAATCAAGGCGTTACATCATCAGCCGGTGCATGAAGCGTTGTGCTCACAGTGAATAACTGAATGAATTTCTGCAATATAACTTTTTATTTCAGTGTGTTAGGACACAGAACGGTTTGCTATGGCTCCGCAATATAATTTGGAAGAATCTGTGAAGTAACCCATTATCGTCCGCTTAGAAGCAGGACAGACAATCATGGAAGCAGCGAGATGTGTGTGTGAATATTACAAGGCAGACAATCTCTGCGCTATGGGAACAATTTCAGAACTCGGAAACTGTTGTAAGGTGTACCTGGACAAGGTCGTAAACGTATAACAAATGCTTCTCAAGATCGATATATGCAATAACTGCCCGTCATAACAGCAAGACTACTTCTCGAGAGATAAGTTCAGAGCTTACAGCCTCCACGGAAACTGTTGTATCGCGGTAAACTGTATACAGAAGGCTTAATGAAAAATACCTTTATACCAGAAAACGAAGGGTATGTGTTTCACTGTCTTCACAATACAAAAGGGATCTCTTTAATTGTTGGAAAGGAACTGAGAACTGGAGTCAACACCAATGGACCTATCTTCTCTTTATTGATGAGTCGAGGTGTAGTTTAAAATTTTATCCTAAATGATTTTACATCTGGATGGAGTCAGTAACGTGACATTTCCTTTCGAAAATTATGGAATATGACCGTTTGTTAATGCAGGTGTAATGGTGTGGAGAGGAATAATGATAGATGACACGCTTTCAACATAGGATCTGTGACCGGTCGGGTATATCAGGATGAGGTCTTAAAACGTTATGAAATAATTTTTGAGAGGTTCATATCGATTTGATTTTTTATCTGTGGACGATAATTCTGGTGCACATCGAGCAAACCCCTTTGACGAATTCTTTGAAAATGAAGCCATTCAGCGAATTCCTCAGCCAGCTAAATCTCCTGATCTGAACCTGATAGAGAACTTATGGGACTACCTTTGAAAAGCAGTTTCACGGAGACATTCTCTTTCTAGAGATATAAATGCCCTGAAGACCGCATTGCTGAAGGAGTGGAACTTAAAGCCTCAAACTACGGTTAACAACATTATTGCAAGCGTAAAATCACGTTGCGATATGTGCGTACAAGTCAGGGGCGATCACATTCCATATTCAATTCATAAGCCTTAATATTTTTCTGAGTCATTCTTTTTTTTCTGAACATCCCTTGTCACATATTATTGCCATTTTTACTGTTTCATGCTACATTTTTATATCATATACATTGCTCTTAAATGTGTTTCCTTTGTATTTATGTGTTATGATGGTAGGTCTCATTACAGACAAATTCATAAAATTATAGTTCACAGTTTCTTAGAAATCCTTGATACATGTAAAAATAAATTTAAACACCGTGGATGAAAATGACATTGGATATGTGTTAATATTCATTTGTAAGCATACGAGTGTCTTGGGTGTAAGTTTATCGGGATTTTGTTTCTCTTGTAAAAGCATTTTCAAGTAATTAAAAAAAAGCATGAATGCCCATATTATTTATTCAATAAATTACACGCTTGATGTGATACAGAGGTAATATTAAATGCAAAAGAATTCATTTTTCGTAACAAATATATTCCATCCTAAATTGAAACTAATACACACACACATTTTGAAAGTTTTTCAGTAAGGCTTTTAGTACCGGATTCATTATGAACTATAGTGCTCTGTTGTAGGAAAAATGATAAAATACATGTTTAATGTTTTTTAACAGTAACACAATAAAGTATAGAAAATAACATAAAAAAACTATTTGTTAGTCAGATATTCTTTAAAATTTAATGGCAATCAACAAAATGGATTTAAATCGAGTTTTATTCAATGTAATAAATTCTACAAAGGGGTTACCGCTCCCTACTCGCTGCCGCTCGCCAACCTCCTGAACTGCTTACGCAGTTCCTTCGGATCGCTCCGCTCGCTCATCGGACACTAAAATCTTTTAGTCTATCACAGAAAGAATAGCTTCATTAAATGAATTCATTCACAGTAAAAATATATCTGGGATAATTTAGTATGTACAAACACGGTGCCAAAAAATCTAACATATAATATTTACACGTTTCAAAGAGAAAGTAACTTTTGTCATTCTATGGAAGCAGTGAGCAAGCGAAAACCTTTCTGATGTAAAATCGTTCCTAATCTAACCTAGAATACTCTGAAACGTTCGTTTCTACTTGGAAATTCACCCTATTAGCCATTTTTTGCTCGCCTAAGCCTGTCGGCAGTATTTCTAGCCGATCTTCGTTGAAATCTGTCATCAAGGGATTTCCTAGCATTCTGCTCTCTTCTACGCAAATTATATTCAACAGATCGCAAAAATCTCATTTTGAGTAACGAATGTTCCTATAATGCGTAAGCGAGTAGCTCAACAACACAGCGAAATACTCGACGCCAGGGTAGCGATTCGTAAACAAGCTGGTTGTTGCCAACAGCAAGTAAGAAATAAACACCCCTTTCCTCTACGCATACGCGTTCTATATATATATATACAGGGTGGTCCCGAATTCATGGTACAAACTTTAATGGTAGGTACAGGACATTGTAACAATGATTTATTGTATAGGAATGTATAGTCGCAAGTGACGCGGTGAGGCGTAAACAGGGGAAATAAAAGGAAAGAGAAATGGAGTGATCGGTTGGTATCATTTCCGGTAGAGGGCAGTAGATGTCTAGCCGCTGTTGAACATGATGCATCGCAGTAGGGAAAAGCGCCATTCACAATTGTGCTGCCGTAGACGATGGGTGACTTTACGTATGCAGAAAAAGCAGACATGCATTACATGTATGGCCGTGCAAATGGTAACGGCAGAGCTGCGTTACGAATGTATCGCGCGGAGTATCCTGATCGACGAATGCCAGATCATAGAATTTTTCAACGGTTACATCGTCAACTTTGTGAAACAGGTGCGTTCGACGTCAACAGACATGGCGCTGGTCGAGTAAGAGCTGTACCACTCCAAGGCTGGAAGAAAGCATCTTGAACATTGTGGCTGATAGACCCGAGTCAAGCACAAGAACTGTTGCGCGTGACGTAGGTGTGAGTCATCAGACTGTATGCAAAATGTTAAACGAAAATCGCTTACACCCCTTCCATTTTCAGAAAGTACAAGTATTGAATCCGGCAGATTATCCTCGCCGCGTGAACTTCTGCCTGTGGGTGATGCAGCAATGTGCGTTGCAGCCGGATTTCGTAGATTATGTGCTATTTACAGATGAAGCGACATTTTCACGCGAGGGTGTCTTTAATGCGCACAATTCCCATGTGTGGGCAACCGATAATCCACATGCAACGCGTCGACATGCGTTTCAACAACGTTTCAGTATTAATGTGTGGGCTGGTATTGTGAACGACTTTTTGATTGGCCCATACTTACTACCCACGCGGCTCACTGGCGGAAGCTATCTTATTTTTCTGAAAGAAGTGTTACCACAACTGCTGCATGATGTTCCGATCGCCATTCGTAACCGCATGTGGTTTCAGCACGATGGGGCGCCAGCACACTTCAGCATTGATGTACGGAATTACCTGAATGCCACGTTTGGTACTCGATGGATTGGGCGTGGTGGACCAGTCCCTTGGCCACCCCGATCTCCCGATTTATCGAGCCTCGATTACTTTTTATGGGGACATCTAAAGCATCTTGTTTATGAGACTCCAGTTGACTCAGATGAGGATCTCGTCGCTCGCTTATCTGTAGCTGCTGCAGGTGTGCGTGAAATACCAGGCATCTTTGAACGTGTACGCCAATCGCTCCACCGACGCTGTCAAGCATGTATCGATACTGGTGGACGCAATTTTGAACAATTACTGTAAACATGACACTTGTCAACAACGCTTTCAATAAAATCTTTGTTTTTCCTTTCGGCCGTTATTTCCCCTGTTTTCGCCTCACCGCGTCACTTGCGACTATACATTCCTATACAATAAATCATTGTTACAATGTCCTGTACCTACCATTAAAGTTTGTACCATGAATTCGGGACCACCCTGTATATATATATATATATATATATATATATATATATATATATATATATATGTAACATTAAAAATGATTCGTGAGAAAATTGCTTCGAGGTTGGCCGGCGCCTCCGAGTATATTTTCACGTGTCTTTTACAGTTTCGCAGCCCATTGCATCAGAAATAATTAATTCTTGCAAGCTAAGCTAAATTCATCTTCCCACGGCGTGATCCATCTGTTCCCGTCTATTTACTGTACGATGTCCCATCAAATGATACCATATAAGGCAATGAAATCTGTCTTGAGTATTGCTGATCAAGGAATAATTAATTTGTTGATACGCAGCTTGTAACTTGCTGCGCCATCTCTTATAGCACTCGAATCAGGACTGTGGTCTAATAAAGACGTCTTTCTCATTGCTCTCTGTCCTGCTTGTATTTTATGAGAACTATTTAGTGAGACTTGTAAGAAAGTCGTCACAAGTCGACAGGATTTTATTCCTGTCGCGAAAACCGACGGCACGATGCTAATTCGCAGTTTTTAAAAGGGACTAAGCACGATGAAAGTGACCAACAATGGCGGCAGTTTGTCTTTTTCTGCCGCGGTGAAAGCGAAAGAGTATTTGTTTATTGTTTTCCTTTTCGATTGATGGAAGAGAGGGTGCATACCCAAAACAGCTGACGAAGTTAAAATTTCGCCTCGTTGCCGTGATGAACTAAAAGAATGGTGAAAGAAAAAGCATTGGAGAAAAAATGCTTCGTCTCCCTCGCTTCGGAAAGCTTACCGACATGGACGCAAAGGTCGCTGGCGGAAAGAGCCGATGTCCAGGTTCTTGGAGTTCAATCCCCTCAGCGGAACAACTTCACCATGGAGACGACCGACCTCTGCCTTCCCACCAAGGGCTTGAGTACAGCAAAAAAGGAGTTGGAGACCACAACAGTACCAGGGCCCATCACCCGTACCAAGGAGACCACCAGGTGTGCCTCTTCTACCTTGGAGACCATGCCCATGGGTTTCTCGTCTACCTAGCCAAACCCATGGAGTGCTACCGCCACCACGAGATAGACCCACAGCGGCTTGCTACAACTGTGCTCTGCAGGGCCAATTTGCCCGAGACTTCAGAAAGTGATTTCGTGCAGGGCCCCCCACCAGTATGCACTATACCGGAAACGTATTTCTTGTCACCGAGATGTGTTTTCCAGATACTAGACAAGACTCACTGGGACTCATTGACACTGGCAGCAATGTAACGTGACCAAGTATCTTTTGTCAGGTCTTAAAAATATATAGAAATGGGGTGTGTGTGTGAAAAGTTGCAAGTGATGCGGAAAACCAGTGGACTAGTAGATGTAATAAAAATCATAGAGGCAAGTGCCAAAATAGGAGAAATTAAGAAAATAAAAATAAAGTTATAATGATGTGTTACAGAAAGTGAGAATTATGATGTGATAGAAACGATATATTTTTATAATAAGAAATATGGTAAACATTGTAATGAAAATATTAAGTTTTTTGATAATGTTTATGTGTCAGAGAGAAGTGCTGGATATGTTTAGCTTCTACAACAATTTCAGAAAGTGGGGATTACACCCCCCTCGACTGAAAGTTTTAAAAGTCATTTCGCTATGCAGGAAAATTTACCTGGATTTGCAAAAATTGACCAAAACACAGAACTGGCATCTCTGATACTATCTTTCCGGCACATATTTTCCAAAAACAAATTTTATAATGGACGAATTAGAATGGAACTTTGGCAGCATGAAGTCTGTGAGGAATGTTAAACTTGTTTGTTTTTTTATAATTTTTTTTGTATGAAATTGGATATTGAAGGAGAGTTGTTTTACTCCTTCACATATAAAGGTTTCATATTTTTCTATTAACAGCTTAAACATACAATTATTATCACGAGAAAATATTACTCTGATAAATTAATTGAAATTAAGTAAAGATATATTCATCCGGATTCATGCACCAAGAGAAATAAGGAGATTTTGTTTAAAAGTTATTGTATATTGTGTTTTTATCTCGCAAGTATCCTGAGATCGAGCAATAAATAAATGCGTGATACCGCAGGAGAATTGATTGTATTTTGTATTTGTAAGTTGAAAAGTGAATGAAGAATATAAGGATGAGTAGATTTGTTTATTTGTACTTAATACTTGAAGGAAGTGAAATGTGAATTAGAAATAAATAGACACAGAGAATAGTAAGGGTTATATTCTATGTAGAAATAATTGAAAAAAAGTTGTGCTAATTGAAAGGAATTTGTGAAAATTTGTGTTTGTTATGAGAAATATAACTAAAAAGGACTGAGAATTTTTTTTGGATGCATCCTACAGCCTGGCTTATAGCAGCGCTAATTACTTATAACTTGTATATAATTAAATTACAGTGATGATTATTTTATGATTTACAAGAAATGTTGTACTTTCATGTTGGGTTTTTGAACTTGTTCGCGACAGTAGCTAAATGAAGAGATTAGGGTAAGCCCCTGGGTCCCTGATATTCTGAAGTCCGTACTGGTCACACAAGTTAATGTATTATAGAAGTATTTGGAATTATTATGGTTTTTATTATACGATTATTATATACTGTGTATAGTATTATTGGTTTTTATTATTTCATTTTCATTAGGTTAGTTTTCAGAACACAATTCTCTGGAAACTGGTTGTATTATTTTGTACAGTATTTGATTTGGTATGATTGTGAACTGGTGTGGTATTGATGCTCATTGATAATTCTCTTATGATTACAATTTATTGTGTTTTTGTATTTATTTCAATTTTTTTGTATTTTATTTTTATGGATCCTACATTCTAATTGTTTACTGCGTTTATACTCTTTACCATGACTGAGATAAAGAGTCATTAATGTTAAAAGTGTTTTTAAGTTATTTTGTATGTCAATAGATGGATAGCAAGTGGGTAGATAGAAGTTATCGGGTTGCTAGTTTATTCCAAATTTTAGGTTTTCATTAACAGCTTCTTCCTAGATGTCCTACACCCTATGGACGCATAGGATGTAGTCTTCTTGGGAGGGGGGATGTAACATTAAAAATGATTCGTGAGAAAATTGCTTCGAGGTTGGCCGGCGCCTCCGAGTATATTTTCACGTGTCTTTTACAGTTTCGCAGCCCATTGCATCAGAAATAATTAATTCTTGCAAGCTAAGCTAAATTCATCTTCCCACGGCGTGATCCATCTGTTCCCGTCTATTTACTGTACGATGTCCCATCAAATGATACCATATAAGGCAATGAAATCTGTCTTGAGTATTGCTGATCAAGGAATAATTAATTTGTTGATACGCAGCTTGTAACTTGCTGCGCCATCTCTTATAGCACTCGAATCAGGACTGTGGTCTAATAAAGACGTCTTTCTCATTGCTCTCTGTCCTGCTTGTATTTTATGAGAACTATTTAGTGAGACTTGTAAGAAAGTCGTCACAAGTCGACAGGATTTTATTCCTGTCGCGAAAACCGACGGCACGATGCTAATTCGCAGTTTTTAAAAGGGACTAAGCACGATGAAAGTGACCAACAATGGCGGCAGTTTGTCTTTTTCTGCCGCGGTGAAAGCGAAAGAGTATTTGTTTATTGTTTTCCTTTTCGATTGATGGAAGAGAGGGTGCATACCCAAAACAGCTGACGAAGTTAAAATTTCG
Source organism: Metellina segmentata (assembly GCA_947359465.1). Taxonomy (NCBI): domain Eukaryota; kingdom Metazoa; phylum Arthropoda; class Arachnida; order Araneae; family Tetragnathidae; genus Metellina; species Metellina segmentata. Next base: position 55,687,347 of record OX375878.1, on the reverse strand, counting down.
CCTCGTTGCCGTGATGAACTAAAAGAATGGTGAAAGAAAAAGCATTGGAGAAAAAATGCTTCGTCTCCCTCGCTTCGGAAAGCTTACCGACATGGACGCAAAGGTCGCTGGCGGAAAGAGCCGATGTCCAGGTTCTTGGAGTTCAATCCCCTCAGCGGAACAACTTCACCATGGAGACGACCGACCTCTGCCTTCCCACCAAGGGCTTGAGTACAGCAAAAAAGGAGTTGGAGACCACAACAGTACCAGGGCCCATCACCCGTACCAAGGAGACCACCAGGTGTGCCTCTTCTACCTTGGAGACCATGCCCATGGGTTTCTCGTCTACCTAGCCAAACCCATGGAGTGCTACCGCCACCACGAGATAGACCCACAGCGGCTTGCTACAACTGTGCTCTGCAGGGCCAATTTGCCCGAGACTTCAGAAAGTGATTTCGTGCAGGGCCCCCCACCAGTATGCACTATACCGGAAACGTATTTCTTGTCACCGAGATGTGTTTTCCAGATACTAGACAAGACTCACTGGGACTCATTGACACTGGCAGCAATGTAACGTGACCAAGTATCTTTTGTCAGGTCTTAAAAATATATAGAAATGGGGTGTGTGTGTGAAAAGTTGCAAGTGATGCGGAAAACCAGTGGACTAGTAGATGTAATAAAAATCATAGAGGCAAGTGCCAAAATAGGAGAAATTAAGAAAATAAAAATAAAGTTATAATGATGTGTTACAGAAAGTGAGAATTATGATGTGATAGAAACGATATATTTTTATAATAAGAAATATGGTAAACATTGTAATGAAAATATTAAGTTTTTTGATAATGTTTATGTGTCAGAGAGAAGTGCTGGATATGTTTAGCTTCTACAACAATTTCAGAAAGTGGGGATTACACCCCCCTCGACTGAAAGTTTTAAAAGTCATTTCGCTATGCAGGAAAATTTACCTGGATTTGCAAAAATTGACCAAAACACAGAACTGGCATCTCTGATACTATCTTTCCGGCACATATTTTCCAAAAACAAATTTTATAATGGACGAATTAGAATGGAACTTTGGCAGCATGAAGTCTGTGAGGAATGTTAAACTTGTTTGTTTTTTTATAATTTTTTTTGTATGAAATTGGATATTGAAGGAGAGTTGTTTTACTCCTTCACATATAAAGGTTTCATATTTTTCTATTAACAGCTTAAACATACAATTATTATCACGAGAAAATATTACTCTGATAAATTAATTGAAATTAAGTAAAGATATATTCATCCGGATTCATGCACCAAGAGAAATAAGGAGATTTTGTTTAAAAGTTATTGTATATTGTGTTTTTATCTCGCAAGTATCCTGAGATCGAGCAATAAATAAATGCGTGATACCGCAGGAGAATTGATTGTATTTTGTATTTGTAAGTTGAAAAGTGAATGAAGAATATAAGGATGAGTAGATTTGTTTATTTGTACTTAATACTTGAAGGAAGTGAAATGTGAATTAGAAATAAATAGACACAGAGAATAGTAAGGGTTATATTCTATGTAGAAATAATTGAAAAAAAGTTGTGCTAATTGAAAGGAATTTGTGAAAATTTGTGTTTGTTATGAGAAATATAACTAAAAAGGACTGAGAATTTTTTTTGGATGCATCCTACAGCCTGGCTTATAGCAGCGCTAATTACTTATAACTTGTATATAATTAAATTACAGTGATGATTATTTTATGATTTACAAGAAATGTTGTACTTTCATGTTGGGTTTTTGAACTTGTTCGCGACAGTAGCTAAATGAAGAGATTAGGGTAAGCCCCTGGGTCCCTGATATTCTGAAGTCCGTACTGGTCACACAAGTTAATGTATTATAGAAGTATTTGGAATTATTATGGTTTTTATTATACGATTATTATATACTGTGTATAGTATTATTGGTTTTTATTATTTCATTTTCATTAGGTTAGTTTTCAGAACACAATTCTCTGGAAACTGGTTGTATTATTTTGTACAGTATTTGATTTGGTATGATTGTGAACTGGTGTGGTATTGATGCTCATTGATAATTCTCTTATGATTACAATTTATTGTGTTTTTGTATTTATTTCAATTTTTTTGTATTTTATTTTTATGGATCCTACATTCTAATTGTTTACTGCGTTTATACTCTTTACCATGACTGAGATAAAGAGTCATTAATGTTAAAAGTGTTTTTAAGTTATTTTGTATGTCAATAGATGGATAGCAAGTGGGTAGATAGAAGTTATCGGGTTGCTAGTTTATTCCAAATTTTAGGTTTTCATTAACAGCTTCTTCCTAGATGTCCTACACCCTATGGACGCATAGGATGTAGTCTTCTTGGGAGGGGGGATGTAACATTAAAAATGATTCGTGAGAAAATTGCTTCGAGGTTGGCCGGCGCCTCCGAGTATATTTTCACGTGTCTTTTACAGTTTCGCAGCCCATTGCATCAGAAATAATTAATTCTTGCAAGCTAAGCTAAATTCATCTTCCCACGGCGTGATCCATCTGTTCCCGTCTATTTACTGTACGATGTCCCATCAAATGATACCATATAAGGCAATGAAATCTGTCTTGAGTATTGCTGATCAAGGAATAATTAATTTGTTGATACGCAGCTTGTAACTTGCTGCGCCATCTCTTATAGCACTCGAATCAGGACTGTGGTCTAATAAAGACGTCTTTCTCATTGCTCTCTGTCCTGCTTGTATTTTATGAGAACTATTTAGTGAGACTTGTAAGAAAGTCGTCACATATTATATATATATATATATATATATATATATATATATATATATATATATATATATATATATATATATATATATATATATATATATATATATATATATATATGAACTTGCCATTTGTATGAAATGAAACTTGCCAATTTGTAGTTATTGTTATAACACATTCGCTAGGTTTCAAAATACAGTGACCTTCTCAAAAGAGATGCTACTAGACAGATATTAATAAAATACACTTACAATCCCTTGGTAAGCAACCATTGTTGAAAAATCACTACAATCAAGTGAACTTTTTTACATACACTTGCATAATGTTTAAACTTGTAATCATACTTTAGGGATAGGTAATATGAATTGATTCGTGTCTCAGCTGTTATACATGATAATTAATAATAAGATCGCATTATAATTGTGTATTACCACCTTACGGGTATGGTTATTATAGTGTTTTTGAGCCAACTAGAAGGTCGCGAGATTCAATTCTGTTTTTTTAAGATAATGCATATTAGTGATTTTTCATGCTGTGATTATGGCGGCTTATCCAAGGTTGCTTATTTATAAATAGTCGTTAGTTTTCCCCTCATAGTTCCAAAAGACGATGAGGCCAGAGGTGGATCATCAAAAATAAAAGTTGTAAATTATAACTATACATTGTGTATCAAAAATTACATACTGTATATGAGCTCATATTCAAGAGTTTTAATATTCTTTACAAAACATGTAAAACTTTTTGCTATACAAAGCCTGTTAAACTGTTTGCTATACAAAGCATATAAAACTCATACCAAATTCACTAGGCAAAACATGAACCAATAACGTTAATCCTCTGAGCATCACGAAACTAAGCAAAGTGTAGGAATTGTTTTCCCACAACACACATAATGACTAAATAACAAAATCTATTCATTGAAGGATTTATGGGAAGGAAGATTCATGGAATTTTTCATGCAAGGAAGATTGTAGGTTTCAAAACTGATATATGATTCTTACCCTCCCAGAGAGTTAAAAAGTGCAATTAAGAATCACTTTCAAAGTCACACAGATTTTCACTTAACAATAATCAGTATTGAGGTGTAATGTAACATTGAAATCAATGCCTTTCCGATGTACAATGCCATTTATTTTTAATTAACTGTCATAATTTTAGCTAGGAGCTTGGATACAACTGGGCAGTTAGTTTCTTTATCATTAAGTTTTAAATCGAGTAAATGATGAAATATCGATTAAAAAAGCACCTTAATGATAAATCTAAATGTACAACTCTTGTTGTTTGTGACAAAATTAGCACTTAGTAATTTGTATAGTTTCCGTGAAACATAGCATAGCCATGTTACATATTATAACATCGTGATATACTCGCCAACTGAAATTGACAAAACAAGTCATCAGGAATTCAGTGCACGGATTTAAAAAAAATGTGTATTCTAACATTTTATCCCGTCATTTTTCACAGATACTTTCTGCCTTTTTAGCTTAGGATACATAAGACATATTTCTTACTCAAAAGAGAATCTGTCACGGAACTGAAACGTGACTGTCTTCTCAATGCCACAGATTTCACTTTCTTACATGAAATGTACTGTTGAATAATTCAAAAATGTTATAAACTGAACAGTCATATTTCCATCTCAACACGTTGTAAGGCAATTGTAAAATGCAGATATATGTATGATTTATCAGATATTTTCATTCTGTAAAATGATATGAAATTATACTGTCTTGTATGCATTTCAAAGAATCACCGACGGATTGTATAAAACTACCATTTAAATTATTTGAACACTCGATTTTTTATTGTTATACTTATAACATACATTTGTAAATGATACAATTTAGGAGTTCAATACTAATAAATATGCTTAAAATCTTAATTCCATTCTGTAATGTTTTTCTAAAATACAGAGGGTGTTCGGACATTTTTCGACTGATTTTGATCAGCTGTTAAAGAATCGTATGCTACGAAAAAATTTTATTTTTGCAAAAGTAAAGTAGTTAAAGTATAACTTATCGTCTGCTAACTCAGTTTTTAATACTTTCAAAATAGCGCATTTAAATCAACAATAAGTGGAATGATTTCGCTCTTTGCGAAAAGAATCATGCTTATTAAACTATTAGCCTCTAATCAGAAAATAAGGCTTAGCATATTTCAAACATGAAGCAAAACGTGGTTTAATTATTTAAAATATTAGCTGAAAGAGATGTTATCAGATGTTGTACTTAACTAAAATAAATCTTCAAGCAATTATAAACAACCGAGTAAAATCGGTGGAGTTAAAATCGAACCTTTTCTATGCGAATTTGTTAAAACATCAAAATCAACAACCACATAATCTGCACTGCCTTTCATTCAACTCCAAATAACAAGTTGTCTGTTTTTCTAGTTTCATACGATATCCGACAGATATCAGTAATAATCTAACCAAAACTGCCGGGTTCCGGTTCTGTTAGCCTACCCGGTTTTGTCCAACTTTCATCTATTATTGATTAATGTCCATTTGGAAACATCTGTTTTACTAATTTTTGTATCACATGATGTTTCTTATTAATTTAAGTAAGTTTAATGTGGGAAATTTACAGTTTACTTACTATTTGTATACACACTCTTACATCGTATATGATTGAGAACATACATTTAAATATTATTTTTTGACTCAAAAGTTTTTGCTGTTAGTCTCATGAATGGCTGAAAATTACGAAATTATATCACTTTACAATTTTGAAATAATTAATTGTTACTGTTAAATTATATTAAGGAAATATATGAAACGTTTAATCTCAAAGAGTTTAATAATAATTAATAATGTCAGTGTTAACCTCAATAAGAGAATCTAAAAATGAAAAATTTAGTAAGACAGTGAAAAGTAAAATAAAGAAGTTCGACTCAATACATTTACAATAGTAATTTAGATAAAATGTGATGGTATCTTTATGTTTACGGATACTAATAGTTGGGGTTAGACTCTACTAAAAATAAATCTTAACATAAATTAAAGTTTTAAAATACATTATGTTCTACTCATAAAGGGTGTAATTTAGGACGGACTAAAACACGGTGAATGAAGGACTATTCTTCTCTGTATAGACTGTATTATGTACACTTAGCACCATTTCAACATGGGATACAGACTGAACACCTGCTACTGAAGCACAATTTCTTTCTAGTACCATATGCAGATGAGAGTTCCTGGTTATTCTTCTGGTTCTGGAATCTGCTTTTCAAATATCCCTTCCCTTGAGCAAATATTTGAAAATTGAATATTGATCTCATCTTGACTGTTTCATCTGCAATGAATGTTAAACGGTCATTACAGAAAATGAGAGATGAAGCTGAAGTTTCTTTCTCAAAAATTTATCAATCAATTGAAGACATTTGCCTTAAACTTGTTGTGTGTGTTACTACACCTAGAGTAGTTGAGAGACAAATTAACAGAGTTAATATTCCTACTCATAAGCCTGAAGACTATTATAGACGGTCAGTCTACATCCCCTGCTTGGATTAATTCATAGCTTCCCTTAATGAAAAATTCAACAAACAGCTAAATTTACTGCGACTATTTCATTGTTATATGCCCAAATTGTAAAAAAGACTTTTCTTAAAAGTTTTGTTTAACTTTCATCAAATGTTTATGATGAGCTCACTTTTTGGATTCAAACCTTGAAATTGTTAGATTAAACACCAAAATGTACAATTGAAGTTATTACTCTATGTATGCAAAAAAATATTTATTTCCTGTTGTGTATGAATTATTACACATTATGATAACTCTAACGGTTGCACTCCTAAAAAGTCATTTTTTACTTTAAAATTGCAAAAACCTTGTTTACGGAATACAATTAGCTTTAAAAGACTTAATAGGTTTGTTTGATATACATTCATAAAAATATTTAAGTACACGAAGATATTCTCGATGACCTGGAAAAGAAGACAATAGTTGAATTTAGACTAAAATTATGGTCATTTTTCTCATATGGTTTATACAGTTTGTATTCATATGTTTAGTGCCAGTTTTTTTGACATCCCTATCCACTAACATGCTTTACAAAATAGTTATTCCATGCAGTTCAAAGTTTATTATTTTAGCATAGTATAATTACACATATTTCAGAAGACTAAAGTAAGTTTATGTTTCAGTCACCAATACACACATTGGAATTATAAAAGTAGTATTTTTTTAAATTTAATTAAACAGACATTAATTTAAAAAAATTACTACCTTTATAATTATTGCATTATAAAAGTAGTTCAAAGTATTCCAAAGTTGTAGTAGTATTCCAAAGTAGTGGTAGTATTCCAAAACATAATAGTTACAAAGTTGTTCAAAAACATAATAGTTACAAAGTTATACAAAAGCATAATAGTTACAAAGTTATACAAAAACATAATAGTTACAAAGTTAGACAAAAACATAATAGTTACAAAGTTATTCAAAAACATAAAAGTTGCAAAGTGATTCAAAAGCATAAAAAAATGTTCTGATTCCATCAAACCATTTTGTAACGAAAATTATAAAAATATTAGATTTGCGTGTGGATGCTTTACGGATGCTGTCCATTCTAGCTGCGCAAAGTTTGATTGATGAGTTCTTAGGTAAATAACTTTGAGAGCGCACCAACAGCAGTGTTTTTCATTGGCTATTCTCTGAACAACTGAAAAACAAAACAACTTTCAAAACCAAAGTTTCCAGTCTATTTTACACTCAGATTGAAGAAAACAAAATTTATTAAAAATGAACAATTCGTTACGTTTTGTTATGTGCGAGACTTATGCGATTTACGTTATCAAGCTAGTTCACAGTCGGCAAAGCATTATTGTGATATTTTTTTCCACATTTCTTATGCTGAATATTTTGCTTTGATTCAAAGTAGTCTCAGCTAAGAAAGCAACTCAGCTCTGTGTTTCTGTTATGAATCAGCCTGGTCGGGGTGGGGGAATCTGTGCAAAAACTTTAAAAAAAAGAACCGATTTTATGTTTGCTTTTGTTTTGTTATCAAAGATAAATAAATGTCCCTTTCAAATCTTCCTTGACATGTGGCTTCCATAGGTATTGTAGCTGGCAACTCCTGGTTTATATCGCGATAGGGTTTCTTTGTTAAATGAAAACTAAAACTGTCTGAAATGGATGAAATGAACAACTTCTGACAGTATCTCTATAGAACTTCAAATCTAACAATATGTCTTTTAAATTTGCCAAATAGTATGGAAGAACAAAACTGATACTTTCAAATAAATATGTAGAACAATAGTTAAATACATGTTTGGCAGAAAACTTTTTCCCTATATTTTCCTACAACTTCTTACATTTCTAGAGCAACTTCTACACGTGTCGTAGCTGCGACTTGGTGGTTCTTCACGCTGATTATGATATCTTCCTACACAGCAAATTTGGCTGCTTTCTTGACGGTAGAGAGAATGAAGTCCCCAATTGAGAACGCTGATGATCTGGCCAAACAAACTACTATACAGTACGGTTGTGTTGAATCTGGGTCAACAAAGTCGTTTTTTAAGGTAGGTTTGATGAATTAGTTGAATAGGGTATCTATAATATTTCACACCCATTTACATGCGAATTATCGGAAAGGAAAGTTTCCTAACTAAAATTTGACATACTGGACAAAATATAAATTCAAGCTTTACTTCACAGTTAAAATAATTCAATCCAATAGCTAAGAACTGAATGGCCTTAGCTCGAATAAAAACTACGTAAAATCAAGATCATTAGTTTTTATGGTTTCAAAATTTCTCTCCACTAATAACATTTACATCTTTTATATTGCATTAGCGCATAACTTCGTAACGAAATTTGATGATCAGATTGGTAAGATTCTAAAAATTAGTATCTCTCATTTTCCCATTCCTGAGGTAACTTTTGTGCATATTATTGTAATTAGATCATTTGAATAAAAGTTTTCTGTCACCATATACATTATCATATCATTTTAACTAAATAAACAAACTTTTTCAGTGCTTTGTTGTTTCGTTCTTGTTGAAGACAATTTTAGTTTATAAAATATGAAGTTCCTTTATGAAAATTAGGTTATTCCCTGGCGTATCTTGACATATCCTGGCGTATCTCAATACGAAATTGCATCATCTAGTTTGTTCCGCTTGAAACGTAGCTTGTTTAGCTTGTTAGCTTTGTTTGGTTTCTTGATCACCATGTATAATTTTATTATATACTAGTATCAATTAATGGAATTATCAGAAGTTATTTCGTAAATTATATTCTACATCTTAGTATAGTTTTCGACTTTAAATTGATTTAGATATTTTTAAAACGAGATGGATTGCAAAGTAATAATACCAAGATATTTCGCAGTACTACGTTTTGATAACCATGTGTATGTGTGTTATTATAGTTATGATTACTTTTAACAGAGTATGTAGTTCAAAGATATTACAGCATTGTCATTTTGTTTGTAACAAAAAATATCTTCAATATATAGAGTAGTAATCTAAATATTTTTCTACATAAGAACTTTGGAAAAGCAACGAGGTGGTTAATTATTTGTTTAATTGAAATTATAATTTATTTTGTTCTTACAAGTAATTACTACCACTGTGTTTTAATTTTTTCTGCTGGACGTAAAAAGTTGAAACAAAGTCGTACCCTTATTTGTTATTAATCACATTCCTACAGTGGTTTTTACACCGTTTTGTTTGAAAGAGTATTCTTAACTAAAAGTACAAACCCTATTACTATTCAAAATCCTTTCACTAAACTAATGTGAGTTTTACCGCATGTATATACACACTTCGAATTTCTTGAAATCGAAGTTACACCAACATTAATTCTTATAAATTAAGATTTTGGAAACATAAAGTATGGGCACCGTAAAAATATTTTGTATGCATTGTAAACACCAACGAAATTCTTTTTTTTCCTTCCTATTGAATGCGTCCGCCAATTTATAAGAACATTAAATAATTCATTACAATGTCAATTTTTAACAAATAATCTAGCTATACAAAATTAATTCAACCATTGGAGTAATAAAATTCTTAACAGTGCATTTCAGTTTATTGCTTTAAATTAAAATTTGAAGAGAATTTAATTTTTTAAATAGACCTTGTTAAACGGTTCTGAGTTCATCTCTCAGTTTAATTAAGTTTTAAAAAATACTACTTTTCTATTATTCAAAAAATCCTGACCGAAAACAAAAGAACTTCAGTCACTAATTTAGACTAATCTTCAAATCTAATCATTTATAAACATTCTCCATAACTTAAATCATTTTATTCAATTGAGATAATATCTAGATACGAAATGTCAACGATTTTCGTCTTATATCTTTCCCAAAAAAAGTTTTTTATTAATCGTATTATTTAAAACAAGGATATCTTTAATTATTGAAATCGTTTTATTTTTATTAAAAATCTTGGATCCAATCTAATTTCGTGTTTTTCTTTTTAGAACTTAATCAGGAATTATATCATATCACATTCGTTTGTTACATGCAACGAACAATTTTTAGTTGTTTTATTAAAATTGTTAAATTGATTCCTTTTATGTTTTGAGCCAGTAAAATACCAATTTTTTATTAATTAAAGGTTTGTTTTACGTAGATTTGAGTTTGGGTTTTTGCTTAGGCTTGATGTTTTAAAGCTTCTTGTCTAGTAAAATATTTATTATTAAACTTTTGGGATTCGCAATAAATTTATATCATTTAATCGACGAATTTTTAATTTCATGTAAATAGTTTTTAATTTAAATATTTTATCTGAAAGCATTGTTTTCCTTAAGTGAATTAAGGAAAACAAATAGCATAATTTTAGAGACCATTTTCAATTCGCAATTTAGCTCTACATATTTGTTAATTTTAATTTTAATAGGCTTAAACTTAAAGCACTTATGTATCAACATATCCTCTCTTAGGAATCAAAACTATGTTTATCTCATGGGAAAATATTTTTACTTGTTTAACACAAAACATTCAAATACCCAGAAACAAAATATTTATTTCATCTTTGACGTTTTTACATGATAAACAAAGAAGAAACATATTCCGAAAGGACTCCCTAAGTTTGAAATGACATAACTTCGAAACCTTGAACAAGCAGTGCATTTAATGAACAGGTCTGGAATTCAAAATAGAACTGTTTAAAAAATAGTTACAATTGGCGAATAGATGGCGCTGCAGTTTTTATAAGCATCAAATACAACTGAGAAGTAGCTATTTTTCAAACATGTGTCTCTTCCACTGACAAAACATGGCAGGAAGTTTTGTAATAGCTTTTTGTAGGAAGGAAATTAGAGTCACACATGTATTCATTGGAACCAGAGACTTCGTGGTTTATGCAGGATGGTACCCAACCACACCATACTTCTGCAATGTTCACCTTCCTTGAAGAATACTTTAATGACATATCCAATGTTCTAAATTATTCCAAAGAGACCAGCATTGCAATAGATTGGCCTTCATACTCCACGGATCTCAATCCATGCGACTTCTTTCTCTGGGCCTATTAGAAGGTTTTTTCGTGAGGCACATGTATCGATTTCAGTGCCCACATTGCGGCAAGTGGCTTAAAATGTTTGCTTTCGTTTGAGTCAAGTGATTGCTGTTCAAGGTGGCCATTTCGAATCCATTGTAATGTAATTTGACACATATATACGAAAGACAATTTACACACTATTCAAAGGGAAAATGAACCAAGTATGCAACGCCATCTACTATCAAAAGGTGTAACTAATTTTGTATACCAGCCATTTTTCAAGTTTCCGGCCTGCTCATCAAACGTACCACTAGTTTCTTTCTATCTATCAATGTTATAAAATCAGTTTTAATGTTTTTTAAAGTACATAAAATATTGTTAAAGACGCGTAATCTAAAACAAAAAGACTTTAGTTGGAAAGTTTTAAATATTAGAGCAATAAAATAAGTAAATCACACTTTCTTAATCTCTAAATGTTCGTTTAGTGGTATTGTCTTTACACATTCAAAAATTTTCGAAATTGGTATTTCAATATAAATAAATACTGCAAACTCTATAAAACGCGTGCAACCGCATGAAAATTCCTTTTAAATTAGAGTAGAACAAAACCAAATAAAATATAACCATAACAAGTTTCGTAACAAACTCTTCTGACAAAATAAATCAGTTCACATTACTCGTATATTACTGTTTCATATTCACTATTTCTGAGCTCAGATGGCAAAATGTTATGAGTCACTGTTCCCAAAATAATGAGTAAATCCCATCCTGGAGACTGGTTTGTTAATGTATAGAAGGTGGCAAAATGTCGTAAGTCCTCTTTCAGTTTATGAGAAAACAAAGATGGAGAGTTGAAAACAAAAACCACAGAACCACATGTTTAATCTGGAATCTTAAAACTGCGGTCACGAAAAACTTAAAAAAAAAAATACTGATAACATTTTGCCACCTGAGCACAGATTTAATCCCAAAAATGGTTGTATTGGAACTTGTTGACATAAAATACAAAAACGAAAATTTCTAAACGAATTTCAGGTTACTCAATTTTTTTTTGCAAACTAAGTCATAAAACAGGTGCAAAAATTTACAACCCTTTCAAAAACTGAAAAAAATTTACAGAACTCTGAAATACCTGTGTATAAAAAGATGTGGTCTTTCATGGAATCGGCTCGACCCACTGTGTTCACCCAGTCCAATAGTGATGGAAAGAAAAGAGTGATGCAAGGCGATTATGCTTTCCTTATGGAGTCTACATCCATTGAATATGAAATTCAAAGAAATTGTGACCTAATGCAAATCGGGGGTTTGCTGGACACCAAGGGGTATGGAATAGCTACTCCTCAAGGTAAGTCGGAGTTTTATTGTTTATTTGTTACAGCAGAAAGATAGCTTACTTTCCGTTTCTGACGCAGTTATCAATGCTCCAATATCCTTGTTACAATGTGTGGAAACACCCTTTTTTCTTTGTCTCTGAGAACCCACAGTTCTTACAGCGTTTCGTTCAATGAGTTCTATAATGTATCACGGTGCAACAGACCTCCTTTTTTCAACCCAATAATTATTCCTCTCTCAAACTATATCAAATGTTCAAAATATGGTTTCGTACTACATGTTTATGTACTATCAGAGTAATACCAATCGAACTCACCAACAAGCTATTTCGGATTTACTTTTTTAGACCTTAATTTGTGCTTTCCAATTTACATTTCAGCATGAATTGTTTCCATTCTCTATTTGTTTTTATATTCAGATGAAATTTCAAACATTTACATTTGTTATTATAATCTATCAACTGCCTGAATTACGGTAAATTTAATTTATTGTGGTGCCCAACTCAGGTGTTGAACTCATCACCTGACAGTGGTTCAAAATTACTAGGAGTTTTCCTTGGATTCTAGGAGTTCCAGTTTTACTAGGAGTTTCCCCTTGGGATTGAATCTGGACCGTCCCAACTCAAACATTTTTATTCCATATTCTAAGAACAGATGTGTACATAGGAAAACCGAAGTACCTTGTCTTCGAAAATAATAATTTTTAATATTTTTCAGCCCTTACTTTTATGGCAGTATGGAGTAAAATAAGCTTAGAAAAGGCACACAAGTCGTATGAATATAAGTGTGTATTTAGAGGTATTCTTACAAAATAATGATACGTTTGTAAACACAGTATATTTTAAAAACTTTGGTAGCATTTTATTTCTAAATTGATTGTAGGTAGTAATGCAGTTACCAAAATAATTTAGATAATTTTTAGATATGATAAAATTAGCGATGTCATAAGCATTTTACTTGAAAATATACATTTTTACTGATTCATTATATATTACAGGGGTGGGCACGGCATGAGGACAATGAGAGTTACATTACAGTTTTTGGGGAATTATAAAAAGCCCTACCAAATTACACATTATTAAATTTGCAAAAATTCAAATTTAACTTACTTTAATTAATATGGTTACGTAATCTAAACTTCTTTTGTGCTATGTGAAGTATACATATAAGGAAATATAAATATGTAAATGAAAATATAAAATAATTAGTTCAAAATTTTAGTAATAAACATAAAATATGATATAAAAGTGTATTAATAAAAAGTATAATATTCAACGTAGAACTTCGGTCAAATCTGTGAAATGTGACGTAAAATTTGCTATAGCCGTCCGTAGCAGTTCTGCAAAATGATGATTGGTAAACTGTGAATGATATTTCACGAACTTCATTGTGGAGCACAAAGATTCACTGCAATATGTTGTACCAAAAATTGAAATTAGATGGATGGCAAGCGGATTTCTTTAATTGTGGATATGTTGATTCTGGCACGAGTTTCACTGACTTAGTCAACTTAAAAAAATTTGTAAAAAATTCTGAAATTATTAGAAAAACACGGATTTATTTTTGAATGGGGTCCGCATTTTACCACCTCGGATATATAAATATATAACGATAATGAGATACAATATTTTTACGTTTTAAAAGATTTTAAACTAGATATAATAGGTAGTTTCGCAGATACTTATTTGGAAATCTTTTGGTTTATTTAATATTTTTTTAATTAACAGACATGTAGAGACGGTTTTAATATTTTCAAAAATATAAGGTGTGATATATTTTGCAATGTTATTTGTATGGTTCATATTAGCGCTGTTCTCCTATTACTACACACTTAGCTTGAAAACTCTATATCTGTTTGTCTGTATGTAGTAAAACTTTATATATAATTAAATGTTTTAATTCTTGTAACAATTTCTCTTGTATAGCGCTATACACAAGCTTCGTCAAAAACTTTTCATTTTCGTAGTTGGGATATTCTAGTGGAGTAAGATATTAAGATGCGCTAGATTTACGGAGCCCTGAAGATAAAAATTCCACCTTTAGAGCCCACCAATCAATAAGTTCCGGGCTCTTTGTAAAACTATCCCCATTTCAAGCGGTTCGGTATGGATTTTCGATAGACAACGACTGATACTTCTTTACCTTTAGATCTTCGATACACACATATATTCATACAGCTGCATGCCAATATTGCTAATTGGTTGATTCAGTGAATTTGTCCCTCTAGCTAATTTTAGAATTTCTCTGATCGAGATAGTCTGGGAACGGTTAATAAAGTTCCAAGACTTATAAGATAACTTTTCCCATTTCACTAGATTTATGTGTTCAGCTTTTGAGCTTAGAAATAAATTAATTATTCGTGACATATCTGAAATGTTTGAAATGTCTGTCCGTTCTCCTTCAAGTTGATATTCCAAAAATTATATTTTTGAACTAAGCACTATTTTGATGAATTTTAAATCTAATTATTCATAACATTTGCAGTTGTATTTTTAAGATATTTCACTTAAAATCTCACATGATTCATACATGTCGAAAAAAAAATTTTAAGAGTTGAAAGATGATTTATTTTTATACCAATTAACACATGAACTTTTGAATATATTTGTACTATGGTTCGAAAGAACTTTTTATTCCTGTGAACGTGGGAGTCATTTTTCTTCTAGTGCAGTGATTTCAGACTTTTTTTAAATCATGACAAGCGTAAACGAAATACTAAAATTCTGTAGAACTCTACAAACACATTACATGTTTCACAGATGTAACCGAACGATTAGGTATAATTTTGATTGACTTATACAAATCTTTCAAGAAATAATATTTTCCTAACCTTTTTGCTTCAAATTGGTGTCTTAGATAATCTCTGAAATAATATATTTGTGGCACTCTGTATTAAAACATAAAACTCAGATTTACTTATTCGACTATTAAAATAAGAATATTACTTTAAAGTACATGCAAACACTTACATTTAAAATTAAACAGTTGAAATGAAATGAATAAATCCAATTTAAAACGCTTCACCATGTGTAAGACACACAAATTGTATTTATTCATGGGGTACACCATTGTACCATGGCACACCGGTTCCCAGATCAAGAGTATACATTTGCAGTTTTCTGAGAATGGTTCCTAGATACTGTTAATATTTATCAAGGTATATTTTATACATAACATGTTCTGCTTTCAATGATTTTGCTATTGTGGAATGTCTTATAATTGTGTGATTGAAGGATAAAATAAACATTTTTTTCCCTTGGAATATTTCTAACGCTTAGAGAATCATATACTTTCATTCATTTTAATGGTCGTTAGAGTAGTTCTACAAACTCAGTACGTAATAAAAAAATCTACGTACTTTTTGATGTCGAGCTAAAAGTCATATTGAAATAGTTTAAAAAATGAAATTGTTATATCTTAAGTTTTAATTGCGCTAGACCACAGACAAATACCTTCTATAAACTTTCAAACGCTCCATCTCAATTTACACATTAACATTTTCCTAATGTATATTTTACGCTGGTTATAACTCCTTATTTTCGAAAGAACTTAAAATTTTCTCACTGTCAAACAAACGTAAAGTACTTGCTTCAATATTTTACTTTGTACAAGTTCGAAGTTTTGAAAAGATAACAAAATATATTGATAAATCGTACCGAGTAGTAGAACTCTTTTTCATCTTGGTCCTTATAACTTAAAACATGAAATAAATTCAAGTCGTCAAATATATCTTTTGAACATGGTATTTTCTTTTAAGCCATCAATATGACATTTCTGAATCATTGAACAAGAGCTACATTTATAGCAAACATTTTGTTACATGACACGGCAATATTTTCAGACGTCGTTTTTAGACCATTTCTCTAAAATAAGATTTTTTATCAGTTTTTGTGCTATTGGAAGGCATAATTCATGAGCTAACGTTTGGGTACTAGTAGTTCCTTGTATTTATTTCAGACCTTTTTCATACTTTCTATTTTTATGTAGGTGCACAAATGTCCAAATTCATTCGCAGTGTTCAATATATACTAACAAATAATGTATACATTAATTTAATTACTATTATTAAACAATACACATTCAGATTTCCGATTGAAATAATTCAGTCTCATTTCATATAATACGAGAAATGAAGTGACTAACAATAATATTCAACCATAATTGTAATACTAAAATTCCTTTGTATATCAAATGCTTCTACGGAAATTATATGATTTTAAATAAAATATACGTAATCTAGCTGTTGTAATAATGTTTCACGTAATAATTTAAAGGAGTTTAAACTAGAGATTATTTAAGTTTCGTATAATGCGATAAAGGACAATAATTTAAAGACCTATTCATCACTACACTAAAAAATGCAACTTAAAATGAAATAAGCGATCAGATATACTCGAATTGCAAAGTTTTAACTATATTTTAGTTCGATTACAAAAGTTTTCATATACGGAATTTTGTTTTCCATTCGTAATCACTCACATTATAAAAATATACTTAAAATTTTTAGATTAACGAATTGAGAACTGGAATAATTATTAAATCGCAATAATCAACTTTCTGTAGATGAGAATTTGATCTGAATGCATAGAAAAGTATATATACTTAAAGTATAAAGTACTAAAATAGATTACAGAACGAACATATTATTTCAGCTATATACACACAAATGTATGCAACACGATGCTTTCTATTGATAAGAAAATAAATAGTATTATGAGGAAAATTAACGTAATAATAATAATAAATAGAAGGCAATACGTATTAAATAGATTTTTTTCCGTAAAATAATTTGCTGCATATTAGGAATTTCTGAACTCACCGTTTCCAGCTCGTATATCAAAATTAATTACAATTAAATTGTTTTTTAAACTAAAACATAAATTATATATTTTTTATTTAATTAATTCAAGGGGTAAATTTGCAAGACCTAATTCTTCAATTTTTTACAATCCAAAAATATGTTAATTTGATGTCATGATTTCATATTTGAATTATACAAAGAAAATAACTTAAACTGTCAAATTACATTATTTAATTTATTTAGCTATTTAGAATAATTTCCCTTTATTTTGTATAATACTTTATACATTGTTATTCTCCACGTCATATTGGAATTAAACATCCCCCACTTCAACAACGTTTTCATTGGATTGAAATTCCCGTTACAATCTTTCCGAAATAAAAGCAATACAGTTCAGACGAAGGACAGTGCAAAGAAGCAGATCAGAATAAAGTAACAAATATAATCTGTGGCGAATACGTCGCGTGAAGAGATTATACATATTATTTACCACAGAATAATCTGTTCTAGATTATTAATAAAATTTGAGCTCCTTGTGTTGTATACACACGATGGAAATAGGGAGTTCGTAATAAAATATTTTTAGACTTTAAAGTTTAATTGTATCTTTATTTATTTTTACACATAATACGTTTTCAATCCTTAAGTCGTATTGAAGCTTCATGTCACAAAACTTAAAACACTTCAAAAAGTTTTTTTATCAGATTAGATTTCCCGTTACAACTTTTCCAAAATCCGAAAATCCTTGCGGTTCAGATGAACACACGTGGAAAGGAGCATCGCGTCAGGTCCCGACGAAATTGCTTCTTTCACGCACTACAGCGATCAGAAGCCTTCAAGGGTTGGATGCATTCATCTGTAAATTCCTTTTTGCGTTTCAGGATCCCCGTACACCACGCCCTTTTCCAGTGTTATCCTGCGATTGCAGGAGGACGGTGTCCTACACGCCCTCAAAGAGCGGTGGTGGTCTCCAGATGGGGAGACCTGTCCGCCCGAGGAGAAAAAAGTGGGCAAAATCACGAACGAGCTCAGTCTGATCAACGTTGGGGGGATATTTTTGGTGTTGTTGGCTGGTACTGGAAGCGCCTGTGTCTTGGTGGTTGTGGAATTCATTACGAAAAGTAGACATCGAAGAGTAAGTATTATGTCTTTATATTAACAAGACAGTGCACATAAGTGTGTGTATATGTTACTGCTAAAGCGCAGCAATCAGTTATTCTACAGATTATCTAGGTAATGTTCAGATTAACTAGGGTGATCCGTTAAAGTGCCGAAAATTGTTTTATTTCTCAAATTACCTAGGTAATATGCAAATTACCTAGATAATCTGCACATTACCTAATAGGCACTCGTTAAAGTGAAAATAAGATCTTTGTTAGAACAACAGGAACGTACTGTCAACACATCATACTTTTGAATTATTCTATAATCTCGAAATGATTATTTTTTCTTCGAAACTTCTATTCTCCTTACATCTTCAACTATGGAATCATACTTTCGTTTTGTGATTAAAACACTATTATATTTTAAATCTTCACTAAAGAGGTTTGCTAAGAATCTTTTCTTCAGTTTACTTACCAATTCGGTGCCTTCTTGCATACTAGGAGTTAAATTTATCTGTTTTAAAATAAATCACGACACAAATTCACGCGCTGACAGGCAGAAACAAATTTGAAAACCGAATTAGCTACGCTACGCACTGGCAGCCGACGCAAATTATGAGAAATAAAAACAACCGGCGACTACAAGACGCTGGCGAAGCCAAACTAAAACTAAAAGTGGAGAGGGGGGGGAAGCCGTTAATGTGCACATTACCTATGTTAAATGCGGGGAAACTCTTGATTTCGCACGTTAATGAAGCAAAGCAGTTAATCTGCAGATCATCTACGTAATGTGCACATTAACGTCTTTCCAGCTCTAGCGGTAACATATACATTGTTTGCAATATCAACTAGTCGTTCGTGATACATACCAATAGGACAAATTTAAAAACGTTAAAAAATGACCAAGATTAATCCTCTAAGTTGTTTCGATGTGATATCGAGTCCATCAAGATCTGCCAGTTTGTCTAATGACAAGATCAGCTCCTTATACAGGCCATTTTTTTTTATGATGAGATGAAGAATCGATTAGTTAGATCGTCATTGAAATTGTTATCTCTGATTCCAATGACGAAATATATCATACCTCAAGATCTCGTCAGTTTTGGTAGCGCCAAGATACTTAGTCGATACTACCACCTGGAGGATTATATATAGTTTCTGATAATCTTATAGTTTTATTTGGGTCTCCAGGCAATTCAAAGTGCCAAGCCACTTCAAATTTCTCAATTTAGCAGTTTTGAGATGAAAAAAAATAATTGAGGAATTATAATGTTTTGTATTCAAGAAGGTTGTCGTGGCTCACTGGGTTTGTATACTTTGCGAACACCCCTTCTACTCAGATTCGATATCAATTTGGCTGTAATTCTCACTTATGAACCAGTTATATTTTACATGTACGTGCCTTATGTTCTTTGGTAAAACGTGGAGAATTATGGCCCTTTTCGTTATGAAACCCAAAACCATCAAATACTATTCGAGTGGTGATGTTATCTTAAATTTACAAGTAATATTTACTCATCAAACAATTACAAATTGATTTAATTCTTTCGAATATTTTATTTAAAATGTTTTTTCATTACGTAGGTTTCATTCTATGACTTATGTCAATGTTTCTCGTAGCATGAAATTAGTTATTGGCACCTTGTATAATATGTCTTTACATATTTGCTTTTAGTTGTGTTGTATGTTTTGTCTAATTCAAGAAAAACCTGATGATTTCGGAAAGGCATTTTAATGTTACACTGTATTAAATAAAATAGGGTAAACTATTTTATTGATTATACAGTATACTTTTCGTAGTTTTTAATTTCATAAAAAAATATCTGATATTTTATTGACGTTTTAAGATTCGATTTAATCTAACTATGTAAAAAAACGTGGGATAATTTTCAAAGGATTATCAAAAATAAAAATAATGTAACAAATTATGTGTTTCAAAATTAGTACATTTTAATTCAATTTAGCTTAAGGTTTCTTCGAAGTGAATGATAACCACATTCTGGATTTGACTTGAGTCCTCGAGGCAACGACATTTGGAGGGTGAATATTTTGCACCAGATGATTTTCTTTCCAGTAATTGGTCTTAGATAGATGATTTAGGAAACGTAATTCAGCTGGTCCAGTTCGGGTGGGTGTAGGCCATTTCAAAAATTTAAAGTTTTTTTATAGGTTTTTGAAAAGTTTTTTTTTTTCAAAATAGTTTAAACCGGTTGAAAATTTGACACGAGATAGTCATTTAGGTATTAATAAAGAAAATAATGTTCAACTGGCTCGTTAGTGGTGAAAAGACTTTCAGCTAAGGCTATGAAGTGGTTGCGCGCTAAATGATATTTGAACCTTACCTTTCATACTATAACATACTCGAGTTTTGTATAGTTGATTTAATTGAGAAAACATTAACAAACATCGGGAAAAGACTCAAAATGTAATGTTTTTGTTTTATTTCGTTATACCTCAATATGAATTTCCTGTGATATGTTTGCATCAGGTCCATCTGACAAAATGAAGAATGTGTTTAGTTTTTTTTTAAACGTTTTAGTTAAGGGAGTCTGGGACACAAAATTCTAAAATTTTCAATTTTAAAGTTTTTGTTCTGAAATTTTTTCTTTAGGTATACATTTTGAATTTTGAAATTATAATAACTATTTTATGTTTTCAAAACTTAAATTTTTTTAATAAAATTAAAAAGTATCACACAATTTTGGCGTTGGGCAAAATTGATCTATCTTAAAATATTTTATAACAAATCAATTTATTTTTGCAATAATTAACTTCTAAAAGTTTGTATTATAAGTTATTTTTAGTTAAAACATAAAATATAAAACATATTTCGTTCAAAAACTACATAAAAAACAGTACACAAAGTTCGAAAAATTATAGAAAGAAATAATATATATATATATATATATATATATATATATATATATTTATACAATTGCTGAAGAAGAATTAAAGAAATATGTTTGAAAAGTAAATTTTTTTCGTTCATTTTTTACGAGTAGATTGATGTTGCAAACACGCCAACACGAGATGTTGACGATAAAATTAGCAGTTTCTCAGAATGTATTCGATGTTTTTAGGGAGGGGGAGTTTTTACAATTCCGATGTTAACGTGGCTTAAGCATTCGGCGCGGGTTGATGGCAAAGTAACGTTCATATTCTAGGAAAGCAACTCATCGCGCGTAAATCAATTTTAAAGAATAGGAAAAAATGTATTTCATTTGATCTAGTTTAATATATAATGAATTTACCTACGCAGAAGAAGCAGCAGACGATGTACGATATTTAGGCGGTAATGCTGTAAATCGCTGTTTACTCTTGGAGTGATATAGTTCAAAATCGTTCACTCGTGTTGGCAGTATCACATCTTTAAAAGCTAAATTGTTATCCATGATGATTTTCAATGTTTTCAAACATTTTTGCAAACTTTCTTCTGTAAAAAAATTAAGGTTCTGTTTTTTCCCCCACAGAATGCACAGTACGGCTTAACTGGCGACATTTTCGATGAGAGACGGTCCGATCAATTCACTTCGCAATAGCGTATTGGGACGCTAAAAGCAGATGCTCAAATTAGAGGGACAGCTGCCCTAAACTTTCGGCAAGCGGGCGAGTAGTTTGTATTAGCCTGATATGAAATGGTAGGGGGTGCGCGGTATCTTCACTCGTGCAGCTGAAGGATTTTCCATCCACTACCGAGCCAGCTGAACATTTTTTTCTTTATTAATACCTAAATGACTATCACGTGTCAAATTTTCAGCCAGTGTAAAATATTTTGAAAAAATAACTTTTTTTTTGCGTGTTCCGAAAATCTCCCTCCTTGCCTACACCCACCGCGGTCGTGCCAGCAGAATACAATTTTTGACATCGCCTATAAATTAGCTAACTATTGTGACCCAATCAGTCGACTTACCCAAAGGTGTAGATGCTTCCCGGACTATTAGGGAAAAGCTCAGAAAAGCTCAATATGCGTTTTTCCACGTCAGGCATATTTTTACACTTATATAGGTTGTTGTCTATTTATTCATGGGAATATTTCTGTATTAAGGTAATACATATCCGGATTCTCTTATTTACACTATGGATAATGCAATGCTAGGTATCGAAAGGCTATTTTCTGTATCTTGGTAAACATATATCTGAGTTTAAATACAGAAAGCAGAGTTAATATCCATATCAATTTGTAGAATCTATTTCAATATTCTCATATCCATCTAATTAGCATTCATGTAGAAATTTTATGTTAAACGGTGTGCCAAATGGGTACATAACTGTAACAATTCTATTTCTAGGTTATCTATATATGTTTAAAACACAGGTATCAGCCAAGTCTTTTCATTTTCTACTGATTTTAATTGTTATGCAAAGTAAACCATTTCTAATGCAAGATATACACATATCTATTTGCACGATTACAACGTGGTGCACATAAACATATTTTCGTTATGAAGGACACACTAATTTTTCTATTGAATGATGCATGGTAACATAACTGCGTTAAAATTACTTCCGATTATCGACTATCTGTTTTAATAGGTCTAATATTTTTTTACTATAGAAAAGACGTCGGAGGTAGTGAAAGCAGATAAATTTGAAGTTTAGATACGTAAGTAAAATGTTCATTTAATATTTAAGAAAAAAGTAACTGAAAATTATATTTTTCAAATTTTAAATCTTTTATATATGCGACCTCATGTCTGATGTAATATATTTCACGCATTTCATATATTTACTATTACTGTATAGTTCCAATTTATAGCTATCTACGTACATTAACAACTCAATTTATTTAACGAACTTTAATACCTTCATTCAAACATTTTAGAAAAAGTGATATCAAGCCCTTAATGTTTGCAGGTCCCATAGGAATCTATCTAAAACCGTAAAATCTATTGTTCTTGAAATATAATTTAAGAATTTAATTCTTTTGGATTGTGTAGAATTTTGTTTTATTTTGTTTCAGTGAATCCCTTTCTCAGTTATTTATGTATATACTTTTATTACGTAGTTTTATAAGGTATTTTGAAATTTTAGAGTCTGAGGCAAGGAATAAATAATTTAATGATCGAATTGGTTCTTTTAATTATCGGCGAAATTTAATTTCTCACCTTAAAAACATTAATGAAAAGTTAAATTTATTGGTTGTATTTTTTAATCATAAACGTATCTAGAATAAATTTAGACATCACTAGTATATCAAAAGCAAAATGTTAAGAATATATTCCTTTTACAGTGTAAATGGTTGTATTTTCAGATTCTAAATTCAGTGGCACTACGCTTCAATGTCCTTTGAAGCGCTTGAGCACTGGACATCAAAATGCCAATGCCATCAGAATCAGCGAAGGCTTCCAGATGAAATAATTTTATATGAGATAGGATCTCGATGTGCTACCATGAATGTTGTTAGAGAGTTCCTTGATAAAACTCAATTTCACCTCTTTCGAGTGGATCGAATTTTAAAATATCACCAAAAGTGGAAAACTTTAGATATCCGATTGATTACAACATGTGAATCTGGCATCATAAATTCGTATAAAAACAGCTAATTACTAACGAAGCGAAAAAATACTATTTGAAAAATGTGTTTATGTCTATGCTTCTATTTGCTTTGAGCGAGTATGAAATTCGGGACCAATTCTAAATGTATTGAAATTCATCTGCGCTAGTAATTTCTCAATACAGATTTAATAAGAGCCTAGTGAAATTATTTCTATGTGAATTTGGAGTCGTCTGAAACCCTATGTCACTGTCACTAATTATTTAATACTATCTATTATTTTGTTTAAAATAACATATCTTTATTGTTAACAAGAAATTGTTTTAATCATAATTCGTTTTCTTTTTACATACGAATAATTTTCACTGCTGCTTGATACATAAGTGTATGCTGCTTAGTAATTTAAATTGTTTCACAACTGTTCGTTTTTAAATAATTAAAATAATATTTTATTTCATATTTTTAAACTACAATTAATTTGTTTGGCTTTAAAACGTACTATTTTCAAGAAATAATATTTTAAACAATCTTTGAGACGTGTCTCAGAATATTACTTTACGAAATAATGTTTAATTTTATGTTTTAACTTTAAATGATCATTTAATTCCAATATTTTGTAGCAAAATTATGTCAGACAAATTTTCTTTTTAAACTTTCTTATAAGTGTTTGTGTCTGTGAAATATCAAAGAGAATTACTAAATTTATCTCCTCAGAAACACGATTTTGAAATAATTTTTAAATGGAATGCCACTCTAATCATATTAAGACGCATATATTTACCTGATGATAGCTTTTAAGATAACCTCATGTCATACATTGTGTGGGTATAGTTATCAATCTTTCTTACTCTATTGACGCATCAAAATAATACTTCAGATATCCTCGCTGCTCAAATTCATGTAGGAGGATCGATTCGAAAATCAATATGTGGAATTTCCAGGAAATACGTAAACAGGTAACCAGAATATATGACAACTATCTATTTTTCAGTTGATTACTAAATAACTGTGTTCAGATTTTTAGTTAAGATATAATAGGTTTTCTCTCAAATTCATTCATTAATTTGCTTATAATTAGTTTCACAACTTTTAAGAGATAACTGAACGCAAAATAAAAGTATTTGAATTGGTTAATTACTTAAAAATTATGTTTAATTCTAGTTTGGGATAATTTAACTAAAGTATAAAGGATTAAGTATTTAAAGAATTAAATTAGGTAGTTATAAAGGAAATTATTACTCTAACGAAACCACCTCAGTTATATTTACTTTGTAATATAAAAACTTGTGACAAATTGCAAATTAGAATATTACCCTTCTATCCGTTATTGGTTTTTTCCCCCAGAATTTGGTTAACTTCTCAAATGGAATAATTTCATGAGTAGGTGTTTTTCAAACTTTTATCTCTTGAGAAGCTTTTCCTTAATTAATGATATTTTGAACTTAAGGGCACAGAAAAGTCACAATTCTTCAAAAAATCAAATTTTTGATTTCCACTGCATTCAATAAAGGGTACCAATACGAATCGATTGATGTATCACTAATTATGTAAAATGCATTTTAAGTTACTAAATTATAATTTTGAAATTCTCCTTTTTGGTTTAGGTTTCAGGTTTAAAGTTCCGGTTTTGCCGACGATTGATTATATTTTTTATAATATTTTATATTGTTAGTATATTTTTGTATAAATATAAATTTTAATCGATGGCAACAGGTTTAACTGTGATTGTTATTATATTTAACCGCGAATTTTGTTTACTTGTGCTTTGGAAAGTTCTTATCGATAAGGTAAGGAGATGCTTTTTTGTCGTTTTCTCAAAATGATAAATTTTCATCTTCAGGTGCTCTCTGTGAAAAAACTATTAAAGCTATCAGTCTGAAATTTTGCATACACATGTATTTCTATTAGGCAATTATGTTAAAGTATAAACTATTGAGGAAATATGAACATAATTTTTTGAATGGGAAATTAGTAGGTATAAAATCACAACATTTTCATTAGCTGATTTAAATTGTGTCTAATTTTTTTTCCTGGTTATTTTGAACAAAAAATATTTTAATGAATTCAAGAAACATTTCTAGTGATAGGGAAAAAAGTTACTACTCAATATATATTAAAGTTTTTTTTATATAGTTCACCCAAAGTGAACTCACTGTTTTGAATTTGTTTTTCACAGACTTGTATATAAATGCTCTCAACAAAATATTTTGACTTAAAAATTTTTTTTAGCTTGAATTAGTATTAAAATGCATTACAAATATTGCGCAAAAATTTATATTGGTATTTATAATAGCTTAAATTTTATATGCATTCGAATATTGGTCAGATTTTCATGATTTCTGATCTTTGATGACTTCTCGGTGCCCTTAAATTAAATGAAGTTGTTACTCATGTGAGGTGTTTAATTGTCATCCTTATGTTTATAAATGTTAATGTGTTGAGTAGTAAGGTTTATCAAGGCGATGCTTCCGGATTCAAGCATCCGCGAATACCACCAATTAGTGATGGTTTGGAATTATGTTAAACCGTCATAGGACTATCCAAATGGCCGTTTAGCGACCAAAATATGTGTCGACAGTTTGGAAAAGGTAAAGTGTTCTTGAGTTTCAGCAGCAATAAATATCCCATTAATTAATAAATACTAAATTACAAAATAAGTTTTCTATCTTAATTTAAAAACTAAATATTGTGAAAGTACAATATAATTTCTAAATTCATTTCATTCACAAACTATCTGTTTAAAAATTTAATAATCGCTGGAGTAATAAAAGTTGCACTCTGTAAACAATTAAAAACTGGGTAAGGTTACATAGCTCAGCAATTAAAATTAATGGGAACCTATGGACTTCAATAAATGTTCACACTAATAATGTTAGACAAAATATTTTCTCGTGTTGTACATTTAATGTGTATATGTCTCCAATGTTCAAAACTGTATATATTTATGTACACAAGGATATATGTTCGTGTATGTTGTCTGAACTTACCATGTGATACATGGCGTCAATATTGAAATTCCTCATCCTTATGACTGTGCCTTCTTACAGGAGGACATTTTTTATATTCCGCTTCAAATAATTTTATTTGCTAGAAATTGATGTTTATGTTTTAAGGCGGAACTCTAATATCTGCAATGCTAATTCACAAAAGAATACTAGAGTAATTGTAGTAGAAAAATGAATTCTTAAAATTTAGTATCATATTTTTTCCCCCTGTACTTTATGTTTGAAATTTTTGGTCTCCCAAGGATTATCGTCTTTTAGAGGCCGCTGCATTATAAATTTTAAAATGTTATTTCTTCAATAATTGAATGTATTTTAAGGAACTGTAATCGATTATTTTACACTGCTTTCATTACTTATAAAGTACAGATGTGAAAACATCGAAGATTTTCATTATCGGAGAAAAAATCTTCTAAATTCAACGAAATATATTCATTGCAGAAAATTGTCACCAGAAAAGTAATGTGAATTAACATGTTTATTTATTATTCTTGTGATTGGCCTTAATGAAATCCCATGTGATCTAAAGGTTGATATTAACAAATATCATCACTCTTGTGTGTGTTTTTTTTTGGAAAAATATTCAGAAGAGTAAAAATCAGTAAATATAAATTACGTTCAGTGATGGGATTGGTTCGGTTTTTCTATTCAGCTATTTTTTGGTGTACAAATTCTATATTCCCTTTTCTCAAGTACACACATAATATGAATGAAGATGAACTTTGTTTGTTTTATTCATTTAAATTGTACAAGATTCTACGTTATTACAAATATTTATTTCTCTAACACTAGTCACAAATATTTGTTTTTATAAAAACAGTAACAATTTGTGTATATCTCATAATAACAATAGGTGTATTAATCATGCTTAAATTTGTGTTTGAATCCCTAAGTTATAAATAAATATTACTAAAGGCACTGTCACAAGTGTGCAATGGAAAACATCCATTGGGCACCAAACAAGTACAATTACGCAGAAAACAGAAGAAATAAAGGCCAAAAGATATGGCTTACGATATAATTCCGGTACTACAAAAGTAAGGAAAAGACTATCATTTGAATTTACTTCAATAGATATGTAGACTCTTAGTCAATTATATTAAAATATAACAAGTATATTCAAATATTTTAAACATATCAGCACTCGTTTGAGCCTTGTTTTTAAGTAATATAACATGTTCAGTGTCTTCAGTGTTGTAAAACTTAAATCTTAGTGTAAAGATGTTTTAATGTTAAATGTATTACAATGTTACGTCCCATGTTCTTTCACTATTCTGTTTGATGCATTGGTTTAATTTCATAATTCCTTTAAAAATTTTTATGGAACTGTCAAATTTTTTAAAGTGAATAAATTATGTTATGATTCAACTAGATTTTGAAGCAATATCGTACGAACGTCCAAATTTGGGTGTACGGAATTGTATGAATTATTATCCGTATACTGTGGTAACTAATCATTATTGGCAGAAGATCGTGAAAGGTATATGTTACAACAGTTTATTATTTAATAATTATCTAAAATACGTTGTTTTTAATCAGTATTTTTAAGGTGTAATATATATTACATCATTATTTTACTAAACGTATCACGATGGTTTTGTCTAGAATGTGTTCGATATAACTTTATTCTAAATTAAATTGAAGAGAAACATTTTCGATGATGATTTATAACATGGTCCTTCAAAAACTGGCTATAATTTCTACATGATGAAGCAATTTAAATTCTTATAAAAATACGTGGTTTAAAATCATACTTATGTTATTTGTGTTCTCTACCAGCCTACTATTTTAATTAATATTTATTCTATATAATTTATTATTTTATGTATTATAATACATGTCATTATATAACTTAAACCATTGGTTATTGAGAATGGAACTAGACTATATACATATAAATGGTGATAACTAGATACGAATATATGAAACCCTAATACGCTATTACTTAAAAATTAATTTTTGCTAAGAAAACAAAAAAATTTAAAACCCTTTTCTTTTATGCAGCCTAACTTTTATAAAAGCATAAAATTACATTGCGTTGTCTAAAAATGAGAATATTATTATTCATCCTAAATTAACTATACCATCGTAATGTCTAATTAACTGGCTTTAATTCATTAAAACTTGTTTTCAATTAAAGTCATTACGAAATGTCTTCTCGTTAAGATGACCTAAAAATAAGAAAGACACCAACACACAAAATATATTTTTTCTTAGAAAATAATAATTGTTTGATCTTTATCTTTGTGCATTTATTAATTTCAATTGCAAATGAAAAAACTACGTTAGTCAAAACATTGCATTTTAAGCGTACAGAATTATTTAGTTACCGTATAAAAACCTTTTAATGCTCGATGCTACAAATATAAAATGAATGTTGGTTATGATAAAAAAATTATGTTTCTTTAAACATACAATTAGGTTACTATAACTAAGAGTTTAAAACTCTGAAGCCGGTATAAGGAAGTTATTTCACAATAACTAAGTAATTTGAATTTCGAAAGTTATTTTATGCATACCTGATTTAAAAACTATTTGGTAATGTAACTAATTTGTATCAATGAGTAGGTTTATTAGAATGTATTTGTTGCATTAGGAAAAGTAAACCTAAAATACCTTGAAATTCTTTAACGCATTAAGTATCGCCTGCATATTTTAAACTTGTTATAGAAATGTTAAATTCATAAATTGTATGAAATTTTTTTCCAATGTTATCTTAATGTGACCCGCCTATTTAAAAAGGCCCATTATGTATCCTTGTTGATAAAGTAATGGTTTCTCATTTCATGAACATCATACCATCATACCATAATCATATACATGTTTCCTGTATCTCTTCCTTCTGTCTTATGCGGACATGATTTACGCTGGCTGTACAAATAAGCAAATTGAAATGTCAACAATTCTATATTAGATGTCATTTTGTAAGAAAAGACAATTTTGTACAAATCATTATAAAGTGTTGTAATGTAATGTATACATGTACTAAACGAGAATAAAGATGTTTTAACGTTGTGAGATCGTGTGTCTTGGGAATCTGGTTAAATTATTTCTAAGCTTTGTACTATCGGAATGGTCCTGGTCTAAATTATTTAATATGGAGTAGGTTGGGTTAAGTTTAAGCGCAAGAAGGGTCATATTTACCCAAGCTGCATTAGTAAGTAAATCGACACGCACAGAGGGCAGGGTATGCGGAAACAGAAGATCGAATATGCGCCATCGATATCTGGGACTACCGTGACTAGAACTAATGTATGTTCATTCTCACTGCGGTAGAAGGCGCACAAAACCTACAAATATTTATATATTTTTGAATTTTGAAGTGATAATGGATCCCTGTGGTTCCTGGACGATCTGAATATATACTAGAACTTTGTAAAATAAGGGAATTTTTATCTTCTCTATTCTGACTTTGCGGTATGGTTGATAACTGATAATTACTTTTATGAGAATTTATTAGGCTCTTTTCTTAAAAGCTATAAGATAATGTACAGTAATAAGCATGAATTATGCTTGGAAGATCATGGTCATATAGATGAGCTTGAATAAAGGAAGAACATTTTTAGGGAGAAATATTTACAAGCCAAACATCCCATGCAGTGATTAGAGGCACGCATTTACTGGAATAGCTTAGTTATATCTATCTAAAATGGAAAATATATCATCGTTTAATTTTTCATTCATCCAAAGAGTATTGTGTTAATGACAGTATTTATTTAGGATCAAACACACAAGTGAAAGTATGGACTCATTACTAAAAATGAATTGTAAAGGAAAATTCTTTCGAAGAGGTACAATAATGATTATTACATTAAACGTCAAAATATAAAGCTCGGATTAAATTATCAAAGTTAATCAACTATGGAGTGTCTTATCAGCAAGGAAAAACATACGAAGAACCCCAAATTGGTTTCTCCTCACATATAAGGTGGAGTTATTTCGGTGATTATCCTAGCATATCGCCATTAGTTAAATCCTTGCTTGACCCCTTACAATAACCCTTTCTTCCACGTCTGGAATCGTATCTAATCTAGTTGTTGCATTGCCAGTTGTCTTCGAATTAAAAATATGTTCATTGTTAAACCGATCTAATTTTTGGTTCTCGAATATTTATCGAGCAAAATGTAATCGTTACGTACTTTAATGAATTACATACTACCATTTAATTAGTCTGTTTGTGTAAACACGTTTTTACATAACATAGTAGACGATTAAATCTGTCCAGATGTCAAAATATGATAAGCCCATTTTAATGTCAAATTGATGTGCTCATCCATGTGTGTTTAGATAAATGATGGTAATTAAAAAAGCATTGCATGTCTTTATTTGGTATAAAAGAAAGGTTTTTTTTTGTATTTAAGACATATTTGACATTTTATAGTTGGAACAAAATTTTATATTTTGAACTAGAATATTTAAAACCTTTATTCACTAATTTCATCCTCTCACCACAGGAATATCAACGTACACCCGTAAAAAAACGGCTCACCCGAACGCAATTGCACAATTTACATCGCAGAACAAAACGCTTTTAATCAATACGGATTAATGTTTTCTACATATATCAATATTGAAAATTTGTCTCAGGGGCCGTCTTCGTATAAAATTGGGTGCTTGCTCCGATAATTTTAACCCGAACCACCCATCTTTATTCAGAAACTTGGATTCTAGACACAACATCAGGCGGAAATCTAAACAAGTTCATCAGTTTGGTTGAATTTTTCACCGATTTGTAAGTTTTTGAAAATCAGACCTTCTAATGTCAAATTGGTGTTTCATATTTTTTGTTACATTCGCTAAAACATTAATTTTGCTTAGAAATTGTTTTTCCATCCATTGCTACCAAAAACCCAAACACAACATATAAACATTTTAATTATCAAACTAAATTTTACTATTTTTTATCAATTATGAATAGAAACATGGACACATTTTGACACCATACAATTCAACTCTTATTGAAACATCGGAATTCAAAATTTTTCAGCTCATTACGTGCATAATTAGTAGCGCAGTGAGACTATTTGCAAAATTCGATGGCTATTATCGTTACTGGGAATTGTTCACAAAGTGAAAACATAAATTTTCCTGGAAATGTAAATCCTCTGCAAATTTAAATGTTGTTGACTGCGTGGAAATGTTGTCAACAAACTATCAGCCTCCTGTAAGAAATAGTAAAATCCTTGACTGCGACGGCCATTACACATCATATTAATTCAGATATTTCTGAAACATAACTAACAACCTACTTGTACTACTGTAGGTTACGATTGCAATAATCCTCTTATTGGACACAACGACACTATCTACGGGTCACACTCTAACAAACTTTCCTCAAACAATCATTGAAAGCGACCCATACTCTCAGAATCAGACTAATAAATCAGAATCAGCTATTTTTACTGCGGAGTTCAATTTTAACACGCTCCAACAATGGTTTTTAGGGATTTTCTCGGTCAATTTTAAGCCGTTTTTCATAGTTTTTTCATCAAATCCGCCCAAAATTGTGTCTAGAAACCAAATCTGTGATAAAAAAAAGGGGGATTCGTATTGAAAATATCGGAGCAAGTCTTTTTGTATAACATTTATAACATTTTGGAAGAAGTTAGTTGTAAAAAATTTAGAGAGATCAAAAAAAACTCTGTATTAATAAAGAGCTCAAAATAAATTTGTTCCTTAATTACGCTAATTTTTTAATTTAGTTGTATGATATATGTTTAAAAAATCGTTTATTATAAATTCTGACTGCTTATTTAAAAAAAAACTGTTATAGAAGATATTATTGTCTTGAAAAAACTAGTTTTTAGCACATGAATTTTCAATTTGCAAAAAATTAAAAATGTCCTATCTTGGAAATCTATCTTTTATAAAATAACTAATTGTATAAAGTAATAAGTCATTGAAGCCAATTAATAATATTGTGAATTATTTATGGATAAAATTAACTACACAATAATTAGGTTAATTTTTTTAATACATCACATTTGAGTCAAAAAAGGGCATTAGGATATTTTGTCCCGTTCTGAAAAAATTCCATTTTTGATTATTGAGCCTCATTATGGCATTGAAAGTGTTAAATGGGCCGAATCAAAACAAGCATGCAACATTATTTAGTATATTATACATAACTACATTCATAATATTCGAATAAGACATTTTAAATTTTGTCTTTGTAAAAGGCGAATGTAAATCTATATTATTATGATTGGGAATCACTGAAGAAATTTTTAGTTATAACATGCAATTAAACTTCAAAATGTACGCTTTTAAGAAAATTTGTTCAAGTGTTTTGTGGTCATGTAAGAACTAAACGTGATATTAAAATAAATTGTACAGTATGTCTTCAGTGAAATCATATCGCATAACTTAATTTATTTATATAACTTATCCTACAAATAAATGTTATAGAAATCAAGGCAAAGAATAAAATAGATCATAGTTTTGTTTGACGTTAACTTTTGCAAAGAAAACTAAAAATATTTTAACCGGTTATATCATTAAAACATAGGGCAATTAAGGTCTGTAAAATTGCTGTATATACACTACCCCACAATAATGGACCGGACAGCAAAATGCGATGGTACAAGGGAAATAATACATGCTTTAATAGGAGGATGATCCCCCACGTTCTACAATTATACTACCAACCCTTCTGAGTATACTTTTAACAAGGTTTTGATACAGAGCTATGGGTATTTGTGTCCATTCCTGCTGCAAGAATGTCGCCAGCTCAGCTGTAGATTCCGGACGTGGTTCCCTGGTCCGTAAGCGTCGCTATAACGTCCCACAAATGCTCTATGGGGTTTAGGTCGGGACTCTGAGCAGGCCAGGGAAGACGTTTTACATTCATATATTGACACCACTGCTTGAGAGAGGTTGCAACATGACTTGGAGCGTTAACATTCTGGAAGTAACATTCGTCCATTCCATAAAATTGCCAGAGCGTAGGAAGAACCTGATTGTCCAAAATGTTCATGTAATCGTCGCCGTTGAATTTACCAGGAACAACATGGAAAGGTCCCAGGCCATACCACGAAAAAAACGAGTTTGGAAATAGTACAAAATTAAAAATATAAAAAGAATAAGCTGTCTTTGTTTCAAATTATGGAAACATGAATTTATGATTTTGTTTTGTCAAAATGTTCCTATTTCCGTTCGATCGCTGTCTAATATGCAGACCCTTCCCACTAAAGGAACGCGAATCTCGTTGTAATACAAGATCCATTCAGGCCCGTTCTCTTCACAATGGCCTTGTTGTAACTCGTATTTTGTATTAGGGATATAAGTTAAAACTACCCTGTATATTAAATCAAAGTTTCAAATTAGCTTATTGCTGCACAACTGCTAATTTGAGTGATTTATTTAAACTAGTTAATTAATAAAATTGCAGGAAAAAAATACTTTCAGTTTCATATTTTGACAAGTAAATTTATTATGAAGATATAAGTATTAATTATTATGACGATTTAGTAATTTATATAAAGAGTACTTTAACAATATCAAGTAAAAATAGTCTTCATGTTCCGATTCATTGTATCAAGTTTTAATAATTTTTCTTTCAATTTTAAAAGGAATATTTAAACATACCAAAGCTAAATGCCGTGTCAAATTAAAATATTTAATATTGATAGATTTTTTATTTCAGATGCATTACTGTCCGTATTAAACCTTACTTGATAAAACTTGGATTTGTTTACAAAAGATACAAACGTACAACTCTTACCTATAATACAACGTCCAAAATAAGACAATACAAGTACGTGGTATTTAATTTGAATTCTAAATTTCATTTTCGATGGAAATCAGTTTTTTTCTGAAACATTAGAAAGTGAAGTAGAAAGGGAGAAAGTAGTGAGCGAAAATAAGAAATTAATTATTTCAAAACCATTGAATTAAATTAATTTGAAAATATTAATAAATACTAAATGGTTTTAAAATAAGAAACTATTAATTTCGTATAAAATATTCAGAACTAATGAAGTACTCTTATAATATGTAATGTATAATACATTACTTTTTAATTAGTGCGAAGAAATAGTTTCGTTCCATGTGTTTTATAAATTTCAAAAAGTTAAAGCTATAAAATTTCTTGGAAGCAGATTAGTTCCAGCTTAAATATTAAAGAAATTGGTCTTTAATATTGAATGTATTGGTACGTAATCTGTTAGACTCATAAACTGTCTCTTGAAGAGAACTTATTAGCGCTAATTTCTTTAAAATTGTAATAGAAGCATACATATTCCTCAAAGAGGTTTCTAACGTATTACAAGAGTAATGATAGATATTTAATCTTCCGATAGTTGAATTTTAAAAAAAAGAACGAGAGAAAGAGTATTTTGAAGACGTTATCATTAAACAGCTACTATCTATTTACAAAAGAGTGTATAATAATTTGTCTAATTGGCCTTTATGTTTCAGAAACTGACCATAGTTACAAAACAAACCATAATAATTTAAACAGAAATCAATGCTGAAAAAAGGTGATAAATGTATTTGATTTTTTTCCCAAAAGAAAGATTTAAATAAAAAAATGACGAACCTCAAAATTTATGTAAGGATCAAACTTTGGAAAAAAATTTTTGGTGTTGTTTAGACAAGTTAAGAAAACGAATTATTCTTACATTTTAAAAGTGCCCAGTAATAAGTGCCCAGTTTTCTTAAATATATTAAGAAAACAGCATCGCTAAGTTATGAAACGAAAACATTAATGTATACTAATCTTAAATAGAATGAATATGAACTCACTAAAAATGCTCGAATGCTTCATATTATGTTTCTAGAATGGTATGATTAGAGGGTCTGGGTTTGATTGGAGGTCTGGGCATGAATGTTCTTAGAGGTACTGAACATAGTTTAATTGAATTTCTCGGTATTGGCAAAATTGCCCAGGAAAAGATAGAACGCAAAGCAAATCAAACCTGAATTGACCTGCAATAAAACACTTTTTTTCTCACATTTAATTGATAAAAGCTATTATTAAAAAAAGACACTTCTAGGATAATATAAATGCCTGTATAAGAGAGTTCGATTGTCCTATTTCAACATTCCTTGAAAAACATGAATAGAGATACTATAGTTCAGTCGGCAGAGTAGCTGATTTGCAACTGGAGGGTTGCGAGTTTCAGTCCAACTAAAGACCGTCTTGTACAAAAATGGAACTGGTGCACGTTATGTTTGTCATGGCCTCAAATGTCCTCAGGCTGGTGTGAGAGTTTGGACAGTAGGGTACCAGCTCAGGTATGACTTTTCATCTGAACGTGGTACAAAATTACATAGTGTTGTCCTCGGATATCTCAGTTGGTGTTTGACTCTGGACTGTAACCAATTCCATTGTGGTACTCCAGTGGGATGTTAGGTAAATCCTTACTTACCGACCTTTAACATATATTTGAAAGTTAAAATATATAACTAATTTCTTTTAATTTATATATTATACTATTCCTGATGAATAAATCTTATTTATTCTTCGCGATTATTTATCTACAGATGTATTCCCGTCACACAAGGAAAATATCTGTAGATTTCAGGTAAAAATGAATAGTACAATAATAAATGCGTTAAGTGTACTTTGTATTTTTAAAGGGTAAAATACAATGCACAAAAACGAGTTCATTATGTATGAAATAAAAAACCCAAATGAAAGAGGAGACGAAAACTGGGAAAAACAAATTATCAAATAAAAATCTCTCTATATTAAAAAAAAGTTACCGCCGCCGCCGCCGCCGCCGCCGAAGAATTGAAATTTTTGTTGTTTAGCTCCATTCTTAGACGGTTTCCCGAGAAAGTACTGATCGGAAAAATATGAAATTAACATGCTTTGTTCTTCATCGTATTCCCTGGATAATTATTAAGATTTTTTTCCGATGCGGCTATTAGTTTAGGTTTTATTAAGTGTTAAAGTTGAAGATGTGAAATTTCTTCCGCGAGTGAGCAAAACACATTCAAAATTTCAGTCTTTAGTCGTGAGTTTTTTTTTAAGAGTACCTCTCAACGTAAATTTTTGCAGCTCGTCGAGTTTTTTTTGAAATTTAAATGTGGTTCTTGATAATATTTTTTTGAAATTCGGGAAAAATCGGGACATTTTTGTTACTTTTTTTTTAAACTGCCGTATCTATATCTAATTACTATTAGATTTTAATTTTAAAAATATCGCAGTATACCTCAGAATATACTCTTTCTTACGGTACTATTATTTTTGAAATCGGTTAATAATTAAATTGGATGCGATCAAAAGTTCGTGATACAAAATTCGGAATCTTCGGATATTTTCGCTACGTTTTGTTAAAACCGTTATGTCTACGGCAAAAACCATTATTTTTTAAATTTGAGAACATCACTGAATACACTACATTACACTCTTTCTTATGGTACAATTATTTTTCAAATTGGTTAATAAACAAAATCGATGCAATTAAAAGTAGGTCATACAATTTTCGGAACTTTCAGATTGTAACTTCCGATACAAAACTAAAATGGTCATATCTATATAGTATTACTGTTAGTTTTTAATTTTAAAAATATTGCAGTATACCTCACAATGTACTCTTTCTTACGGTACAATTATTTTTAAAATTGGTTCATAAATAAATTCGATGCAATCAAAAGTTGGTGACACAAATTTCGT
This sequence comes from Metellina segmentata, assembly GCA_947359465.1. Taxonomy (NCBI): domain Eukaryota; kingdom Metazoa; phylum Arthropoda; class Arachnida; order Araneae; family Tetragnathidae; genus Metellina; species Metellina segmentata. The sequence goes on along the minus strand of OX375878.1, from coordinate 55,649,815 downwards.
ATTTTTCAGTTCGCATAGCTGGTTCGGCAAACAGCAGTGGGTTGCATTTTCTACTATCGGGTTTGCCAGATATCAAATTTATCGTAGCAACAATTGCCATAAAAACGATTTCTTTTTATTTGGCGAGGGAAAAGGCTCGCTTTTTTCCCTCTGTTCTCAAGACAGTTTACCGACAAAGTACAATGTATTGATATTAACACTGTTTACTTAAAATTGTACAGGGAACAAGATACAGAAGATTTTTTACTGATGCGGCTATTAGTTTAGGGTGCATTAAGTGTTAAAGCAAAAAAAAAGTGAAATCAATTGCGAAAGAAGTATTGGTTTGAGAAAGCAAACCAAACGGGATTGCGTAGCAATCCCCGGGGTCGGCGAGCGTAAGCGAGCAGGGCGCGAAGCCCTCGCTGTGACGTCATGTACCGGAAAGTGAAATCAGCATAATACGAATTATTCACATAGTTTCACTCTGTGAAAGGAATGTTGGTTTGCGAAGCAAACCAAATGACATCTGTGAAAGGAGTGTTGGTTTGCGAAGCAAACCAAATGGGATTGCGCAGCAATCCCCGGGGGTTGGCGAGCGTAAGCGAGCAGGGGGCGGAGCCCCCTAGTGTGTAAAATTTTAATAGGAAACAAATTATCTTCAATATAGTAATACAGAATTGAAAATATTGAATGGTGATATGTCTAGATGTAAGGGTGTTGCCTGATGCTTCCAAATTACAGTCAGAAAGAGAAGTTATTGTTTCAGACCATGAACTTAAGACCACTCTAGTATTCAGAACTAGCACACTCTACGTAGGATTAATATTGAAATGTGTACTTTAAATTATAAATGCGTAAACACATCCAAATTTGTAGATATTAGTCCATCGTGAAAAAAAATTATTGCAGTTCAAAAACAAAATCACGCCTGAAGTGACCTACAGTGAAACATTTCGCTTTTGTTGACTCGCATGTATTTGATGAAAAGTTCAATAGATTCTAAGAGAAGTGTTACATATAATACATAATATGTATACGCGTATTTTAAAGTAGAAATGCTTAATAAAGCGCTTTAAATTTTAGAAACGCTCAGAGTTTTGGAGAAGCTTACCTCGAAAGATGAAACCTGAAATGAAAATCATGAGAAAATGCTTCCTTCTGATTACCTTCTAGATAAGTTCTCGTGTTTTCTTGAAAAATAGTCCTACAAATGAAGGAGGAAATAATCACTAGCGCTTCAGACAATTTATCTATGGACCTTTAGATGTGAAGGGAAGATGATATTGGAGGGAAATAATATCGCTCATAAGCTCACCCTTAACTCCTAACATTCCATGGTATTGAGGCCAAGTCATTACGCGGGTCATGCCTTCATGGCATTCCTAGATCAACCAAGATTGCACCTACTGAGCTGGCCAATAAAGGCTTGGATATATAATCTATTCAGAGAAAAGTATGCCTAAGCTTTGCGTATTCTAAGAAAATTTAAATTTAAATTGTTGCTTCGTTAATTTCGCTTTTAATGCAATAACTAAGCGTTTAACTCTATAAAATTGTGGAGTTTTGGGTGACACTATTCAATCTGTATAGTTAATAACATTAGCTTTCATTTCAAAATTCAATGCGTCATATAACGATAGTTTCTTTTTCAGAAGATTCATTACATTTGAATTTGCTTGTGTTCAGGCTTTAACCGTGCTTAAAATATCTGTGTGGCCGTTACTTATTTAAAAAAACTCATTGAATGTTCCTTGAAACAAAATTGAAAATGAAATGGTTTGTCACAAGAACAGATACGTAAGCACACATTTCCTAAATTTAAGTCTAATGCAATCCGATGTTAATATCTTGCAATGTATGTGTACTAAAGTACATCACTTGGCAAATGAATCTTCCACTCCCATATATAATAAATTAAGAACATCGACATGCTTTGTGGTGCTACTGGGAAATATAAAACATCAGAAAGATGCTTAGGTGAGCACATTATAAGTTTCTGTTATTATGAAAATACATTTTTTCGTTACATTAAATCAACCTAAAAAGGAATGTAGCAGCATCTGACTTTAAAGCAGATATGCTTTCCTCAAGGCTGTGCGAGATCTCCTATGACAAGTTGTCCAATTCTCCACTAGATCATGTCTGCCCTTGTGCTCGATCGATGACTGCTAGGCAATTTCAGATAATATCCTAACCATGTTGTAATGAACTGAGATTATGTGATCTTGCTTGATACAAATTTGGTTATGTGGGTAAAATTTTGGATATGTGGGTACACGTATAAAAATATTTCAGGAAATACTTTATTTTAGTTAGTAACCAGCAGACATTTGCATAGGCCAAGGAAATATTTTCACAACAATTAATATAACCTATTACAAGCTCACATTAGGTATTGATTTCAGCAACACAAAATTGAGAGTATTTATGCTGCAAGTTTGCAGCTTGTTATTTTGTCTTTGAAATTAAGAACATTCTTAATACATTAAATTACCAACGATAATTATCAATAGTAGGTTTTAGTTTAGTCCAGTTTTTTAAGTTCTAATTTTGTTCCCCAGCAAAAGGCCCCAACTGAAGGTTGTACTACGGTATTCAGCGGAATAAAATTCCAATGTGTAAGTGTATGACGTAAATTAAGCTCAACGTATATTGGATGCAAGAGAATCATCATGACGATATTTTTTACGATGACATTTAGTTGATATTTACATCTATCTGGGTAGCATATAGTTTGACAAAATACACTAAGAAGTTTAAATATTTAATTAATCCTTTTTTTTGTGTTTAAAATGTACAATATAGTAAAATGTTATAAATTATCGACAGGAAACAAATTTACACCAAGTGCGAAAACTGAAATATTTTTAATGATGCACATTTTCTGCTTCGCACAAATTGTTTCGTTTTCAAGACGTTTTTCATGACCAAGGCGGTACCACGACATGCCGTGATGTTTTATGTTCCAGTGTTTTGATTTCAGACCGAATATTGTTATTTATTTGTTGAAGTGTCTGAGGCTTTATAACATGAACCTTAAATTTGAGCTAGTCACATAGGAGTTCCTCAGACGTAATAAATATTTTATGTGCGTGGTTCTTCTGCAATACCATCCCTTATACGTTCAAATGTGACTTTGTACCTAACCGAGCGTATACTTCCTGTTAGTGGAAGGTCGTATAGTGAATCCTGTTCATTAAACTTCTAATCTGGTGTTAAATCACTGATTCGCTTGGAGAATCTATCTCACAATAATGGCGACGATATTCTAGTTGTATCGGACTTTCTAGAACCTTGAATTCAATCATATAATTTAGTAATTTGTGTTTTCTCTTATGTGGCGAATTTTTCTAGTAGGATAATTCCAATTATATTATTTAGAATGTTTTGAAAGCTATACATAATGTCAAGAAACAACATTTATCGTGTTAAATAGGTATGTAGTATTCATTAAGATACTGGATATCTGAATTCACAAGTATGTTTCACAAATAATCCATTTAAAATTGCATGCCTTTTGGAGAAAAACAAATTTTCCAAAAAAAAAAATTCTGATCTTGGGATATTATCACGTTATAAAATACAATAACTAGAAAAAAGTCTTTTAATTCCTTAAAAAGATTAAAAAGTTTGCTTTAAGTGAGACTTGATCCGGGTTTACGTTACGATAAAAAACTATTATTATGCAACTTTGCTCTCAAGCATTCATGAAAACATCGATTTTTCAATGTTGTAAAATGTGTCCAATTTTAGAAACATTTACATCTATATTTCTCTTGATTTGTTGGTTGTAAACATTTAATTTAAACTAAAATGTTATTTAGCATGCGGAATGAAATTTTCAGAAAAAAAAAACTTTTGCTCGAAAAGAAAATTTTTACGATTATTGAATCAGTATGATTTGACAGCCTTTTGTAATGACGGAATAGACATGATCCAGGTTTACGTTACGATAAAAAACTATTATTATACAACTTTGCTCTCAAGCATTCATGAAAACATCGATTTTTCAATGTTGTAAAATGTGTCCAATTTGAGAAACATTTACATCTATATTTCTCTTGATTTGTTGGTTGTAAACATTTAATTTAAACTTAAATGTTATTTAGCATGCGGAATGAAATTTTCAGAAAAAAAAGTTTTGCTCGAAAAGAAAATTTTTACGATTATTGTATCAGTATGATTTGACAGCCTTTTGTAATGACGGAATAATTCGGATATATCGCATCCATGGTGCAAGAGTGCCATGAATAAAAATATATTCATAGGAAAACTGAATTAAATACTAAGTTGTAAGTTTTCAATTTTTAGAAGAAATGCCCTTACAGGATATTCATAATAACTAACACTCAAAATAGACTTCTGATATATTGACCTTGTTACCACCTCTTGTAGTTTCTATTACACTGTTATAACTATTACACTGTACGAATATGCGAAATGGATTACATAATGGATGGATTAATCATATAAATTTCGTCTAAAGTAAATTGTAGAGGTGATATATATGTTTAAATGGGGTTTAAATAATTGTTTTCCACTTACTTTTTTTTAATTCGTATTTATAATGATATTTACTTCTTTTAATGATAGAGAAAAGTTATTTTTCGGACTGGGCATCACTTTCAACCAAAGTTTAACCAAATCATCCATATCAATGCTTGATAATTCTTCTGGTATGAAATCACGGTATTTCCTTATGAAATTATTTTAAATAAATTTTGTAACGATTTTTCTGTTTTAGCGTTTCTGCACAACATTCTTTATATTTTTAAGGCGGGGTTAGTACAAAATATGTGGACTCACTTCAAAACTAAAGATTTCTGCAGACATACAACAGATGGGATCGACAATTTATTTAAATACATACATTGATGTGTCTGCTTAGATATATTGTATGAGCTAGTGAGTACACAAAAAGATTTAGCGACCATATTTTGACGAAAAACAATTTTCTTTCGAGTTATACAAAATGGAAGTTCTGAATGTAACTCATCTAGACTGAAATGGAGGAGGCATAAAAAGAAAACACAAAACCTAAAGTATTTCTATCTGTGGACTTCTTTAGAAGTTATATCAAATCCAGTTAAATCTGCTTCTTTTCTAAAAGCCAGCCTATTCACTCCCCATTTCTTCCAGAAAAAAAAAGCCCCAAAGCTTCAATTCCAGAATTCTCTTAGGATACGAAAGGCAGCTAAACACGTGAGTTTGAAAGAATGCCTTGCAACAAAAAGTTAGTTTTTCCAGAAGATTGAATTGTACTTAAATTTTCAAAATGGAGTAATATTATATTACCTTTTTTTATGAGAAAAGGTTTTACTAAAATTCACGTAACTGAATAAACTATTCAATTAAAAAAAATATTATTTAACAATAGTTAAAATTATTAAATTGGCCAATAAAAGTTTACGACTTTCGACTGTTTTAGACTTAATTCTCCTGGTGGTTGATATATATTTTCATCAACAAAATTTACCAGATATTGATGGTGGAGATGTCTTCTTATCAGCGAAATTGGCCAGATCTTGATGAATGAGATATCTAGTCAAAACCACCTGGGGATAAATAGATACTTAACATTTTATTTATTAAATACTCTTGCAAGACGATTGCAAAAATAGTGGAACGCGTTGTCTACCTACGAAATAACACTTCAAGATGGATGAAGGTTTCCTTGGAAGATATGCTATTGGATTGTAAATTAATTTTCATGATGGTGTGTATAAGTTGAACACAATGAAGAATTTATAATTAGCTAAATTTTATAGATGCTACCAATAGCTGATGGATGACCGATTGCATGAGTATAGTATTAAGATCATGGGTGTTCATCCGAATTCCTGGTCATCTAATGTAATATTGTGACACCATCAACTGTCTTGTGCCACTATCCGAGTGCCTGTACAGGCTAGAAGATTCGAAATCTGAATGAGTATCAAAAAATAACGAAGCCTTGATGGAAATAAGCACAGTGTCTGCATCTCAAGGCTACTTATAGTTTTTTTAGGGTGATCGATATCAACAGCTCACCGTGTACAATTCATCGTTGTATATGATTCCACACTACGTTGTTGTATTGTTAAAAGCTCTATTGAACTTGATATATTTTTATGTGCGTATATTCATAATCACGTCTGTATCACCAATGTAGCAAGATGTGTGTTTAAGCCTTGTTATGTCAAAACTGTCTACTAAAAATGTATTTTATGGTGTCAGAAGATGCTACGATTATATTTCTGTGAACAAACTTGGAAGAATACACTCAATACACAGCGCAACATGCATTGATAATACTATTGATTCTCTTATTGTAGCAGTTCCGTGGAATTATTGCTTGGAATTTAACATTTATTTTTTAGTATAAGTATAAAAATACAGAATTTCACTAGGTTTTGAAGGAAAATTATTTGCGTTTTCAGAATTGATGGGCATGATTATTTACAAAGTGACTTTTATCACTCTCGTTTTTAAAAAATCAGTTAATGAAACTATAGTGATCACGAAACATTGTTAACGAAAGAATGCCTTTCGCATTTTGATAGAAAACGGGAGGAATGATCGATCTAAGATTTCTGGGTTAAAAGAAATAGTTGGATGGCGGTGCAAAATGAAAGTATTGTGAAAATATACAGCTGTTCACATTAAATTAGTATAAATACTGTTTATTGTAAGTGGGGTGTGTTATGGTTATCGTCTAGAGAGAATGGTCATTTAGGATCAATTTTTACACAATTCTCTAAGACTTTTCTGCTGTATAGCTGATACATTAAATTTGATTAAAATCGTATTCACAGAAAATATTATTTTACATCACAGTTCAAATCAAATGTATTATGATACATTATTTACAAGAATTACACTCATTAGTAGATAGATTTGTGTGATATTTTTGATTAAAGTTCAAAATGTTTTGTTGTCAAGTCAAGTGTAGAGTTGCTCATTTCCTTTAGAAGCTTTTAGTAAAACCGTATGCTGTTACTACATCAATATATTTCACAACGACTTTTTGTTGACGTACAGCAGTAATGAATATTTCGATATCAAGTACAGTAAGTTGTCTTGTTGAATACATTTCATGACTATTTTGAACCACTGCTTAAAACAATACTTTTTTCTGGCCTCTTTGATTACAATTAAACTTTAAAAGTATCAAAACCTGCAGTTTGACGAGTAACGTTTTAAGCTTTGATAATCGTCATATTTTCCACTAATGGTCTAGAAATACTCTTGGTATTAGCGAACACTCCTGTACACTTATTTAGGTGTGTACAGGCTTCATGATTATTTTTCTATGGAGGTTTACTGTTTATGATAAACAGAGGGCTTGTGACCCCAGAATGCCCAAGAAATTGTTTCTTCCCTTCATCCTTTCTTTTTATAACTACCTACTATTGTTGGCCCTTGGCAAAATAAGATCATTTTGCATAAAACCCAAAACTAATCAATATAACAAGATTTAAATTTGTATTTTTATGAGCTTATATTGATAATTATTCGTTGTCTCATAAACTTATGATTTATATTTCCTATATTTTCTCGTTTACTTTTAAGAATGACGAAAAAAAAATCCCTGTTATTCTTGATATTCAACTCAAGACCAGTAATCGTTTTAAGTTACAAATACTTACCTTCAGTTTATTTTCAATAACTTTTTGTCTGTAAGAAAAATATTGCTACTGACTGCTACTTTCTATACAGTGAACTTCCAAAATAGTCTTCAAACCATTTCTTCGAGAATCCTTCTGGAATATTCTTCTAGACAGTCCCCTTAGCTTTCTAAGAAAGCTTTTTTTTAAAAGAGGAGGAATTACTGTGACGTAGTAAACCGCCACGTTCTTCAAACTGATAGAGCACCTTGAGACGCTGAAAGCAAAAGAACGATAAGACATCTTGAAGATGTCCGAAAAAGAAGAAGTTTGGACGGATACACAATAAGTCACAGGTGTAAAAAAACTATTTTATTTAAACATTGTGATTTAATTTTTTTGTTTTTTAAATTATTTGTTCAAACTATTTTAAAAAACAAAATACTTTGTTCAAACCATTATAAAAGTATAAACTCTTTGTATTTGAGAGTATAATTTCAATGAGTAACATAAGTAACTCTTAGAAAAATCTAAGCCTTAGATGAAGAAGTGTGTAATTTCTACATTGAACAACACATTTGTGATTCTAAATTTCAAAGTAATGTTTTCTTTCACTTAAATTTCTGTACATAAAAACATTAAAAACAATAAGAAAAGTGGAAACACTTGACCTGGAAACAAACAACCCTAAATTTTCTTTAGCATTGCCGTGTTACATAGTTGCCATCAAAATTGAATTCTAAAACAAGTTTAAAAATATTAATAGCTGACGATTGCAAAAAATAAGGTAATATTGTCAATAAATAATTAAGTCCATATTACAATGCCATTATCTGAAACAGTTCTTCTATATTGATCGCGTAATATTCCTCTTTCAGGAGCAGAGAACCAAAGCGATATTAAAAAATAAAAGAATGCACAGTTGAAAGATGAAAGCTATGATTAAAAAGGAAACAGGATTGGTGAAATAGTAGAATCAGTGTATACATCTGACAAAAGCCTCTTACTAAGTATCATGTTTCGGAGACATTAAATTTTCTGTTGGTGGGCTTTAAAAATTAATTTCCATGGAACAATCGAATTAATGATCTCAACACATGCCGCATACAATTGCCTAGTTAGCTTCAGTACTTACATAATTAAGATAGTCATGCATAGCAAATAATGTGATAATTTTGAATTTGTGGAAATAATTGATCATAAGATTTAATCGTAGCTGGTATTAACTTATTTAACAAACTGAAATTCAGAATATAGGGAGACACAAACCAACTCAATTTCCAATTAATAATTAATGAAGGCAAATTTAATTATACCAGAGAAAAAGGCTAATTGACTACAACATAGGATGTAATACTCTATGGGATAGAAAATATTTGTAATATTCACAGTAATATATATTAGAAGAAATTAACCAAAACGCTGTTAAAACAACCTAAAACTCTTAAAATTAAAGATTTTACATAATTAACTTAGGCAAAGACATATCTGAGACAGTGAAAATAATAATTAATACCAGAAAACAAGGGATGTTAAGAAAATAGACACTCTTTGAGATAAAATAGAAGCACGTAAAAGGAATGTTCTAGTGGAGATAAAATGTGATACGTTAATTGTACAGAAAGACAAATTATTACAATTTCAAAACAATTGAACAATTTATTCACAGAGAAAGATTGACCCAAAAGTATCAAGCCAATATTTAGTTGGGTTACTACTGAACATAATTAAAGCTGTTAATCTTCCATGGCATGGATTCATAAATCTCATGGATGGGATGAAAGATGCGATATCTAGTCAAATGATGTCACACTGAAGGGCTAATTTTGGGATGGATGCAGACGACAACCCATCACATTCCACCCATCACTGATGATCTGACTGTCTATGGTATTGCTAGCACAAATGCAGACACTGGGGAATGTGCCATATGTGTTCGGGGAATCGTTTTGCTTGAAAGTAAGTCCGGGAACCACTGCAGACATTGCTGACAATAAATTATTGCTGACATCGTTGACTGGTCAATTAACACCATACGTGTAGTTTCTACTCTTGTTGTCATATAGCAATAGTCAGAGAATACACTTCAGTCACTGTGATACAATTAGTGTGTGATAGCGAAACATCAGGTGAAATTATAACTGCACGAAATCATTCAATCGTTGCGTTCTGCGTCCCTCTGGCTCATCCGCTATCGACTTTGAACTCAAATCTAGCCGTTGAACACTCATTTCTTCTAACAACATCCAAAATTTATCTCGGGCAGTTTTTCTCTGTTCATATCTAGCAATACGTTCTCTTTAAATTAAGTAGAACTAAAATTGCAAAAGAGTAGTTACTGTTTTTAAATCATATGTACATTATATACTGAACGCACATTGAAAACCTAGAGGCATCAATGGTTTAATTTGTGAAGTTCTGCCAAATTTTAAACACACATATATTTAAATTAAGCTGTGAAATAATTATTAGCGATAACCAGCCAATTGTTTATCAAATACGTTGCTACGCATAATTTCAAAAAGTTACAAATGCGCTACACGGTATATTTGATAAAACATTTAATATCTTCGAAAACCTAAAGGATGTTTTATCCTTTAGTAGGACAATCTATGTTTGGTTCTGTTTCTTTAATTGATCAAAATGGCAAAGCTGCGAGCTTAAAATCGACAAGTTGTCCTTTACTCCGGTTGATAAATCCATTGGGGCATTAGAACGTTTCAAGAATGATAGATGAGAAGTTTGATATAAAATCCCTTTTGATCCTTTCTTTCCCTTCCTTTTTTCTACCACATTCACATGAAATTCTCTTTTGTCTCTATTCATCTGTCCCTTTGATCTTTCATGCCTAATCCTTTTGGTTTCCTCGATTTTCCAGACTTGTATCATATGCCATTGCCTTCCAGACGAAACTGTACGGCTTAATCCACCTCTTACAGCAATCAGATGAACACATGAAGTATCCAAAGTCTTTTACACACTCATCCCACACAGTAAGATAAATTTAGACGGCTAAATGTCAAAAGTTCGAAACGTATTCGAAAGAGACAAAATGGTATTTGGTATCGTTTGGGTTCTTAGATACAAACTACATACTAATGCCGAAGAATGTTATTAAGTTCGCGATTAATACAATCATCGTTTTTGGATGAAATGTCATTAAGCAGAAGTGTTAGAAATAGACCATTCATTTGAGTGTGTAGTCACAGAAAAATATATCTATTCGACATACAAAATCTGATTATATGCGAAGTATTACGTCTATAAATTTGTTAAGAAATGATTTATTTCATAGGATATCTTCAATGTTGGTAATAGCATTTTTCAAAAATGAAAAAATTTAATTTCAAATCTACCTCATCCGGAGTGTAACTAACAAATTACGTATTTAAAGTGATGTTACATGATGACATTAAAATATTTTATGTGTGTACAATACAATTTTCAGCTGGACTCTATATTTTTGAATATTGAAAACAAATATTTCTAAAAAGGGTAGGTAGGTATTTTAATTGACGTCGCACTGGAGCAACACAACTTGCTATTGACGACAGTACGGGATCAATCCTGGAGTGAAACTCCAAGGACAACACCACGAATTTAGAACATGGTCGGTGTAACGTGAAGAATATGTTTTGTTGTCTTATTTTTAGATTGTAGGTAGGTAGTTATAGTATAGTATGGTTAGACTATTGGGATTGTGATAATTTAGGATGAGTTGAAGTGGTTCCTTACTTTCTAAAGTATTAGCAAGAGGACTTCAATAGAAATAACCCTAGGTTTCCCATTAAAAATAAGGTGACTTCTTCAAAAAAAATCAAGAGATAAAAGATACGACCTGTGATTCTGAGATGACATTGATTGGTTCTTCTAATTTTTGAGGAGAGTCTTTTTCTGATGAGGAAACCGGATTCGAACCTGAAGTCAGATGAGGGTAGTTCCCTTGAAATGTATTGGAAATGCAATGGGGACAGTGGAAACGACGGCCACTTCCACTCACAGAATTCAGACAGGATGAGTGAGAATAAATTCTTTTTATTTATTTTGAACAGAAGAAGGACCCATCATTCTAACTCAGTATCAGAGAGGGTCCATACGTCCATCCTTTGATGTGGTTTGAAGGGGTAGGTGCGTTGTTCAAACAAGGTAATCTCTTGCGTAGAGATCCTTATCGGAGTAGGGCCTCAGCGAAAAATACACGGAAAAAACAAGGAAGAAACCGCACCGGGACGGTATTTCCAGAGGCCTCTACTCCTCGAAAAAATTGAAAGGGTTGGAGGTAACTGCGGGATCAATGCAAAGAATTTCTGAAGCAAAAAAAAAATGTTGAATAACAGGAGCGACCATTTCCGTCAGGAAGATTGGTTCCGTCAGATGGTTGAAAGGGATGTTCCACGGGAGTTGATTCGGTTCTTTCGGTCAAACACTTCCTTTCCACTCCACGATCCACAAAGTTACCCCGAACAATCCAGGCAGCCGCAAAAATTTACGTCCTTTGACGTTGGTGAAAAGTGAGAGTCTGAGGAAAATCACGCCAACACCTGTTTTTATGGGATGAATGGAAACTGCGATTTTGTCGCCAATTATGTTGCCAAAACTCCATTTTTGATGGTTTATCTCCATCCGAAATCCAGTCAGAAACCCCACTTTGCGTCCTCCCTGGGTCTGAATGAATGAAATTGAATAAAGTGGATTATAAAATCAATCCTTCATCATATCGACTAGAAACAACTATCAAAATGACCACAAGGTCTTAAAGCACATTTTGACAGATGTTCATAAGCCGTACGATCAAAATTGATGAAGTTAATTACCCTTTTGATAATTGGATCTATGAATGAAAGTTGGCAAGGGGTTGACCCTTAAATTTGCCCACTTTTCTCGGAATCGGCCGTCTCTTTGACCGTTGTGGGTAGAAGGAATGCAAGGGGATTCCAGCTTGTAGCGTTGTACTTTTCCGTTGGGAAAACGAGTGAGTTTCAGAAAGCGTTCGTTTCGGTGAGTTTAGGGGGTGAATCAATGAAAATTGGTGTTGTCTGTGTAATTTTTAGGTTCGGTGTAGGTGCGGTGATGATTATGAATGTAACGTTTTCAATTAACGTTACAGTCAGGTAACGAGGTAACGATTGAGCTGCCACCCCACTCTCTAAAATTCAACACCAAACCAACGTGAGGACTTTTGAGGTCACAACAAATTTAACGTACACCAGCCCCTTTGTACACGACGGTATTTGGATTCGAATTAGCAACCCTCCAGTTGCTAATCAGACTACCACGCTCTTACAATCTTACTAACACCGTCCCTCTATAAGATGGTTAGTTGCAATGATACGTATGTAACGGATGCATTTCAAGATATTGTATCATTCAGCATTTAAAGGCGTACGTTAAGTAGCATAAGAATCTGGAGAACATCATAAATAAACTCATGTAAGAACTCATAAGACTTTTTGATGTATTAAGTTATTCTCTGTTTTACGGAAACATCGGTCACTCTATAGTTAGTATTATTTTAAATAAAACATATTGTCTTCTCTACGTATAAAGGCAGTACAAACAATGAATGAATTATAAAGCAATTTCAAAAGATTTGAATACTTCAGTCGAAACCAAACTTTTATACACAGTTAAGGCGTACGTATGTACACTAGAAGTTATTTTTTAAAAATTTTGTTAGATGTTGGTGCTATTTTAAGGCAAAGTGTTAATTTCTCGTAACCCCTAACTTTTTATAACTCAGCAATTATATACATTTTTAAGCATTGATTTATTTAATAACCATACTTTAAAAGTCTCACGATATTGTTCGATTGATCGTGACATAGATACAATCAAACCTACACTTCAACTTTCACTCATTCACTTCTATTTCAATTCAAGATATATTTTTTTTGTGATTGGAAGTTCAAGATGTATGATTATTCAAATTAATTAACCTATATATATTCGCAGACAAGGCCCGATCTGCAGAGATGTATTCGATCTGGTTGTTGATACTGCTTGCACGTTATACCAGTCTTTTAGGCGGATAGCGTTGTTTATTTTATTTTAAAATGTTTTTAGTTTTAAATTTAACACAATTTTTTTAAATTTTAGTTTGCTTGGTCAACTTTCTTTTAGTTAGCTTTATAGACGAATTAGTTACGTGCTCGGACCCACTGTTGCACCATAAACTGCTTAATTGAGTTACGATCTACTACATCGTTCCCAATAAATTTTGACTTTAAAAATCGAGTATTTTTACCACAGTTAATTTGTTTATTCTTAAAATCATATCAGGGAGAAAAATATCATATTGTGCATACAATGAATTGTCTAATTAAAATATGATTAATTAATTAGAATGATTTTTGATACGTAATACCTCAAAATCTAATTTGTTAAGAAATTGATTCCTGTTGCAAATTATTCTTCATGTTTTGAGCCTCCATCAGATTGCTAGAAGAAATAGTTTTCTTTACATTTTTTAATCAAGGAAATGTAAAAAAAAAATCAAAATTTTTACAAGAATTTCAATATTTATAAATCAATTAAAAATTTCTTTCTTTACTAATTACTCTGATTGAGATTCAATACATCCATTGTATTACATAGATCAAGGTTATACAAAAATAATTTATAACAGCTGATTTCATTGTGGAGCTATCGCGTTTGGAACAAACATCCTATTGCAAAAACACATTTGTTTAGAAATTGAGCTTAAAGTTTCGGAAACATGTTTTTAAAATGATAGGTAATTTTTCTTATCAATTTTATTACTATAACCATAGCTAAAACCCTCCAGAAACATAAGTTGGTCCTTCCTTTTCAATTTTTTTGTCTTTTCATTTTTTTGGCCCCTCGCAAGTAATTTCTTCGCTGTTTCCGCAGCGGTGTGGTTTTGCCGTATGCTCTCACTTATTCTTAGTTTATCGTTCTTTTGTATGCCATTGACCATGAAATGTCCAAAGACAGATGACCATTCCTCTCATGATTTTCAATTCTGGCTTAAATCCACAGTTCAAATGGAAAACGGCATCAAAAACAGAAAGTTTTACAGAATCTGCTCCTGAAAATTTTGTCGTTGGTTGCCACTTTCAGATCATCGAATATAAATATTCATTGTTGTTTTGTGTTTTTCCATGAAATCACTTTTCCAGCATTTCAGGAGTTGTTAGTCGCGAGTAAATAGCCTTTATATGTTTTAATAAGTTGAGCGGCAACCCTCCTTTATATTTGTAAACATTTCCCCCCCCCCGAGGTGCAGCACACTGGTAGTAGCACCAACTGTCAATACTATTTGGGCACTTGGCGTGCAGAGGGTGATCGTCTCTTGCACATGCACACAGATGGTAAAAATTGCTCAAAATCATGGTGGACATTTTTTTCTACGGATTTGGTGTTATTTCGAAGAGCAATTCCAAAATAATTTTGCATGGTATTAATCTTTGAGTCTGTCAGCTTTCCTTTTCCTCCTAGTCCTCTTACTGGCAGTTCCTAGTCTTTTTTTATAGTGCCCAAATACACTCATTTTTCTGAATTTCCTTTCCAGAATACGGTTCGAGATCGCACACTGCAGAATAGATTTAGCTGTCTCCTTCTCCGTAAAAATCACAATATTCCAGCCCTCTGGTTTTCAAAGACTGCTTACAAATCCGTTGTGCACCGATGTGCTCCATGCTGGTGGACGATCCACTGTAGTTTATTGAGCAATTGTGCTCAGCTTTCCATGACTGGAACTGCACCGAATACTTAAATTTTTTGTTCCACTTACGACATCCAATGCAGACCTTCGACAAAACTTTAATGTCGAGCATTTCTCCAGAGTCAAGGGAAATGACTGAAATGACTACTCCATTTTGCGAGGAGTACCCCCGCTTCTGCCAAGTTCCATCTACCGATACTTCACATTCTGGGTTCCCATTGATTTGGAGAAGACGATGAGCAGCCAGTAGAATCGTTTCATCTGCAAGTGGTTGCACGACTTTCAGAAATGTTCATGAAATGTCTAGCTTCTCTGTGGCCACATTCCATGTGTTTCGTGGCATATACTTATCGCCTGTTAACTTAAAACACTAACCATGTTTTTTGGAAGTTGTATATGGATCAGTTATAAAGTCACAAGTGTGGCATGTAATAATTAATTCTATGCAACATAAAATTGTGTTGAAAATATTGCTCTGTAGAAACAGTGTCCTTTCTGTACCGTTTTAACTTCCTAATAAGTAAAATAAGGCATTGGTACAATTCAGTTCCAAAAAATGCATTGTCCCTGGGAATCAGTTGCAGCTCCATTATCAGCAATGTTGCTCAGTTTTACCTTTGAAGAACAAGATTTATTCTGATTAATTCAAAGCATAACAGAAGAGCCGTCGATTTTATATCTAGTCCTATATATTATTTTATGTATTCTGAACAACGTAAACGTTAAAATATCTGAAGAAATGTTCACTGAATAGACACCATTGAACAATGTATTCATTTTGTAAGCCATGATTATGCAATAAACTGTTTAATTCAAATTTTGAAAACTCCTTATATATTTTTCAGTAACATACGTGATGATGTGTGTTTACATTGAAATAGTCACTATTTATCTCTCATCGAATGACAACAAACGGATTGAAGTAAAGTCAAACACTATGGAGAGTAATTGCTAACTTCGCCGCTTCGTTTATAGCTGATACATTTCATCCATCGAGCTACAAAATACAGAACTCCATACTACAGAGCTCACAGTATATGGAATCGTGTATTTCAACGGACCATTTTCGCAATCTGATGAAAATACTGTTAGTTAGACTCAAGAATACTGTACCCCAACCAATTGGTGATTTTTTTACAAGCCATGATTTTAGAATGTGGTTACACATTTGTACGATTCATACTTTCATATGGGTAATACCAACTTAAATACTGTTCAAAAAGAGTAACACGCGAATGCTTTATTGAAAATATAAATTGAAGACGAGTAAAAAAGTATGGAATGCAGGTTTTCTTTAGGATCAACTCATAGAAAAAAAATTAAAATAGAGTCAGGAAAATATAATTACTTATATAAATACTCAGATCAGTGCAATATTATGTATATAATTCTTTATTTAAAGGTGCACTTTACCCTTTAAACGATTTTTGTTGATTCAACAATTAAAATAAACCAAACAACAAAATGTTTTAATGAATCTTATATTAATAACATAAATTTTCAGTAAAAAAGACACTGTGTGAGTGTTTACATCACAACAATTACAAAGATCAATTTAAAATATTTCAATCTTCAAATTTTCTACTTCATAAAATTGTATCTTCTTTTAAATTATCTAGAGTTTCAAGAATGTATTTCAATATAATAGTCTGATTTCTTTTATACAAATTTATTTTTATCAAAAACACTATTAGAAATAAGAAGTTAACAGTCACAATTGAATAGATAATTTGTAAAAACTAAGCTTTCTACTCATTCATTTATATCAGGCAGAAATATATAAAAAACATCAGAAAAGTATAACAAAAAGTTTCAAATCTCTACATGTCTTAACATGTTAAAAACATTATTGTCACGGAAAGCAGAAAGCTATCTACTACTTTCATGCAAACCTTCAAGTTTTAGTTTTCGGAATTCTGCAGTATTGATAACTGTTACAGTTGTATGTTGTAAGCTAGCACGCGCCTGCCTTGTACGATTATGGTGCAACTAAATATCTTTAACCTTATTAATAATACAATTCTCGTCATATTCAAATATATTGTATTGCTGGAGTGGCACTGGATGAAAATTAATATTCAACTACTTTGGAAACAATGCGACAAAGACCATAGATGCAT
Organism: Metellina segmentata; assembly: GCA_947359465.1. Classification (NCBI taxonomy): domain Eukaryota; kingdom Metazoa; phylum Arthropoda; class Arachnida; order Araneae; family Tetragnathidae; genus Metellina; species Metellina segmentata. Next base: position 55,632,443 of record OX375878.1, on the reverse strand, counting down.
TGTTGCCTTCAACAGAATAACTGTGAGGGTCTTCGATAAACTGTGGGAAAACTCTTCCAATTTGAGCAGTTACGTTTGTAGGGAATGTACTGTCGCTAATCGATTTAACAACGAGTTTCGAACATTTTGTTCATTAATCTTAACTAGGCGCTGAATTTCCCATTTGTTATTCTAATTAGGGAGAGTGATTTTATATTTCCCCATAAAGATACTTAGATGACCTTTTTTTAATGTTACGGCAACAGATATTCTCCCAACTCATTATCATTATCCTAAATGCATGTGATTTCAAAAGTCAAAGGAAAAAGTAATGAGTCATGGAACAAAAGTTTTAATCGTTGTTTTTGATTTAACAAGCTCTGTATTTCAATGGGGAAAGTCATTTCATTATTATAATTCAAGGAAATTTTAATTTTTACCGGGTTTGTGTGTTTTGGCGAGCTACGGATTTTGTAGGAATTCTAACGGGAATCACTAATTGTCACGTTAAGTCGTTTGCATTCACTGAAATCTTTAATTGATTGCAAACAAAGATACTATATTATCTGATCCCAAGACTTTTTTTAATACTTTTTCTCTGCAATTTCCGAAATTACTTCATATCTCTCTCTCTCTTTCTTTCCATCTACCAGGGTGTTTAGTAAATCAAACTGCTTCGTTAAAAATTCAGTTATGATATTAAGGTCATCAAGAACAAACTTCTACAAAGTACTTATTCAAGCCACACAAGTAATCAAAGTCTTAGTAAGGGTTGATCTATATCCCTCTATGTCACCCAATCAAAAAATGATTTATGTTGGTACCACCTTTAAGTTTAAGGATCGTTCCAAACATTGCTTTCCACTAAGTAAATAGTCGGCAAATACGTAGATTTGCACATCTATCCAATCAGCTGCATAGGATAAAAGTGTAAATTGTAGACTGTTTTTATAGACGTACCAAAACAAAATATTTGTTGATGATTCTGGTGCTGCCATTAACCATTTCCCAAAGCGGTACCTCATGTAAAGTTTTAGAGAACCGAACTCTAATTTCAGCAAATGTACCTGACATACGGAACTATGCTATTTAAAATCGATGTGGTATGTGCCATACATTATCATGGAAAAAATTATTGCTGATATTCCAACTTTTATTTTAGAAGCTGACGTTTTGGAACATTCGGGCCTCTTGGAAGTAAGAATCAATGTATAATTAATACCGAAACATTATTACTTTTGTATGGTTCCATATAGTCAGACCTGTATGCTAATACACCATATGGATCCAAACTGGCTAAATTCCCCGAAGTGTTTGGTGTTAACCCTTATATCACTTTGCACTCTAATATCGACATGCTTATCCATTTTATTAAAACCGTGTAACCTTCAACATTTACTAAATCCAGTAAATTTAATCCTGATTAAGTTTTACTCGTATAAAAATTTTTTAAAACGTTTATGAATAAGGGATTTAGCAACCCTCGAAAAGTCTTCGAGCTAGCCCTTACTATTTTGTTCTGTTCCCCCAAATGAGAATTGACTACATGGAGACTTGTGGGAACTTTCCAATGTTGAATAATGTCACGAGTGTGGATGAAAAATACCCCCTCCCAAAATTCATGATATTATTATGGCATTACGGCTCAAAAGGTGCTTTTTTTAAAATAAAATAGCATCAGATTACCGAATAACTCAGTTTTATCCCTAAGACTGCAGTAATTAGACTATTCGGGCTGTTTGAGTTCCTTCAAATGCCTAACGCTTTCTCTAGAATACCTGTTATATCTTTAACGGGTTGGGTTCTCTTGATGGTGTTCTTAGTGTTTGATATCTATTTATCTTATTTAAACGGTGCATTAGTTTTTCTGACAGTGAAAGTTCGCACAAAGAACACTTTTAAAGCATTTTTCTGAAATTAAAGAATTATCTCTAGTCTTTCATGTTAACAGTCTTTAGAGTCTCAGAAGTAACATTTCTTGATTTCTTGAGATACGATAAAGGCTTGTTACCAATGCCTGACAAGGCATAAACAACAGCTAATTATCCAAAAAACTGAACTGTAAAATATATTCGTACATTTATTTTACCATTCTAAACGTTTACATGTGTTTTTGAAAGAAGACTGAAAAACAAGCATCCTTGCATTACTTGTGCAGTAACACAATATGTACGATAAGACTCCAATTATTTGGTCTGAAATCACAAACCGTACATTTGAGTCTTGAAAGAGAACTTTTTCTGAAGCTACTGCCTTTTCGTACATTGCAGCGAACATCATTCTAGTTATAAATGTGGATGAATCCGAGTCGTTTTCACAGTTCAGGGAAGTCAGGAACCCTTATAATTCTTTTTTAAATCCTTCTTTCACAAAAACGTTTGTACTTTTACCTCGAGATCTTGACTGCTCAACAGCAATAAAATAATCCCGGTATATGCTAAAAGGTGGGGAAACTATTATTCACACTGCTCACAAACCACTTAAATTCAAACTAAACCCAAAGCTCAGTAATATTTCTGCTATTGAGCTCATATTCAATTGACCATGGTTATTAGGTATATCCTAGGACAGTGATTCTCAACCTGTGTGTCAACCTTTTTGTAATATCTTTGTATGACAAGTTCTTTAATGAATCTTCAAAATTGGTTCTTTAGCCGCAGCAAAATAATTCATTTATGCTATCATAATTTTTAACATGCTACAATTTTGAAATGTTTGCATGCTTTTGCAATTTTAAGTAAAATTAGTACGATATGCATGTTGTCAACTTGAATATTTTACTATCTATTATATACCATTTTACTAAATATCAAAATTAAGAAAAATATTATAATTAAAAAAAATAATCTGGGAAAACTCTAAATTACTCTTATTAATATTATGCTTTGCGTATTGCACTGCGCATTATATATTTTATACTCGAGATATAAACAATTATAAAACTTTGTTTTTAGTACACCAATTGGTATCTGATCATAATAATTTATAAAAGGTATTTAAAAATACAAAAATTGTTCTATTTACAATATCAGCGGAACAGTAGATTGTAAAAACATGATTCTGCAATTAAGAATTGCTTGTTATAAAATTTTTACAGGATTTTTCCTAATAAAATATGATTTTATATAAATTTTAGTAGTAAAGAAAAGTTGTGCTAAAATTATTACATAACACATTGTCAGATGTTTTGTTAAAATAGGTTAGATCCATGTGTCCAGTTATTTTCATTATTTTTATTTACATTTGATTTCATAATTGCACAACTCAATTGTAAAGTAAGTAAAATTTATTAGAACTCCTTTAATATAGTACCAAACAAAAACAGACACATCATGAATCAATGTTTTAAAACTAGAACGCACAAATAATATTTTAATTGCCTTTAAATAAAAACAATAGAGTGCAAGGATTATCCAATGAAATTTAAAGGAAATAAAGAAAAAAACATATGTGCAGGAATAGCATAAAATCAGAAAACCTCAATCTGAGAAAACCGTGTTTTAGTAGAAAGATCTACTAAAGTTATCAAAAATAGTTTTAGGTTGTTTTCTACATCTTAGGTCAGTGATTCTCAACCTGTGGGGAGCGCCCCTCTAGGGGGGCGCGAGCACACTAGAGGAGGGGCGAGAATATACAAGATAAAATATTATTTAAAAAAATTGATTAACTGACTTAAAGGAAAGCACACATACACACAGAAAAAAAAATAAATTTCGACATATTTAATAATTAACTTATTAAAGTAAACCAACTTCTAAATAAAAACTTACTTAATCAAAACATACCAAATTTAATAATTATTAGTGACTTCCTTGGGCCTGTCTTGCCGAGCACAGTTTTTCGAAGGAAGGCTTAATATTATAAATAGCCACTCTCAGTTCTGTTTCTATATTTAGCCGAGATCTATATTTTGTCTTCAAAGAAGCTACATCAGAAAATCCAGTTTCACAAAGGTAGGTTGTTGAAAATGGTAATAGAATGCGAAATGTCCTTGTTTTTAGTGCAGAAAAATATATATATAATCCTCTCTTCCTGAACAAAATTCAAAGAGTGATTTATTACTAAATTGTCTTTTGGTTTCGCCACTTGTCGTGAAATCTATGAATTTTTCTTCCTCATCAATTGAGAGTCCTTCGGGAGTCTTATGAAATGGATCCCTAACCCACTCGTAATTTGCTATCAGTTTGTCGTCATCAAGAAAATACTTTTTAAAATTCTTTACCAGCATGGCTAAATAAATTTCAATGGTTACAAAAACAACTTTTACATGTTCTTCTTCAGCCTTGTTAATTTTAGTACAATCATTCACCATTTGCAAATATTAATTGCTTTAAATTTCTGCTCCACAATTCCAATTTTCTACAAAAAGCATTAACTTTATCACTCGTATCTAACATATGTATATTTGCTCCTTGGAGTTGAAGATTCAATTTATTTAATTTCTCGAATATGCCGACCAATTAGCTCAATTTCATCACAAATAAACCATCGCGAAAATTCTTGGCTTCCGGTCTGTTTTCTTCTTCCAGGAAAATGGCGATATATTCTCTTAATTCATAAACACGTTGCAAGAATTCCCCACGTGATAACCATCTTGCCTCGTAATAAAATAGTAAAGCTGAATGCATTGCACCCATGTCTTTAGAAAGTGCGGAAAATATTCTTAATTTCAGGGGCCTCATTTTGATGTAATTTACTATGGTTACAACTGTAGTTAACACAATATTCAGACCAGGACTCATTTCTTTGGAAGCCAAAGCTTCTCTGTGGATCATGCAATGCGTCCAGACGCACTGAGGCAATTTTTGTTTTACAAGTGCTTGTATACTTTGGAATCTTCCGGACATGAAACGAGCACCATCGGTGCAAATTCCGACTCAATTTTTCCATTCTATGTTTGCCTCGTTCATAAAATAATTTAAAATAGCAAATAATGCGAGCGCTGTTGCTTTGAATTCTATCGGTTTGCAGAAAAGTAGTTCTTCTACTACTGACATATTATCACAAAATCGAACATAGGCAATGAAATGATCATCTTTATTACTATCTGTTGCTTCATCAAGCTGTATTGAAAGCAATTTGTCACGCAACTTCGAGAAAATCTGACACTGTACATTTTCAGCTATATCACCAATTCAACGAGCAACAGTATCATTTGAAAGAGGTATGGACTGCAATTGTTTTGAAAAATTATCTCCAAACATAGTTTCTACAATCTCAATTGCTGCTGGCAAAATAAACTCTTCACCAACGGTGTGAGGTTTTTTACATCTGGCTATTTTATATGAAACTTTGTAGGATGGAATTAAAGCTTTTTTATTCACAAACAAAGTTTCTTTAAAAAAGGATTTTTGCTTTTCATATGATTTTAATTTTAATTCGAAGAATTCTCTGGATTTGTTGACGTACTCACTATGAAGCGTTTCCAAATGTCGTTTAAGTTTATTATGTTTAATGATGTCTGCGGCCAACTTTTTTGAGCAAATGATACACAGGGGCCTTTCTTCTTCATTTACTTCAGTACTGGTAAACCCCAAATATTTTCTTGTTTTTACTTTCGGAACCACGCTCGTCTGTGTACTTGTTAATGCTTGACTATCGTCTAATGCTCGTTAACGCCCGCTTAAAAAATTATCCATGGGTCTGCATAAATCTGCTGGCGTGAATATTTAATATGGTGATTGCAATTAACACGAAAACATATATAACATACAATAGATTTGATAGCGGTCAACTCGAATGAGAATTGAAACTTGCGTTATCGAACATTTTCCTTCTTCCTATGAAAAAATCATTTGTTCTGCGCATGCTCGAGACGGCTTCCACAAATCATATTACTTATTTTTTCTCTTTTCTTTAGTCATGCTTCTATTTGATTTCTTTTATTATTCCAAAAAAAGTATTCTCAGTTTCTAAATTTAGCTCACCTCGTCTAGGTTAACTTTGATTAACGAATTTTTGTACTTTCATATTCTTTTAAAGTTATCTCCCTGTTTGGCTTTCATTTCAAATATAATAGTTACATTTTCTCCGCTTCCATTCGCTTCATCTGTTCACCGCCCGCTTGGCAAAATGCCAGGTGGGTTTCTCGCCAACGTTAGCTCGTTTTTACTCTAGTTTTGGCAGTTAGTTAAAAATAATTTAAAAACAGAAATCAAAATACTCAATATATATATTATTGTTGTAGACATTTTATTGTATACGGGGGGGGGGGGCGTGTTGAAAATTATGATTGAAAACTGGGCCGCGAATAATGAAAGATTGAGAAACGCTGTCCTAGGAATTAAATCATTGTTGTAGATGCTCTGAAAATCATTTTTGTAGACGCAGAATGGAAATACTGATCTTTATTTGAAGTTTAATTCTTTTCTCAATTGTTCTCGAATACTGTGGTGTGTACTCGAATAATCTAAGAGATTATAGGAGATAACAGATTTTCAACGAAATTAATAAACTTTCATATTCTGACACTAAATGGCTCTCGATGAACATAAATAGTTCAAATTGGTCAAAAATCAAAAGTAAACTGTCATCCAAATTCACCATTTTCTCTTTTTTTTTCATTATATTCCAAAAAGATTAAGCCAAGTGGATACAGTCCATCATTGGTTACCATTTAACAGCAACCCCAGCGCTAACGGTGATAAATTGCTATACTCGCAGACCTGAAGCAGTGGCTATTTCATATCATACTAGAGACTATAGAAAATGCATATATGGAAACAAGGATCCCTCCCTTAGGAGTATGTAAATTAATTATTACTGATAAATGTCAAAATTTTGAATTTTGAAAATTTGTCCGTCAGTATGTGTCTGTCATTACTATGTTCAAACGGTTGACTATACTTTCATAAAATTTTACACACTGCGATCTATTATATCAATTTTCTGACTTAAACTGATGGAGTTTGTCTGTCCGTGTTCCCTTTCTAAGTCTGATTTTGTGTCCGTGTTTTTAAACAAGTCTCACATAAAAAAAGTATCGGATTTATTCAGAATTATTAAGTACAATATTTTACATTTCATAAATCTTATTATAATTTAATTAATACATTGTTTGAATTCATTTTGTTTGTATGTAGATTTAGACAAGCTTTATGGTAAAATATCTGAGAATGTATACTTCAATCAACCATAATTTGCAAGTTCTGGAGAATCTGGAAGCTATCGAATACTTGCATTATTTTACTGGTAATTCTGAAAAAACAATTATTTTTTAAGCACTTTTAAATATACTTAATTTTTTTGTAGCTGTATTTTTTCATAGCGAATTATAACCAATTTATGAATACTTGGGAAAGACGATATTTTTCAACAACAGGGAATGAAACGGAAACTCGTATTGGTTGATCAAGTGCAGTGATATTTTCTTCTTTCTTCTTTCAGAATTAATTTACACTTTCAAATTTTGTTCACTACTTAGTTTTAAGTTGTAGCAACTGTGCGGAGATCCCGAGATAAAAAAAAACCACGAATATCTTCAAAATAACTTTTTTTTCACCTACTTCATTTAGTTTTCTTTCGCTGTTTTCTGCTGCAAATTTATCAAATATATATTTTTTAATGAGTTGTGATTCCTTTTCATCACACGCAAAAACGCGACTCAAATTATTCAAATTAAAGTGGCATGAATTCAGAATAAACCTGTTTAAGTGTAATTTACAGTTATTGAAGTTATGTTGCTCTAGTACGATGTTATTTAAAAAAATGTCTAACTACCGTTATTGAAAAATGTTAATTTTAAAAAATCATTCAAACAAGGATTTTTGAAGTATTGAAAATTCAAAGCCATAGTAATAGAAGGTCAATGTGACTTATCTTAAGACTTTAAGCAATTTATTATCCATGTTAGGTTTATTGAAAAAAAATTATTATCCATAGAAAACCGCTGTCAAATCGATTTTCCATTTTAAAAATAAATGGTGAATCGATTAGTTACCGTAATACCTTACTTTCTTTTTGTCTGTATTCAAGACATTAAATTGAAAGCAAGTTCTTTTATTATTAGATGTATCATAAAATGGAATTTTCAAGAAAATTGTATTTATTTTTAAAACCTTACTGTTGAATACCTTAACAAATTAATTATTCATCATTCCCTTAACGTTGGCGAAATTCAATAATGTCGCATACCTGGTTCAAAATTGCCTCTTTGAGTGCGAGAGTGTTTGTCATAGATTCGTTGATTTTACCAAATTACGTTGAAATATTTTACAGGAAAGGAACATACGAAAGGGAATTCCTAATCCTCCCTCAAAATAGTCTTTTGTATTATTTACCTTACTGTCCATCTAAGCTCAGTTTGTATATTTCGGCCCTGTTCATGTGAGACGTTTTCTAACGAGCGTTTGATGTTGACGCAAAGCGCGCGGATAGCCAAAATACACAGAGTACTACTAGAGCATTTACATGCAGAAAAAAAAACCGAATCAATCTGGCATTTATTTTAATCGCTTCCAAGTGTCGAGAAGATCCACTCGTTCAACTGAAGCTTCAGGAAAACAGTAGTATGGTACGCTGTTTGCATGAAACGCATTTTGACTGCCATTTTATTCCTTAGTTCAAGTTTCTATCTTCGCAATCGTTAAATCTAGAGTAAAAATTTGAACAAATTTTAAAACTGTTTAAAATTTTACACCACATCGATATCTTAAATGGTGATTTTCTTTAAATAAATAAATTGTTAATTGCAACTTTTATATTTCAGCAATACGAATTTGGCCACATTTGGCGAATATATTCAGTTCGAACACAAAAGAACTATTTACTTCGTTTTACATAAAAGATATATATTGAATGCAGTACTTAGTTACCTTAATTTACTGCTTTGTATTTTATGCCATTAAATATTGGATGAAAATGTAATCATATTCAGTATTTTTAAAAGATTTTTCAACAAAGGAAAATAGTAGGTTATTTTATATTTCTTATAACGTATACCAACAACGGTGTGTTTAAGTTGACATACTAGGCAACTGTCTTTAAGAGAAAGCTTAATTTAAACATTCAATTTGAAAGCTAAACTTGAAAGTTATTTATTAGTTTTATGTCCGCAATGTAAAATGTGAAAGATAAAATTCAATTTTCATTTAGTTTTCATAACCTTGTGTTAAATTGAACTTGATAGGGCTTTCTAAAATGAATTTACTAGCCAGATTTACTGAACTTAATTAACTGTGAGTTTATTTTCGTAGAATTTATATCTTAATCTTAAAGTTAGTATTAGTGTTACTTTTGTAAAAATTTTTACATTGTAACATTTTTTTAATATAGAGAGACATTGACAGAAATTATCTTTTATTGATTTACGATATAAACTGTTTTTTGGTCATCCTTAGATTTTTTTAGTTTTGCAAAATTCTCGCGTTTTGGCGAAGGTTTTAATAAAATTTTAATTGAAATACTCCCCAGTCGTGATTCTATCCGAGGTCTCTTTTGTGCTACGAATTCTCTGAAAGGTAGTAGGTTGGAGGATTATATTTCGTATCGATAGTCTAATTGAAGTTAAATTCACTGATGTGTGCTTTATTCAATGCATTTGGTTGGTAGATAAGTTGGTACTTAGTATGCCTATTTACTTGAAGACAATTTAGATAAGTTTAAGAGAAAACACGGAAAAATTTAATTTGAGGTCAGAAGTGCACGTATTGTTTATAAATGATACAATAGGAAATAGGTCTAAAAATAACTTATTAGTTTAAGGTATAAAAAATTATATTTGTTTATAAATGTTAGATTTAAAAATTATGTAAATTACAAAATTTTGAATTGTATTTCACAATTAAAGAGTAAAACATCGAAATTGCTTCCTATTGTAATATAACGTCGCTGTCATGAAAATCGAGACTTTTTAAATGGATTATTGAATACAAAAGCTTGAATAGGTTTAGATTTGAAATTTTGTTGATGTTACTGAATGTTGAAAATATAGTTCCTAGAGAATAATAAAATTAGGAATTTCGATTATATTTTTGAAAATTGTAAGCTTTTAAAATTAAATATTATTTCGGTCATATAAATAGTATTAACATCAGCCATAAATATAATCAGCCATATACATAATTGTTTTATAACTCAACTTTATAGGAATTTCAATAATAACAAAAATGGCTAATAACAGGCTTTGTAATAGCTTTATTATAATTACATGTGGAATCACACTTACAATCCACGTACCGTTCTACGTGTCCTTAATCACCTTTTACCTTTCCTTTGGTCAATGTGGCTCTTTAAATATCCTCAAAGCCAAAAATAACAGAAGTTCATATCTGGTGACCAAGGTATACATCGCGTTCGAATTTATCTACTAATTACTCGGTCGACCGAATATGTTTGCCGTAGTAAGTCTTGCACAGGTGCTCCATCTTACATGAAGATTGCGAGGTCAAGACAGTTCCTCTGTAAAAGTGAAGGAATTGCAAAGTTCCGCACCATATCTGTATATCAGTAATCATTAACAGAGCCGTTACCGTCAAACCGTTACTTTGGGTGTATGCAATGGAAGTTGTTGGTGAACATGGAAATTTACGTCAGACCAGATACCACATTTGTGTCTATAGTACCATTCAAACGAAAATGGGGCTCATCATTCCACAGTATTCGCAAAAGTCATGCATGTTTTATACGAATTATGTTCACCAGAAAGCAATTCTTGACTGTGGGATATAACGTCGCGTTTACACCTGAGTTTCAAACATTTGTCTTCCTCATTTTGTGGGGAAGACGTTTTTAGCCCCGTTTTGGTGAACCAATCTCGACCCTTTTTTCGACCCACTCGGGTTTAAACGCTTTGTCGACAACACAAAGGGTTGAGCATGAATGAAGCACTCTTCTCACCCTTTGTATAGAAGAGTTATCACCCCTGTGTGTTGCAAACAAAATACTAGCGATGAGGGTAAAATGTCACAGGGAGCGAGTAAAAGACGGCATGAGTAACCACGGGGCTTATAAGGGCAGTCAGATCGAAGCAGGTGGTTGTCTGCAACACCGAAAACACAAAACAGGGGAGCATTTTACCCCAAATTTCGTCACGGAGAAATATTCCTAAAAAATTTTGCATTCCTTTGATCTTTACCGACTTTTGGTGGAAACAAAATTGGTGTTGCAAACATGTCAAATCGCCACCATGACACGAGATCTTGATGATAAAATTAGTGCCGTTTCTCGGAATGTCTTCGATGTTTGGAGGGGGACGTGTTTTTTTCTTCTCCGTTGTAAACTAGGCTTAACTCAGATCCATCGATTAGTGAAAGTCTTCTTCCCTCTATAGACCAGTTGGCTTGCGACCCCGTTCTGGTCTTACAGAAAAGATTCCAAGATTCTGTTCAAGACGCAAGATCATTCCGAAGATTAAAAATTGTCATTGGACCTCTATGTAAGTCTTTTAACGTAAGAGTAGCAGACGCATTGCTGTTTCATTGATAGAAGATTTTAATAAGTAACGTGCGAATTTAGAGTAATCGATTAGTGAAAACGCAGTATGAATCCTTACATAATCGGAAGATAATATATAAGTTCGGCAAGATACAAGTTTTTGAACCGTAACGCAAATTTTCCCCATAACGGCCAAAATTTGAAATATTTGTTTCTTCAAAACTAAAACCATTATTCTCAGAAAAGGATGTATACCAAATTTATTTGCTAATTCGACCATCTGATTTTCCTACATATAGATTCAAACACCTCCTGTTTAATTTGGATAGTCTTTTATATGATTTTATGCAATTGCTCTACGTTTCGTCGTATACTTCTCAAAACAATATTATAGTAATTCCTAGACGACACATCATAAGCCATGAACGCACTTCTGAGATGCCTTTTATAAACTCCGAAATAATTATACTAAGATGCAGAAAAGTTATTTCCATATTGATGAATATAGTTAAAATATCTTAATTAAACATTTCCACTCAGCAATTTTTATTTGGGTAGTTTAATATATTACCGAGATACTTAATTGAATGGGAAATGAATGATTATTTGATTGCATCTAGTAGTTAAAGCAGTATATATATATATATATATATATATATATATATATATATATATGTGTGTGTGTGTGTGTGTGTAACACTAATTCATTACTATTTAAAATAGTAGTACCCCTCATAGCATCTGGGCTTTTGCTTCTAAATTCTTTATATACACTACCCTACAATAATGGACAGGACGCCAGCGGATTTGCATGAAATACGACTGCTTGCTTGAGAGTGTTTTTCGTGGTATGGCTTATGTCCTTTGCATGTTGTTCCTGGTAAATTGAACGCCGACGCCAGCATGAACATTTTGGACAATGAGGTTCTTCCTACGCTTTGGTAATGTTATGGAATGGGCGAATGTTACTTCTGGGACGACAACGCTCAATGTCATGTTGCAGTCTCTGTCGAGCAGTTGTATCAAGATATGGATGTAAAACGTCTTTCCTGGGCTGATCATAGTCACAAACTGTGCTGTGTCACGACCATAGCAATGTATCAAAACCTTGTTGAAAGTATGCCCAGAAGAGTTGTTACTGTAATTGCAGCAAGTGAAGGACCATCCCCTTGTTATAGCACGTATTCTTCCCTTATACCATCACATGTTGCTATCCGGAACATTATTGTAGGGTATGGTATATTAAAGATACAGTGAATTAGTGTAAATATGAAATTTCATGATTTTACTTCCTTTATATCCCGATGTATTCAATCCAGACATTCGAGTGGTGAATTTCATGGATCATCTTGACACAGGAAATCACTTTTCGTAGATCAAGACTTGATCTACGAAATAAAAATTGAACACTGTTTCAAACGAGAATTATTATGTTTATTAAGCATGTGCAAATGATATGAGAATTACATTAATATGTTTACTGTGCATGTGCAAACGATTCGAGAATCGTTATCTGAGGTTTAACAAATGCTTTTTAAACTTATGTATGCTACCTAAAATCGCAAAAATTAGGAAAATGTAAGTAGGTATGTAATGTTGCTCAAAAACTAATTTTCGTAATAAGCTGTAATTTTGTCTGGCCATACTAGAAGACCTTTCGAATCGATTAAAATCAAAATATAATTAGGTTCCAATTCATAATTTTTTGTAACATTAATTTAACAATTATTAATGCATGCTATAAACTATTTTTAAAATAAAATATTCGGTGTATTTTGCTTGGGTTGTTTAAAAGTAACAATTTTTTTTTCTAATGGCGGGCACATTTTGACCGAAGTCATTGGCCACTACAAGGCCGGAAGTGATGGCCACTTGTGAAGGAGCACCCAGTGGGAAGGCCATCATTGCCCCTAACAATTACATCGTAATTTTGAACCATGTTCAGATGACGAAGCAACACCTAAGCTGGTATACGCTTACAAACATCCATGCCCGAACCCGGATTCGAACGGGGGACCTTCCGATCTAGAGGCTAACACCTTAACCACTATACCGGTTGGTCGGCTAAAGTAACACAGTACAAAATATCAGCGCTTTAGAAATATTGTTTCGAGAGATATCCATAAAAGTCGATCTTTCTGAACTCATAACTTTGAAACGGTGACCTAATGACATGAAATTCGGTATCTGAAGTTAAATTTTGATATAGATTCGAAATTGTGTGTGTAAATAGCGGGTGCTCATTTCGTATGTTTAAAAAAATCTGATTTAACAACTTTTATTTTTTAATTTTTAATTCCGCATACAAATAAAACACTATCCAATGTGAATTGATATCTTTATGATGCATTTACATCAGGACCTTAGCACTTTTTGTATAACTTTACTTACCTTGAAGTGATTAGATGTTTAACTCAAAATCAGAGAATTTGGACTTTGATCCTTTTTCTACCAAGCTACAGATTAGTATAATTGTTTTGCTACACGTGTCAAATTTCAAGTTCTTTCAATTTTAAATTACTAGTAAAATGTCTTTTGACTCAAATCAATTATAACCAGAATATTATTGCTACTTTGGTTTACTGTTAATTGAATTACTATTAATTCGTTACTATTGTTTTAAAGTAAATTCTTTATGAAATAATATCAATTCCTCCACCATTAATGTTGCTTTTTGTCTCATAGTGGAGAATCACTTTCGTGTTTACATATAAATTTAAATTAAATGTATAAATAGTGAGAACCAAGAGAAAATTGAAGTTTAAGGGGACACGGTACCATTTAAATAAATTTTTATTGTTTTCATATTCACAACAAAATGTTTTAGTGTACCTTATTCCGGAAACACTATAAATATACATTACACAAGGAAAAAATGATTTTATAATTCCCAATAATTAAATAATTTAATTTGTATAAAAATATTTTATTATTTTGAAATTTCTACTCCATTTGCAAACTTTAATTTTTTCCAAATATACTTTTGTGTCTACCTTCTATGAAGTGGTCTACACAATTACATGCACGGGATTAAATGTCCCACAGTTATTTATATTTTACAAATATTTTTGTAACAAATACTGTGTAAGACAGCAAAACATTTTATAATTGATTTTAGCTCTTTTTGAAAAAGTAACTATCTTTACAAATCCTTATTCCATAGACAAATTTATTAAATATAACATAGTAAACAACAGAAAATATTTCAAATATCTAAATCAATTACAATAAAAGCCTTAGTATTTTAAACACACTGTAGTCATGAAAAATAAAAAGCTGAGAAAAAGGCATTTGAAGTTTTAAATGCTTTCGGTCCTTATATTAGATAGATAAAATTGAATACCGCTATAAAATTTACCGACAGCCATAAACTTTTTCGCACATATTCATCAAAATTGTATAATTCAAAAAGATAGTAAAACAATTTCAACATTTTAATCAATTTTAGAGCAATGTGTCCCCTTAAAATGAGAAAATATGAATAGCAATTTTGAACTCAATTTTATCTAGGGTAACGTGAAATGTCCGGACATTTCAAAAGCTATAAATTATCTTTCAAGTTCAGCCAAAAAAAACTACTTAAAACTCTACTTGACAAACTCTCCAACAAATATTCAGTATTATTACTTAATAAACTACACAGAGTGTTCGAGTTAAACGATATTTCTGTGCTCTGGTATTTTGCCAGAAATTTTCAACGGGCGAAATGTGTTCTGATGTGTTACTCACAGGTCAATGGTCAATTATTAAGATGACGTGCCTTCTCATCTATCATTACTAGGTTTGACCTTAATGTCCAAAATAAATTAATGACATTTGTGAAGAGTTGCTCCACAAACAGGAAACCATCTTAGTATCATTCTTGTTATTTTCAAAGCTGCATCATATAATTTTATATTCATATCTACTTTCTGGAGACTACAAAATTCGAGCATTTGAAGTTGCAACTTAAAGTTATCATCATGCCATTCTGAATATAGTCATACAGTTCAATGAGCTCAAACCACTCGTATTATTTTATTTAAATCATACTTATATATTAGGTCTACGTGTGTACATATACATCGGTAATCTTCACAGTTCATAAAAACTTCCATATCTGTAAATAAAAATATCAAATAATATACAAATAGGATTGATCTTTTACAAATAATTTAAATGGGTGCGATAGCACAATTTATAGATTTAATAAAGCTGCTATATTGCAATATTATACAAATGCTTAACCATTGATCTAATGCAGATCAGGTAGAATGGAATTCCATGAATTCATTCAGTATTGATTTCACATCATATCTCTTAGAAAAAATGTATAAGGGATTTCATTTTAAAACAATATAAATACTCATTTAACTGACGAGTATTTCTATCTTTAAAGAAACAATCTAGGTCAAAATGCGGTAAGTGTGAACCCAAATCAAAAAAATGTTTTTATTAAACCAATTACTAATCTGTTTCCGTAAGTATAAAACAATTCATGCTCTTACCACATATTCCCTAGAATCTTTACTAAATTTTATTTGTTTAAAATTATCATTAATGTAATTTTAAAAATACTTTCCACCACTAATTCACTTGGTCAAATATCCATGGGAAATGAGACAGGTGCATACCAGAAATTTCTTGCTGGTTTGCATTGTTTTGTGAGTGTTGATAGTGTGTATAAAGGTTAGAGTTCTCATTTTCAACGTTATGGGTTGTGGTTAGTGCAAGTATATGCTATGGACGATTCTTGTTTACAATGTGATGAGCGATGCAAGTGCACACCTTTGATCTTTCTTTTTTCGGCGGAATTTTACTGTTGATATTCGAAGAATATATAGGGCATCATTTACCATTTCCAGTAGACAGTAATGTCTACTTAGATCATGTATTTATTTTCCATTTCGAGGACTCACTTTTCCCCTGAACATTCATTTGTCATACCAGTTTAACAAAAACATAGCATGCTCAACCAAATTCGAATTAATTACTATGCTTTATGATAGCAAATAAAAGTATTTCAAAATATATTTTCCCCCTATAATTTGTCTATCGATAAATATCTACATTTGTTAATATATTTGTAATCATTAATTTTTTGTAGTATATCTGGAAGGTAATTTTCTGTTTCTACCTCTCTACTCAATTTAAGAAATCACGAAGTTGCAAATTTCAAACTCTTCGAACTATATAAAGGGAATTGGAATATTTTTTCAACAGCTCGATTATTCTCTAATCTGTCGTAGTATCAACGTCCCGTGCACACTCACAAATCAAAGCCCTCATGTAAAGAAAAATACCAACTCATTTTTATTTCATTAAACAACTCAGAAAAAAGCAACCCATCATCTTCGAATATAGCATTATTACGGTTCAGTAAATTAATAGCAGAAAAATTGAGAGAATACCCACCGCCTCATGTCTGCGAATCGTAAAAATAAATCTAGCAATCTCGTTACTAGAGTAGCCCAATAAAACCCGGCCCACACCCAGAGCAACAGCTCCCAAACAGCTGCACCCGAAGCCCTGCGTTCGATGGAGGGCAATCGTATTATGACCCACTCCATAGCGAGGAGATAAAAGATCGACTCCGAGACCATAACCTGCCGGAATGCTTGCCTTTATCACCCTCAGATCATAATCCTATCAGAAGGGGATAGAGTCGCTATCGCATGGATGATATTTATAAGACTTTTGCCTCGCTTGCGGACCATGAGTTATGTCTAGAACATGCTCAGAGTAGCGCAAGTCATTGATCATTCCTGGATGCTCCTTGGTGAAGCTTACAAACAGGGTATATATTTTATGTATCGAAAAATAGTGTATTGGAGAAGGGCATTTAAACTTCGAGCTCTTAAATTTTATTTTATGTTAGATCTTAAATTTAGGTAAAGATCTTGTAGTCGAACAATTATGATAGGAGATACTTGCAAACATTATATCTTATCTATAGAAAAGTGTATCTGTGAGAAGTGTGTGTTTTACCTTCTTAGGGATATTGAGTTTTATTTTATTTTTCTAACAAAATTTAGGTCTAGTTCTTTTTAGTAAAGTAGGTATGAATAATACTGATAACTATTGTTTGTAATGATATTTAAACTTCCCTTCCGTGATAAATTTGAGGATTTTGAATTATGTGTGTTCTGAGCAGTGCAAGTCATTGATCATTCCTGGATGCTCCTTGGTGAAGCTTACAAACAGGGTATATATTTTATGTATCGAAAAATAGTGTATTGGAGAAGGGCATTTAAACTTCGAGCTCCTAAATTTTATTTTATGTTAGATCTTAAAATTAGGTAAAGATCTTGTAGTCGAACAATTATGATAGGAGATACTTGCAAACATTATATCTTATCTATAGAAAAATGTATCTGTGAGAAGTGTGTGTTTTACCTTCTTAGGGATATTGAGTTTTATTTTATTTTTCTAACAAAATTTAGGTCTAGTTATTTTTAGTAAAGTAGGTATGAATAATACTGATAACTATTGTTTGTAATGATATTTAAACTTCCCTTCCGTGATAAATTTGAGGATTTTGAATTATGTGTGTTCTGAGCAGTGCAAGTCATTGATCATTCCTGGATGCTCCTTGGTGAAGCTTACAAACAGGGTATATATTTTATGTATCGAAAAATAGTGTATTGGAGAAGGGCATTTAAACTTCGAGCTCTTAAATTTTATTTTATGTTAGGTCTTAAAATTAGGTAAAGATCTTGTAGTCGAACAATTATGATAGGAGATACTTACAAACACTATATATTATCTATTGAAAAATACATCTGTGAGAAGTGTGTGTTTTACCTTCTTAGGGATATTGCGTTTTATTTTGTTTTTCTAACAAAATTTAGATCTAGTTCTTTTTAGTAAAGTAGGTATGAATAATACTGATAACTATTGTTTGTAATGATATTTAAACTTCCCTTCCGTGATAAATTTGAGGATTGTGATTTATGTGTGTTCTGAGAAGTGCAAGTCATTAGTCATTCCTGGATGTTGTTTGGTGATGCTTACAAACAGGGAATATACTTTATGTGACAAAAAATAAATGGTGCATCGAAGAAATGTAGTTAAACTTTATCAAGCACTTTAATTTTATTTTGTGATGTTTCTAAGGACTAGGCGTTATGTAATTATTATGTGTAATTCACGTATTATTTTGTAATTTAAGTCTTCACTTTGTATTTGCTATGAAAACCATTTGAAACCATGAAATCCATATAGCTTAAGAATTTTAACCTATAATACTGTTTATGATATCTTAAAAGGTGTTTAAAATTAAGTGCGAACAATAAAGATGAAATCGGTTATGAAGCCATTCTAAAACAAAAGTGTTTTCAAATGCTGGAAAAAAGGCCTACATAGTATTCTACAAAATTATTTGCTAACAAAATCTGATTCCATTTAAAAATAAATCATGTTCGAAAAATGAAAAGTGTATAATATAAAAAATGTGTGAAGAAAAAATAAATGGGAACGTATCAACATATCTCTCCATATCGCATACTCGCTATTATTGTATAACAAGTTTTAATAATTTACTTTCAATAAAATTGGGCGCAGTAAAACGTTCTTGTAAGAACATCATTGCAAAAAGAAAACTATTTATACCTCAAAATGTTTGGGAACGACATTACTGATAACGCTTATTGCTTTTATCCTGGTGAATAAAATACATTCGAGAGGCATATTCTAAGTAAAATCGTTAGTCTGATGGGGATTTCTTGTCCAATACTATATAAAAATGCTAACATTCCCTCTTTTTGTAAGCAAATCTTCCAAAAATCTTTAAAAGAACCAACGCAAACGCAGAAAAGATTGATTTTTTCATTTTTTAAAGAAAAACTCTATTTTTAAAGAAAATGCTTTTTACGTACATTTACCACCAAAACCCATTTATGGGAGCTTAGGTGAAGGAGAACTTTCGAGTGTTTTATGATCAGCACAAATATAACGGGCAGTAAAATTTTGCATTCACATCCCGATCTTCTAGCAAAATTTTGTTTTGCGCATATTTTTAAAAACTGGAATACGTTGAACTATTTTTTTCTTGAATAAGTATCATTACCCTTGTAGGAGGTAAATTGATATAAAAGTGATACAGCTGCTTCGAATCATTGTATGAAAGCCTAAGTAAAATTTGATCACCGTTAATCTGTCATTAAAGCCTCTATTGAAAAACAAACCGTATGGATTTGCCACAGTATCTAAAACGATGGCGATAGCTTTCGTTCGATTTTAATATATTTTTTCTGTAATGAGACTAAAACACAGACAGGCCTTTAAGAAATCCTGAAGGCATACAATTTCAAACTACTCAGATCATAATTATACAGTTTTTACTTTTGAAGTTCTTCAAATTTCTTAAATGTATTATAAAAGAATAAAGGTATTATTCAATAAAAAGCAAAGATATTTTTAGTTAGGATTAAT
Source organism: Metellina segmentata (assembly GCA_947359465.1). Lineage (NCBI taxonomy): Eukaryota > Metazoa > Arthropoda > Arachnida > Araneae > Tetragnathidae > Metellina > Metellina segmentata. Next base: position 55,612,679 of record OX375878.1, on the reverse strand, counting down.
TCAAATTAGTATATATGTGGTTCATGAGAAAAATAACTTGTCAAGGCTGTCATAAGAATTGTCTGAATTAGGCAGGTCTGCTTTTAAGATAGTGAACAGCTTTGTTGGAAATACCGGCACTCCTCACCTAACGATCCAGCTATGTTCTTTTGAATAGATCGTTCAGCGAATTATCCTTTAAGTGAGGAGCTTCATCGTTTTTATTTCAATATTTACTAAATTTTTTTCACTCAATGGCACTTACGGTATTGATTAATACACTACTGCTTGTGAAAATTACAACTACATGTAGAAATCATGCAAATCAAACGAAATTGCAGGAATTGCAAAACAGGTTAAGATATGCAAATTATTAGAATTTCAAAGCGATCACGCAAGCGTGGTCCAAGAAACATCTTATAAGCCTTCCAAGTGAGCAGTGTATAAAAATCACTGTAAACGTACGTTGAACTGGACAAGTCGAAATCCAGGTAGTGATCCACCCAATATGACGTCACCAAGGGACGATCGTACCGATCGTACAGCGTCCTCTCGTGTGTTGGAACAACAGCTACAGTTGATCGTCTACAAGTGTGCCATTTTAAGTCCTACGGTTCGTAGACGTCTGCTGTGCCATAGGCTATGTGCAAGGATTACACATTCCACTGCGCAGAATTCCCAAACGCAGAACCACCGAACCCTCCGATTACAGTGGGCTCACAAACACACCCAGAACGTTAAATGATCTATTCACAAGAACATAACTAGATTGCCAACAAATCGTCTTCTCAGATGAGTCCCGCTACAATCTGGACTATAACGATATACGCCTACACGTTCGACGCTACAGAGGTGAACGCCATCTCCCGGAGTGTCTTATTCAGCGACCTACTGAACGACCCCCAGGCGTTATGGTCTGGGGCGCTATTATATATTACTAGCCACTGCGTGGCCACACGGCGTTGCCCGTGACAGTTCTTTTCGTGGGGTCAGGTGTTACCACTGCTCGTTGACGCTCGACAATCCTTTGGTTTGCTAGAAAAACGAACTCCACGGTCAACGCCGTGATGGCCTCGAAGTGGCTTTTATCAATAACGTAAATCAAAATAATTTATGATCGCAAAACTTGGCATGGTTTCAAAGGAATTCCAACTTAAAACGCTTGTAACGTCAGCGGTCGAAAATTGTAAAATTCGCTCTTTTCTTCATTCGAGGTAGAGGTGATGTCAAATTCCAAAAAAAAAGTAAAACAAACTAATAAAATAATTTTTAAATATTCTAGATTAAATTTTGAAATTCGGGCTGAATATTAAAATCGTAAAAAAACTAGGACTACCAGTGTGCTAAATTTCATTATTGTAAGTGTCGCATAGATTCTTCAGGACACCGAATAAAGATTCACAAAGAAACACTTCCTATTATAATAGTAGAAATGGGCGATTCCACCTACTTCAAATAGTGGACACCCTGAACAGTGGGTGATAGCTCTGGAAAATTGACGAGCACGATATCCTACCCCTCCTGAAAAGCATTGCCGGAGATTTATTTCAGCAAATCAATGGACGTCCACATGTTGCTCGGAATGTACAAACCTTCTTTAGTGGACTCCAGGTTCTGATTCGTCCTAAGCCGGCACATTCCCCAGATATCCAACCCATTGTGCAAGTCTGGGAATACATTGATCGGTGACTCGCTCGTATTGCTCGTCGGGCAGAGAGTACGGCTGAACTTTGGCATCAGATAGAGGCCATCTAGAATGTTATTCCTTAGCATGACATTCAGAAGCTGTGTGATTCGATGCCACGACGTGTACAGTCTACAGTTATCGCTGCGAGATATACACACACAAGATATAAATTATCTGCTGATAGATATAAATTATCTATGTGGCTGCACAAGATATAAATTATCGGCATTATTTTTGCTTTATTGTTCTGTAAATTTGATCGCTTATGAACAACTATAAATAATATGTGGAATAAATTTCATTATTTTTTCTGATGATCCTTTTATAGTGTTGCAATTTTCACAAACAGAAGTATAGTTCATACGTGTAAAAAAAAGTAGATTCTCATACAGGAGATCTTATCATATGTCTGAGGTGTTGTTTAAAAGGTTGGTTGTAAAGTGAAGAATATATGTGAGGAAGATTTGTTTATACGGGTACAGAGTATTAGAAAATTGACATTTTACATTAAGACTGCGGGTAAAATGTCTTTATTCAGCTGCTAAGGAATTAAGACGGTCCTGCTTAGAATACATCAATCTATATATTTATAAATTAATCTTATATATTTTTACCCATTAAAATTAGATAATTTAAATGCCTGTTTTTCGTCTTTATTAACATATGGGTAGATAGACATAGATTATGAAACACATTTTTTATTGCTTGAACATGCCAACAGACAGAACAGTAAGAGTCTAACAGTTCGTAATTTTTGTAGTCAAACATGTCGTGTAGGTCAAACATATGCATACCCCACGCATTCACAAAATTTTGGTCTATGGTGTGGATTCTCTCTCATTGGTTATGGAGTCATCATTTATTGCCCAAAGTGATTAAAGTTATCTCGAGTACACGAAACAAATCGCCTGATGGCGATTGACATGCCTATTATGCGTATATACTTTCAAACCATGCGGAATACCTTCACATGAGTATTTTAGAAACGAATTGTTTTTTTATGTACACTCTATAACAAAAAAATCGACGCCCCAAGAAGGAGTTGTCAGATGGAGACAAAAATTGGTGGATAGGAAAATTATGTACAGAATAGAAAACGTTTCAAATTTCAGAACAATTGAATGATTTATTTCAGAGTTACAGTAACGAGCTCAATAAGGTGTTGACCTGCTTCTAGCCTGGATGCAAGCTGTCACACGGCGTGGCATAGACCGATAAAACTCTCGGATGGTCTCCTGCTATCTTTCTTGCCAAATTTGCTCCAATTGTCGGACTACGTCATCAACATTCCCTACCGGATGCAGTCGCCTTCCATCATATCCCAGACATGCTCGATGGGAGAGAGATCTGGTGATCTGGCTGACCAAGGAAGTATTTGACAAGCTTGAAGACAGTTCATAGCAACACGTGCCGTATGTGGTCTGACATTGTCTTGCTGAAAAATAAGCCCAGGGTACTGCGAAAGGAACGGTAGCAAAACAGGTCTCAGAATGTCGCCTACGTTCCGCTGTACAGTAAGTGTACCTCTAATGACGACCCAAGGGGTCCGGCTATCAAGAAAAAATTAACCCCAGTACATAACTCCTTGTTGAGGGCCCATGTGGCGTGCAATAGTGAAAGCAGGATCGGCACGCTGCCCTGGGTGTCTCCATACACGTCTTCGATCATCGTCAGAACACAGTTGGAAGCGGGATTCGTCGCTAAAGACTATACTTCCCCAGTCAACATCATTCCAGCCTGATCGAGCCAAGCACAACTGTAATCTGGCTCGACAGTGAGCAGGCGTGAGTGGCAGGTGGCGTAACGGTCGGTACGAGCACAGATTTCGCTTTCTCAGCCGTCTGTGAATGGTCATGGTGGACACTCGTGTGTGGGTCGCACGACTGATGGTTGATAGCGATGAATCAGGCGCTGTGACAGCTGATCTGACAATCACTCTGTCCTCGCGATTTGTTGTGGCCCTACGTCGATCGCTACCATCATGAAGCTGAAATCTGCCATTGTCCACCCATTCTTGCCTGCATCTTGTAATCGCCGCATCGCTTCAACTCGCATGACGTGCGATTCTCCGATTTGCCCCACCTGCCTCTTTAAATTCAATGATACGACCTCTTTCAAACACTGAAAGTTGCTCGTAATGAGCTCGAATCCTGCGGCGAGGCATTTTTTCAGTTGTTGAAAGGTATCCTAAATCGCAATGCAGCAGAATTTTTTAACAACAGTTCAAGAATAACACCATATATACATCTGCTGGATGCGCAGTTCCGATGCAATGGAGATCGCACTATTCATTCATTGGACACCACATTTTAATCATTTGCATATTTGGTCAAAACATTTTGGCATACGAAATTTCAAAGCAATCGGTTGATTCCTTCTTGGTGTATCGATTTTTTTTGTTATGGAGTGTATATCCATAACAACTTGATAACAACTGAACAAATACTTTTATTACAGGTTGTGGCTTCATAAAATGTCAATGTACTGTAAATGTTTACACACAGAGTTAATATTTAAAAAATATAAGCGAGAAGAAAGAACATTTCAATTAATTTTTAATTTATAATGAGATTATATAAATTTTTGCGATAAAAAAATAGGATGCTTTCAGTTTATTTTATTTTTTTTCCAATGCAGCAGGTGGAGAGAGTCGTTATCCTAACGCCCTGGTCACGGCTACCTAAGTCATGGTCATTTGTGAAGGAGCACTCAATGAGCCACCGTCATTACCCCTAAGAGAGGACAGCACAATTACATCCATGCCCTGACCCCGGATTCAAACCGGGAAACTTCCCGATCCAGAGGTCAACACAACCACTGACCGGTTGGTCGGCGCTTTCATTTTAATGATTAAACCAAACAAAAATGTTCCTTATTTTTTTATATTACAGGAATTGATAAGAAGTAAAGAGACGGTAACAGTTTTTTAGTTCACAAAGGTGGTTGAGATTTTTCCAATTTGTACACTCCCTTACATTCAATAAAGTAGCTTTTAATAAGTAAATTATCTCTTCGTTGTACTTAAACTTTGATACCGTTCGAATACATGAGCTTAAACAGATTAAGTAAACAGTAATTGAAATGCTATTGGTAGAAATCTTTTTTGGTAGCTCTTAAATAAGGCGATTATCTTGGGGTTGAATAAAAAACGCCGCAGAAAAAACTATCCGAGAAAGAAGAAATGTTCCAAAAGGAAAACTTGTTTTTGTTTTTATGTATTTACTTTCTGCTCTTTACTTTTATCTACTTCGGAGTCCCAGCTTATGGTGGTAAAAAATCGAAAACTCCTCACACGTAATTACGGTGCAATATCTTCATTTACTACCGAAAATTCTTGAAAGGGAAATACGGGAATGAAAAAACGTAACTGATAAAATTGAATGCGAGGAAAATTCCTCTCAAAGGATCAATCAAACTCGGTTTCGCCTTTTCTCTAAAGGTAAAAGAGTATCTTTCAACTTGAAAAGATATAAAGTTACAGACTTCACGAAGTGAACAAAGCTGATAGTTTCAAGTAAGTTTCTTATGATAGCCAATGTTGTTTTTTAACTAGCTATATGGTTTTTTTAAAAGGAGATCCTTAAGCAATTGTAAAGAAGTATGATTAAAAATTTTGGATTATCGAGAAATAATGACTTAAATCAGACGTTTCATACAAATCGTAATTAAATAACCCGTGTATTTTTACAATTGTTTCTCAAATATTTATCATGAAATACCATACCTAGCTTTTCAATTCCCTCTTGTTGTGTTGCTCTAGTACGACGTTAACTAAAAGTACCATTACCATTACCATTACCCTCAAGTACTACCATTATCTAAAATTCCTTACATTATCAAGGGAAGCTGAAATTATTTTATAAAAATACACAGTTCTATGGGTTAACAATTATTTAATAATGCTCAAATGTTATATTTTATAATTTTAAACTTACAAAATTAAGCTGATGTCAAACATTTGTAAGTTATTTTAATTTTTGTATCATTGAAGTAGTTAATCGATACAGGATTAGTCTTATTCAATTGCTATCTCAAGCCCATGGGCAAGTGTTTTAATCCTAATCCAAGGAATATCAGGGTTGTCCATAAATGATGAACACCATTTGTGTTTGTGTATGCGTAGATTAGCAGAGTGAGTGAAACATCCTGAGACTTTCCGTAATTCATCTTGTCCCACAGTAGAGATTTGATGTTCAACGCCATAACATAAATGCGCAACTGGGCTGTAACCATACAATTTTATTGATAGCTTTTTTTCATTTAATTGATAGAGGTGTAGTATTACATGTTAAGGTTTGTTTAAGTTTTAACAGGGAGGAGAAAAGCAATAACTGACTTATTGACCTTGATCGAAATCAAATTTCGAAAAGCATAATGTTAATAGTTTTTTTTGTGGTAGAGTACATCCAATATATTTATTTGTATCTTAAATTTGAGTTTCTTTGACTATTTGCAAAAAAAATGTTTATTTATTGTTTCAAATGTATCTAAGAAAATTTTATAACATATTAATACTTTTAACGGTTTATGCGTTACATCCTTACGAGGACGTTAAGCGATATGTAATGAAGGCAATCGTATGGAAGTTTGATCATTTATGTAACACTAATGCATTTTCAGTTTTAGCATCATTTATAAATTATAGTCTTATAATGTGCCTCTACCTATAATAACTGGAGGAATATCTAAATACCTATGTTCAATACACTCTATTTAGAATCATCTTTCGATTTTCCACCGACTTCCCAAGTATAAACACATTACTTCAACATCAGTGCATTCTTGGCTCAGAATCCTGTTGAAACCTTTAAATATGATTTACTTGCATCGCTCTCTCAGAGTTCATGGTCTGCTTAACTTCAACGCATATATTATAACTCTTTTAATGATTGAATTAACAATCGACCTATACCCCATCGGTCTAAATAACCCAATAAACCATAACTCGACATCATAATGTTCAATTATTTTACATTTAATAAGTCAAGTTTGAACACTTTGATCTTCATGAACTATTCGAAACAGCTCCTTTAGTCAAGAAGATCAGAACTGGCTAAAAGTTACACAGATAAGATTACTGGTTTCATAAAGGATGTACGCATGTGGGAACCCCTCAAAGGGTTACATCTAATAAAACTTTGATAATGACTGCTTATTCAACACTCTGAGAGGATAACACGCATTATCCGTTGTGCAACCAGCTTGCTTCCCTACGATGACTTCTAGTCAGTTTTGACCTGCTTGATCTATAGGTGTGATTACTTAGTCAGTATGTGTATCCTAGGGAAAGCTATACTCCATTGTTAGGGAATCTCGTAACATCCAGAAGATTAAAATACTACTATTACATGTTTGTAGTCGCGAAATCTTTCTTGTGGTCATAACTAGAACACTTTGCTGTCGGAAAATAGAAATACCATTTTAATGGACTGGAATTACATTGTTAGAAAGCTAAATGGTTTGCGTTGTCTTTGTTCCGATATAGTCTGCATAAGATTTACATTATTCGGTTTTGAAGAAACCAATGCGTAATATAAATAAACAAGAGAGCAATGACGAGAACTATTGGTAAACAAGTGATTAAGAATTGAATATCCAAGAGAAAAGTAGAACTCTAATAGCGTTTATAGTAGTGACAGCTGTTCTGAATGTCACGTGTATTATTGATACCTATTTAGTTAACTACATGTTTTACATTTTTTAGCATCACTCTACTGAGACTGGTAGACTGGAGTGCTTGGTTACGAGTTCAAATCTCGTATGCGCAAAGTCCAGATGGTTGCTTGAATTTGCATGTTTTCTTCAAGCTCACAAATACCCCCACCCCCAAAACTCTTCAAACGTCCTCAAGAAGGTATGTTTCCCAACATGGCATATTTATGGTGGATGTGATGGAACATCACCTATCATGGCGCCCTTGAGTAAGGTAGAGACTGTAATGTTTCTTCCAACTACTTACACTACTTTCAAAATCGTTTAACGATTTAAGTAAGTTATCCAATCAAAACATCTTCAAAAACACTTAATAAATAGTAATAGAGAACACACATCCATTTTTCTTTGAGAGAGATTTTCACTCTAAACAGTCTAACCAGACGGAATACGAATATTTTATACCTACATTTAGGTTGACAAAAGGTCTTATAGTCAAGACATGTTTTGAAATAGTGTAATGTTAATAAAGACGTATTAAATTTTCTGAATAATTAAAGTAAAAAAGGCTCAATGTGACGGTTAAAGAAAACGAGATTTGTTTAGACTTTTGCAATGATTGCTTACTTTTTAATCCGGGATATAACTTACTGCACTTTCAAGTCCTTTCCAAATGACATATGTATATAAACTAGGTATTACCTTTTAAAATTGAATTTAGCTTGACAACAAAAACCTCTAACACGGGGATTCGCTCCATGTTCATTCTGACTAAGTATCATTTAAAGAAAATATATACTTAGACTGTTCTACACATGGTGAAGAAAATTCCCATTTTTTTTATATACATTATACTCTTTAATACCCAAACACGAATTTGAAACATCTCTTCTTATGTCATTTTTTCTAACAGAGCCAATCAATAAACTAGTACATCACAGATAAAAATCAACCCAGTGCTTCAAACACCCTTCCCGAGCGCCTAGTAAGCAGACACCTCATATACCGGGGATCAATACCAGACCAGCATGTGGTTCAGACACATGTCAGTGGTACCAAATACTTCCTTTCAGAAGAAGAGCGACTCTCATTCAGGCTGAAATACCTGGTTCCCTCAACCTGAGAAGAAGGGCTGCAAAAAGAGAGGGGGGAGAAATATTCCTCAGCTTGTTAAAGGTAGGAAGGATTTTCTCTTTGAATTCCAGTTCCGTGAAAGTCACGAGCCCAATTATCTGGCGAGTGTTTGGGAGGAAATGCTGGTTTCAGCCGAGGACATAACGGTGTGTATGGAGGAGGATATAAGAGAGTGCCATTCCCTCGATGACAGATATGGGGGAAAGGTGCAAAGTTTGACGCGGGATGCCTTTTGTTGAACAATCGGAACGTTTCCAAAAAAAAACTGAAGGCATCCGAACGAATTCCTGATGTTTTTTGAATCTATAAACTATGGATTTGCTTTTATTGTGTGATATTAGATTAAAAATGAGAGCATTTTCTTGTTCCTTAGCAACAGCACATTCATGTTTTAATGAGTTCAAATTTTATTTTCATGTATTTCCAGAATATGCAATTACTTTTAATGTTTTTTCCTACTGTTACATGGAACTAAGCATTATGCACGAAAGTATTTTTTATTTCATGTTTCATATGATTTTTCTTTGTTCGAAACATATTAATGATGTTTTATGGTAAAATAATTCTAATAATTGAGAGTATTTCAAAATTATTTCTAAAATTTTTTACAAGAAATGTTAATTAACCATATTTTTGGTGTTTTAAACCAAACGAAGGGATAACGGAAGGAATGCCGATTTATATAAAATAGTTTTATAATTTACCAATTCAATTTCAAATTTCTGAATAGGATAGAAATTTTATCATATCTGGTGTTACCAAATTTTGAATGTTTTTCCTGGAGATGTTCACTTTCCTTAAAAGTTCTCTATGTTGCATAATATTTTTGTTTAGGTATCGAATTATGTAATGTCATGTAAGTTATCAAATATCTAGACATTTAATTATACTGTCCCTGTGTGACATTAATTAAATATCTACCACCATAAATAAAACTGATTTGAATGTTAAATTACTTAAATTTTGTATTATATTTATTGCATATTTTCATTTGTTTTCGTTTTATTTAATTTTATATTTTGTAATATTTTGTTACATTTGTCGCTTTTGCATTTAAAGGGAAGGTATTTGAATTAATTTGCCATTTTAGGTATTTGAATTAACCATGATAAATCCCAAAGGTAAGATCCTATGCGACTGATGGAATCCATATTATTTTATAAACATAAGAAAGGGCATTTTTAAAATAAGTGGCATTGGAATGTGGTGATGTGTACGAAAAAAGCAAACCACAATAATAACTATTTATTATTGTGTTATTAATAGAAGAATGGTACTTTAAGAAATGAAGAAATGGCACAAAAATAAATACGTTCAGATCAGTTAAACGATTAGAATGACTTTTCCAACGAAGGAACTTTGAAATGTTTGAAACCTAATAAATAAACGTTTACAGGTTATTGTTACAGAAAATTTCAAAGTTTCCGATAGATAACTATTGGAGTCTAAGAACCTCATTTACAATCACAGTGTAATTAAAGTTTAAAGGAAATGATACAGGTTTTTTGTATAGCAAAATTCACTTAAATGTTAGATATTATGTGATGTAAAAATTACTTCGAAAATATTGCAAAAAAAATAATATTTTGAGTCCCTTTTTTCTAAATTTAAACATATAGATATAAAAACATATTTTATTGAATATAATTTGAAAAACCTAAATATCCTATTTGCGGAAATACGCATTGCTAAGTGAATTGATATTTTCTATAAGTAAATATTAATTTCAGTAACGGATACAAATTCTTTCAGAAGAATAATTTAACAAGAATTTATAGAATTTCTTGAATTCATAGTTTTATCAACAATCGTGTAACTTATGTACGAAAATTTCTAAATTTGGGAAGATTTATAACACGATCATGTTTTGAATCGGAAAAGACAGATGCTACCCACACGTAACGTCAAATGATTTTCTTCCGTGACAGTTATCGAAACAAAACAAAAGAACGAGATTAATGACATCCTAGAAATCAATGTCTGCCTTGATTAATTTCATTCTCTCTCGGCCTGTTTCCTCCCAAGAGATTCAACCTAGCAAAAAAAGACCAAAAAGAATCACTGCAGACAACCGAAATATTGTTTGTTCTATTCATAGATTCGGTGGATAGCGCTAGTGTAACGTGTTTCTTATGATGTTTTATTAGTACCCGTGTCCACATGAAGGCAATTGTAATTACTGACTGAAAAGGTAGTATACATGAAATAAAAAAGCGAATCGTATTTCTGGTAGATTAATCCTTAGTTTATGACATGTATCTGATTGCTCCAGGTTTTATTTTGTACTTTGTTCCTGTGTTTGACGTTAAACTAAATAAAAACTGGAGTTACTCGAAATGATTCCACTGAAACTGTTCAAATAGTTTACCTTAATCATTTATTTTAAAATATACATTAATTTTAGTATAGAAAGATAGAAATGTATGCTTATAACAATATGTTTGGACTTTTTGAACATAATTTTGCAAAGCTATATGTGGGTGGATATTTCAAAACTTTCAATTGCAAGCATGTCTAAGAAATTTTTAAAACAATCAATTAATGGTCATTCCAACTGTGTTAAGTACAGCATAACTAAAGATCAAAGGAACCTAAAACCTTCATTTAACAGTTCTTATAATTTAAACAACTGTAGATTTATAATATACTATAAGTTTTTAAAATTTATAAGAATTAAGAGAGTATGAGAACCTTAAAAAATTATCCTTTTTCTCAGCAAATATTTTTTTTAAAGTTCTAAAACAAATAACTGTCAAGATTTTTCCAAAATAATAGTACAGTTTGATTGTACTTGAGACTTTCTGTGGATTAGTTTTTGAAAAGTTACGCATGGAACGTTAAAAAACATAGTTCTGAGAAATTAACCGTCGAATATAAAAATTCAAAATTAAACTAATATACTAAATTACCTTTTGGGAGAAAAAAAACTTAAAAGCTAAAGGTTCCTCAAATTAAAGGGTCCTCAGACTTGTTAAGGAATATTGGGGTATAAAATATTAAGTTCCTCGTTTTTAAGTAATTAATTTGATCATACGTTAATTTTAATTTTAGTTTACTTTTAATGTAAATCATGCATACTTATTTATTTATTCATTTTAAACATTGAATTTTTTTTCATTTCATTCCTAAAATTTATTATAACAATAAGTAATTTTTATTCACTAGATGATACGATGACATGTAACTAATTTTCGTTATCAGCTTATTCATTTAAATACAAATTTTATCTAAAAATGAAGTACCTATACAAACACGTCTAAACCTGTACCTAAGCCTTGTGTTGTAGTTGGTTTCACATTCTGTAATGATACGTTGCTACGTTTCTAGGCATGGAATCTATGCTTTATTAAGTTACTTTGTTTCCATGAGAACGATCTTGAATTTTGATACCAAAACTCAAGTAATGGTAAACCCTATTGTGGTTGCTAGGCTAAAGGTTGAAAAGGCTCTTCCTTAAGAATTGCTCTTTTATTTCGTGCTATCATATCATTTATATAGTATCATCGATGCATTACTATTTCTTATTCATATAAAGTTTGTTTTCTATTGGACTACATCAAGCGTAGACGAAGTACTCTAAGAAAGGTTAGTGACAAAATAAGATTTAGAGACTTAGCCTACCTTTTTCTAAAACCTGCCTTTTTTCTATTTTTATGTTCCTAACGCTTTCACTGTAATTTAAATTATCATATATTTGGGCAAATGTCCCTTACTTCTCGTCTCTACAGTGTTTAGTTACTTCTTTACAGTGAAAATTAATTAGTACATATGTAAATTGGCATACATGTCATACATCACGTCCATGTTTTAGGATCGAATTGGATTTTCACACACTTCAACATTAACAATGTTCTGTAAAAAGTCTGCATTGAGTTCAGGTAACTTTTGTGCTTTTATTGAGTATTTAAAAAACATAAAATTGTTAAATTCTTGAAACAATTGAATTAGTTTAAAAACAAATAAAAAAAATGTAAATAGATATGTTATTTATTGAATTTGTATTCTGAGTTCAGATATTTATGTTACGTAAGATACTTTAAAAACTTCTAAGCCTTTCTGAAGTTAAAGTTTTCTAAGGCAAACTTTCTAAATTCCTACGATAATAAAAATAAATATTAATTTTGTGTAACTCAATTTCTCATGAAATAGTATTAATAGAGATGAATTTAAATTAATTTTCTTGTAAAATGTAAATTACAACACCATTAAAATGTCACTTTCAAATTTCAGGTGTTTACAGACTAAACAATTGTACTTATTTTTAAAACATAATTAAGGAGTCTAAGCATAGTTTGAAAATGTTCTGTTGATATTTTGACCCAAAATTTCATAACACTAACAATCGATATGACTGCTGTTAGTGTAATTATTCCTTCGAGGAGAGAATAACTTAGAATAGAAAATCAATGGTATCAATATTTTAAAATTCCTTCAAACATTGAATAACCATACTATAACGTCAAAAAATATGAAGATTTTTTCAATCAAGCAGTATATGTTTTTAATAACAACCCGTTTGCAAATATTTCTATGTAAATATATTTTTCTTTCATCAACCGTATAGAAGAGAAAAGCCCTTATGAAATATTTACAGAAAAACAAATTAAAGAAGCTTTTGAAGTTTTTGATGAAGACAGACGTGGAAAAGCAAAACTTAAGTAAGTGCTAACTACATCATCACTAAATTGGAGTAAAGCGATAAAATAATATTGTACCATTCACTTAATATGACAAATTAACCAGTGTATGATCTACTTATACTTTCAAGAAATAATTAAAAAGTAGAATTATATTATGAGTGAAATTGTATGACATTGTTATATCGTTAATTGTAATTATAATAAATATTATAAGTTTAATTGTTATTTTTTTGTTAATTGTTACTTTGTTGTTACATTGTTAATAGTTACATTGTTAATTGTTACATTGTTAATTGTTACATTTTTAATTGTTACATTTTTAATTGTTACATTGTTAATTGTTACATTGTTAATTGTTACATTGTTAATTGTTACATTATTAATTGTTACATTGTTAATTGTTACATTGAAAATTGCTATATTGTTAATTGTTCTAATAATAATTGTAATTAATTCTAAATAATCATCACTAAATTGCGGTTAAGCAATAAAATAATATTGTACCTTTCACTTAATACGAGAAATTAACTAATGTATGATCTACTTAAACTTTCAAGAAATAATTAAAAAGTAGAAATATATTATGAGTGAAATTGTATGACATTGTTATATCGTAAATTCTTATTACGATAAATGTTATAAGGTTAATTGTTATTTTTCTGTTTATTGTTAATTGTTATATTGTTAATTGTTATATAGTTAATTGTTATATAGTTAATTGTTATATTGTTAATTATTATATTGTTAATTGTTATATTGTTAATTGTTATTTTGTTAGTTGTTATATTGTTAGGTGTTATATTTTTAATTGTTATATTGTTAATTGTTATATTGTTAATTGTTACCTTTTTAATTGTTTTAATTATAATTGTAAGTAATTGTTATAATGTTAATTCTAATAATAATTGTTGGAATTATAGTTAATTGTTCGAATGTTAACTGTTCTAATATAATTATTATAATTCTAATTAATTGTTAGAATTGTAATTAATTGTTCTAATATTAATTGTCATAACGTTAAATGTTCAAATGTTAATTGTTAGAACGTTAAATGTTCAAATGTCAATTGTTTTAATGTTAATTATTCTATTATTAATTGTTATAACGTTAGGTGAAATTATATGTCTTTAGTTTTGTCTACAGCTACTAATTATGTCTACAGTTTTTCAACAAATTATAACATAATTTCTTATATATATATATATATATATATATATATATATATATATATATATATATATATATATGTATATATACTTTATTTATTCTACTTTAACTGGAATGTCATTCATGTTTTCAGACATCTAGGGACAATTTTGCGTGCCATGGGTCGTGTTCCAACCCAACAAGCCATTGAAGATTTAATAGAGAAAGTAAGTTATAAAAAAGAAAAAATATACAGCTGATTTTTCTTACTAATTTTTAAGGATTATTTTGTGTATCTTATTTTATTTTGTAGTTACAGTACAAGATAATGTATAGTCAACAATTCTACCATACGAAATATTTTATCCATATTCTATGAGCTTACTACATAGCAGCTTTCATTAATTTTCATTATATGGTGCAGAAAACGATTCTATGTTTTGCTTGAAATATCATACAAGAAGAGTTGTCCCACTTAACATTATAATAAATTCACCATGCTTCACGCAATAAGTTTTCAGCATTTTTATTCTTCTTCACGATGTTTTGCCGTAATATGCACCATTCCCATCCTACGATACACACTTTAAAACAGGTTGATCAGAGACCCTGTTTGTGTAACTCCTGAACAGTATAAATCACTTTGTCACCATACAAGCAAATTTTATTCCTCTCTTTTGGAATGGGAAAAACCCTACATTAAACGCAAAGCTTTTTTGACTATGCGAGAAGCTTAATTAACCCCATTGGGAGAACCTCAAGACTATCAGCCGAATGGTTATACGATGTGGTGAAGAATTTTAAAATGATTCACAGATTGGCATCTGTGTTCACTGGTTTTTTTTCACAAATTTATTTGTGGCAAATTGTTATGTGGCAAATTTATTTTTACTGGCAAAATCTTTAAATACACTGATAGTTGACTCCCAGAGAAACCGTAAGCTGAAGAGTGGAAGTAGATATTCGTAATACTTTGTGTTTGGCAGAACATTCTAGAGGTTTTTGTTGGTTTGGAGATAGTTTGTTTTTGTGATATTTTAGAAGAGAGGAGATGGATAGACTTGGATCATCGCAAGACGTGTCTCAAGCATGGACTTCGTCGAGACACAGCTCAACCATTTCGGTGCGTTCACTTCATTTTTAAATGCTGACAAAAATTTCCTTTGACTCTCCCGTACTCAAATAAAACCACAAACAGTGTGAGTACGTGCACAAACTCTACGTTTTGACACCACCTCTAATAAATAACAAAGCATATAAGTGCTTGTATTCATGCAGCCTTGTTATGAATAAACCCCGTATTTTATAGCATTTAAAATGTTAGATAAGATATTTTTAACTCATGTTTTATGTTTGTCTAGGAACACTAACGACTATTTTAGATTTTATAGGGTTTTACAAAAATGTCACTTTGTATAGTAATACAGAAATCAACGCTCTAACGCACTTTTGATATAGTGATATTTTTTTTAAACTCTAACTCATTAATATCCAATGAGACACAGGAATCTAGTGGGATGATAACGAAGTACATACCATTTTAATTTGATAATTAACTAACAATAACTAAACGCACTTAAAAATAGGTTCAAATTTCATAACAATAAAAGCTGGTTTTATTTTACCAAATATACTTGTAGCAAAACTGGTTATATGCTAGTATTGAAGATTTTATCCGAATAAGAGTTTGGATTCAACCTATGAAACAAAGCAGATTATAATTCTTTACTTGTGTGTGTCTAGAAATTCATATCTATACCCAGTCCTGTTCTTGTTATATGCGAAAAATAACTCACCATTATTTTTCACTCCACCATTCAACGCTTAGGTTAAACTGTACAGATCTAATTTAGACCTTGTGTTGCAAATTACAATCGTAGAGACAAACCAAACTAATATTTATCTAAACAAAAATTATTTTTTTACATATTTGAATGACATTGTACAGAACACTGGGTTGCTAAAACTCATGAGATACCTCTAAATTTCGTGTGGGACCTCCTTTTGCTCGGAGAAGTGTAGCAACTCTACGTGGCACTGACTCAACAAGTCATCGTAAGTTCCCTAAAGGAATATTCTGCAATAGAGCCTATACGGCCTCTGCAGTCGTTCATAATTGCAAAAGTGTTGCCGGTGCAGGATTTAGAAAACGAACTGACCTTTCGATCATGTCAATTATATGTTGGATGATATTCCAGCATATATGGTTGATCGGATACAAAAATGAAAGCTCTAACAATGCACTGCCCATTTAAACATTTCTAGGCGACGCTACTGCCACTTTGCCTACTTGCATATTGCTATCCCATGACTTTTGGCACTTCAGTGTAGATTACAGTGATGCATTTCCATATGTCGTCCCTGTGGTCTTGAGATAGAAATTCGTTTCAGTGCTGTAGAACATGTCCTGTGGAAACTTCATTAGCGAAATGTTGATGGTTGTTCACCGTAGATCATTTCTACGTCTATACGAATAACTTTAATTGCATTCTCAATTATTTTAAAATCAGAACTACTTGCTGGGAAAGCCTCCACTTTCCTGGATACCGCTATGGCAACCGGTCTAGTCTCAAGGTATTCCGTTTGGCCCCGTATCGAATCGATTGCTTTCGTCAAAGGCAGTGATACACAATATAATCTTCTACTGGGCAGCTTTTAGAATATTTACTGCACTATTGATTATATATAGCCTAAGCTTGCGTACCTTTAATATGTTCCACTATTCTGACATCATGGAAAAACATTATATTTTCTAAAATAACCTGTCAGAGGAATTCAAGAAATGTCATTACACTTTGGCATTGACCATTTTTACTTCATTTTAGTATTTCATTTCTTGGACGTTTTCACTGATTTTTTTCGGTAAACTATGGCATTGGTTTTAATAACGCCTTTTTTACTATGATACTGCCTTTCACGGCATTTTTTTTTTACAATTGCTATGGGCCCCGTTCATCCGAGAATTTATTTCACGTTTTCATTTTTGAGTTTCGGCTCTCTAGCTCAGTTGTTTCAATTGCTAGATTGATAGTAGGAACTTATTTTTATATTAACGACGATTAGGAGCACACATATTAGTATTTTCCCTTTCACTTTAGTTTAGTATCTAGTCTTTCCGGGAAAAGATAATATACTGTCAACGACAAAATTGAACCACTATACCAATATGGTTTTACAAAATAAACCTTATATAATTACAGAAACCTTATATAATTGGCAATTATCTTGAACAATATCTTTAGAACAATTTTTTTTAAATTCAAATTTTGTTGTTGTTGAGAAGTTTGTTTTCGGAATATTTTTCATCTTAGGGGGGGGGGATCACTTAGTAATCAAAATGCACTGTCTGGCATTCACAGTCGATTCCTACTGTGTTTTTTACTTTAGTGTTTGTTCATTCGGTGAACCGTGTCAAATTGCTTAAACCGTTTAAGTTTCAGTAATTATTTTTGGCTAATAGTATAATTATTATTTTTTAATAGGATCGAAACAGGTTTTTTAATCTATTTTACGAAAATCAGGTACACTTCTGTAGATCCAGGTCAAATCATTAAGCCAATATTTTGCTTTAATTTACTTTTGAGAATAAAGACTCTTTCATAGCTTCCTGTAAGACTTGTTGGAAAAAAGTTTTGGTTGTTTTTCAAGCTCTGGCGAATATGTATGGGATAGTTTATGTCTTTCTCCATAGTTAACTAATTATTTTCCTTAACCTTTATGCTGCGGCGCTTAGATTTTTTTCAATCGTGTCCAGGAACGACTCTTTCGCCAACCTGTCCAACCTCCCGTACCTAATTACCTAACTAGAGCGATAGAGCCTTGAGTGGTACACTTATGACTGACGCTTTTCTTTTATAGCATTGTGTAGAGAGCGACCTTCTCCCTTTCCCCCAAAGCGTTCACACCTCACTGTCAACAGAGTAGGGTACCGAACAAAAGGAGGGATCCTCAACAAGGTCAATCGCTGCCAGCTCGTAAATGGTGATCGATGCCAGCGATCGTTTAAAAGGGGGGTTAACATACATAGAACACATATCTATACATTGCAGCTTGTGTAAGCGAAATTTTAGTGTATCTCGAAAGTAGTGTCGAAATTGTCGTCTTTAGTGTCGAAATTTAGTGTGCGAATTCTCTATATGCAGCAGCGTGAAAGTTAATACATCTCTCACAGTTTCACGCAAATGGCAATCATTCTACTAGTGACGTCATCTGTCGAATTTAAACGACACCTAAATTCTGGAGAGGGAGAATTGTAGCGATCTTAGCTACCATTCAAGACATTAACTTACGATTGAGTAGTAGATATATGAGAGTAACACAACTCTGATATATTAAGAACGTTTGGTAAACAAAGTTGCACTATCTCATTTCGGCTGGATAAAATAGCATCACATTTCTTGCTTCTGTTTACTGACAAACTTGACCGCTCCACAAGCAGTGTGCACAAAGTAGCCAAAGTTGTTCCAAAGGTGTGACAGAGGCTGAAATTCATTAAAATCTTGCAACCCGAAATGAGGACAGTGTTTTACAGCGTAGAAATGTGAAAGAGCGAAGAGGGAGCAGTACGCCTGTCAACCATCACAACAGACGTGAAGATTCAACAAGCTCGAGAAATGATACTGTTAAATCAGTGATTTACCAATGACAATGAATCATATTCTCTATAGATTAGTCAGGGTCACTTTTGACAAAGAATTACGGGAAGCGGAGCATACATGACTGGACGTCCAGCCGAAACCCTTCTTCTTTGAGGACATACGTAAGCTTATGATCCGCTGGAACAAGTACATTTAAAAGGAAGGTGACTTGAACTTGTTCCACCTTACATTTGATAAATAAATGGAAAAAATTAACAGATAATTTTTTATTTGACTTCATATTTATTTTCCTATACATTTTTAATTCCTATTCGTTACACGCAAAATTGATTCCACAAAGCGTTCGATACAAAGCTGCATGTAAGTTACGCTCTAGCAAATTTTAAATGGAACTTTGCAGTTAATGAAGAAATATACACTGTAGAGCCAAAACATTATGACCACCTACTCAATAACGCGTTGCGCCTCCTTTGGCCT
This sequence comes from Metellina segmentata, assembly GCA_947359465.1. Lineage (NCBI taxonomy): Eukaryota > Metazoa > Arthropoda > Arachnida > Araneae > Tetragnathidae > Metellina > Metellina segmentata. The sequence continues at coordinate 55,593,366 of OX375878.1, read as the reverse complement.
GCAAAACAGCTGCAACTAGCCTGGGCATTGATGACACAAGTTCTTGGTACATGACTGGAGACAGGTTGTACCCAATGTCTACGCAGCGGTCACGCAAAGTCAAGATATTCGGACATGGTGGTGTTTGAGCTCTGAGCTGCCGCTCCATGGCACCTCAAATGTGCTCTATCGGATCAAGATCTGACGAGTTAGGTGGCCAGGACATTAAGTGGAATTAATCAGTATGCTCCTCGAACCACTCCAACACAATTCAAGCCTTGCGACATGGGGCGTTGTCCTGCTGGAAGATTACATTTCCAGTTGGGAAGACAGACGCCATGAAAGAGTGCAACTGATCCGCAATGATGTTCAGATAGTTCGCAGCGTTCATGGTCTGTTCTATCACAATAACGGGTCCCAAAGTCGCCCATGAGAACGCCCACCAAAGCATGATACCGCCACCACCAGACTGTGTATGACCTGCTTTTCAAGAGGGGAGCAACTATTCGCCTGGCAGAAGGCGTACCCTGTCACGACCATCAACGTGATAAATGAGAAACCCGGATACTTCTGACCAATCAACTCTCTTCCACTCCTCCATGGTCCAGTCTCGATGTTTCCGGGACCACTGCAGGCGTAGTTGACGATGACGCTTGGTTAACAGAGGCACACAAGTGGGACGTCTGCTGCACAGTCCCATATGCAACAGTGTCTGCTGAACTGTGTGTTCCGAAACACTTGCGCTTGGACCTGAATTCTATTTGACTGTTAACTAAGCCACTGTCTCGCGCCGATTTTGCTTTACCAAGCTGGACAGTCTCCGACGTCCTTTTTCTTTGACGACGCGTGGACAACCAATACATTGTCGTCTACTGCTGGTGTCGTCGTAATTTAGCCACTTTGCTTGAATACTAACAACGGCAGATCGTGAACAACCTACCAGTCGTGCAGTTTCGGTGATACTCGTTCCGAGTCGTCGGGCCATTACGATCTACCCTCTATCAAATTCGCTTAGATCAGCAGCCTTTCCCATCACTCGTAAAAGTAAGTACAAGAATGATTACTTACCTTCTCCAGCAGTAGTTAAATGCCATTCTCACTTAATCACGTACCCTCCAGGTCATCCAGACGAGTTCACTGAAAAATATGGGGATTGTCATAATGTTTTGGCTTGTCAGTGTAAATTGTAAATAACTTCAAACTATGAGAATTGCAACATTGAATATTCTTTGTCATAGACAGAAGGTCAATAGTATGTATTTAATGAGTGGCCAGCTCATTTTGAGGAACTTATATCTATTAAAATTTTGTTGAAACACTCACACACATAGGGATTTTCAAAAAAGAAATAGTGTCAAATCGACCTACTTTTATTTCAAATATCGTTATTTCTGATCGGAATGAATTAAATTTTTAAAACAAATTCTCTTGTTTCTGCATATTTCAACAAATGGTATTTAAAAAAATAATGTATCCGTTTTAAAAAGTTAGTCAGTCTTATCCCTCCAAATGAATATTTTATTCTTCCTTTAAATATTGTGATATTCGTACTGTTTTCATACTTGGTCGAAGAGTGCTCCTCGAGTAGGAAAATATTGGTAGGAAAGAGTATCTAGAGAATTCGTAGATTCGACATTTTTCTGAATTGGGTAACGGTAATTTTACAGGAAACAAATTCAAGGGTCAGTCATAATCACCCTCAAATTCAAAATCACCTTTTGTGATAAGCATCTCAGTGTCACCTTTCGTAATTTGTAATGCAAATAAGGACGCGATCCATAAGAAATGGATTACATGGATAGATATCCAAGTATCCAACTTGCATTCAAAGTATGTTGTAACGAATAAAAATATCTCAAAAAGCAGTTACAAATAATTTCCCTTACGCCTAAGCGGTGTTGATATTTCTCTTTGAAAGAGAAAGGTGTTCGTCCTAGTCACTTTTTCAATCTGCATTTAGCCATTTGCAACCGATTAGGATCGGGTGATTCAACAAACGTGTTTTAATATATAATGACATAAGAATACTTATTTCTGATACAAATACCTGTCCTCGACGCTAATTCAGATTCATCGTTCTTTTAACACGTTTCCTGCCAAATCGTATTTTTGTATCTTTTTTTCAGTAATCTATATCGAAAACTGTAGAAGTTATAGCGTTTGATATGTTAGATCAGGGCTCGAAATACCCGGGTGCACATGAAAATAAAATTGTGCACCTAATTTTAAAGCACCTAGGTGTACGCAGTGCACCTAACGTTAAAAAAAATGGAGGGGGATGAAACGTGTTTTATGTTATTTTGATGTTTGATCAATATATTTGTATCGACCTCTCTCGCTCTAAAGGAACGTAATTAAAATTCATAAATACACACTCTGCGAAAACGAAATCGCTGGGCCGTAACGGGTTTATACAGGAGGAAGGTTTACTTGTGCCACTGCCACCAGAACTTTCCGATGACCGAAACCTTTTCCAGATGGATCTGTTGAAGCGACTGTCATGAAAACCGTGCCCTGGAGAAGGGAGGATTTAGATGTTTAAATATTTATATTTACTATCTACTACTAACGTGTAAACATACCCATCTAGTAAAGTAGTTTACATTACATTAATACTCTAATATTAAATTTTTTTTTTAAATATGCACCTAAAATATAACATCTGCACTTAATTTAAAAACTTAGGTGCACCTGTATTAAAAAATCTATTTCGAGGCCTCTGTTAGATGTCTGTTTTTTCACTTTCTGTTTGTGAGCTGTAAACTTATTTATTACTGTTAATAAGTAATGAAACTACAAATTCAAAAATCAACAAGCCAATATATTAAACTAATTTGATATATACAGTAATATTTAATTAACGTTTTAAAATTTAATTAAATAATGTCAAAAAAAATGGGCTATTGATTTCATATAGAAAATATACAAAATAATGTAATATTTTTCTTGAAAATTACAGTTTCATTGTGAACATAAGACGATACACCTTGTAGAGAAAACTGTAAATAATGTAAATGGAATCAACTACACACATCCCGATAGTTTACTTATTTTTGAATTCTTGAAATAGTTATTCAGATCAAATTGTACATGTTTTGTAATATAAAATGATACAATGGCATTGTTTTTATATATGTGAATTTCCGTAATTTAGGTACATGATCCAGAATATCCTGGTTATTTCACAATAACAAAATTAATTCCACCGTTAGCTGAAATACTTATGAATGATGAGTAAGTTATGTTTATTCTCTTGCAAAATCCTCTCTTTAGTTTTTTTAAATAAGCAAATTAATGAACGTTTATATGATTGTTAAAGAAATTGTTTTGAAAAGTATTAAACAAAATTTTGGTGCATGACACGCATTTAGTGAACTTGAAAAGTTTGATAGACTGCTGAAATTAGTTTCGTTAGAATGTTTTAAAATATATTTTCCTACTAAAGAGGAGATAATACTGCAATTCAGCCCATAAGTCTGGTTGGAGGTTGAATTAACGTCGCAACACAATGGGCTATTTGTGAAGGTATAGTATTAATCCCGAAAGACAACACTTTGTAATTTTGAACCGAGTTTAGTTGACAAGATCAAGATCTGAGTGGACATACCACTCCCAAAAGTTCCACACCAATATGACGACATTTGGGCCACGATAAATATATCATACACCAGCCTTCCACATACATGACAGTCTGGTTGGATCGAGTTTCAAACTCGCAAGTCTCTGGTTTCTAATCCGGAGCTATATAAACTCGACTAACACAGCTTCATATTCTAAGAGTAATCAACAACTTGTACATTTGTTCCAATTTCACATAATTGTCCTCTTCGAAATTCGTAATTCTGGATGGCCATGGAAAAGTTTTAGATACGTATACTGCGCTTGATCATTTTTATTGTCCTTTTCAGATCTATTAGGAACACATAAGCTAATAACTAAATTATTAAACGCCTGGAATTTGTAAATAATTATACATTTTCGTTCAAATTCCTAATGTATCTTCATTTTCAAGAACTTTTCACTTTTATTTACTTTTACTTTTATTTCAGAGGAAAATCATCAACTAGAGAAAATTTGATACAGGCTTTTAAAGTTTTGGATGCATCACGCAACAATTACGTCGAAAAGGACTGTCTAGAAAACGCTTTCTTGGAACATGGTGATACAAAATCTTATTTTTCATTAATAAAAATTACATATTACTGTTTAGTTCTTTAATTTTTTAAATATTTTAATCTATATTTTCGAAATTATAAAGTATCTTTATGTTCGATTACATCATATTTTGCATAAATAGGGGTACAATATTCATGTATGAAAAGTCGGGTACCAAAAAATTGATATAAATATCAGTAACGATTTTCAAATAGAGTTAAATCTTTTTAGTACTGTGTACCTTTATCTTTTTTTTTTTTAGTATTGTTTACCTTTATACTATATATTTTTAGTATTGTTTACCTTTATCTTACACATATTTTTAGTATTATTTTAGCTAAATTTTAAATAGAAATTATAATTTTCGAATGTGATTATTTCATGAAATGAAACGAGTACCAGATAATTTAAAAACTATTCCCTCCTAGTACTTTTGAGAGGTATGACGCAATTATTTGTATGAAAAAATTTGAAGTAAGAAAATAAGAAAATTATCTGAATATTTCAAAAAAGAGATTAAATGCTCGTTTCCAGCTGCTTCTATTTTGGCAGAGGCTCTATAATTTCATTCATGTCAAAACATTTGATTAAAATAGCTCATAATAATTCCTAGACACATTTTTTCTTGTAATTGCACCAAAAAATATAATTTCTCCTCTCAAGAAATATATTGTGCTGCTAATTAGAAAAACTCCTATACGTTAACAGTGAAGTTACGAGTTTTGCTAATTAGCAGGACGATATGCAATTTTTACTCTATTTGTAAAAAACCCTAATGACAATTTCCTTAGTGAGACACATTTTATATTTAAAGAAATGACACATAAAGAGAATTTCCATATGGGTATTAATGAAGAACAAAAGATAGAATATTATTTATAGTACAAATACCTTACAACTGAAGGGTGAAAAGATTGAAATTAAAGAATCGTTCGACTTGTGGAAAACGGAAAAATAAGTATTTTGCGTAGCCGTCTTGGTTATAAAAACTGCTCTCACAAGTCTCAGCATTGAAAGAAAGGCTATGGATGTGTGCATGAAGTATATTAACTTATACTGATATTACTCAGTAACGTTACCAAACAACATCTGGTGTACCGAATAAGGTCTATGGTGTCTCAGTCTTTGATGATCGTTGACCAAACGCGTGAGATTTGCTGAACTTGGGCCATCATAGAAGAAAAACCTAGTTAAATTTATTTAGGCATTGTTTAACGTTTTATGCCACTTGCGGATGTATATATTTTTGCTGAAAACTGGCCGCTGGTAAGACCTGATGATAATAGAAGACAACATGCCTAAAACGTCAGAGATCTAGTTGCGAATGTTGAATGATCCAGCAATGCATACTAGACGTGGGCGAGATAGAATTTAATAGCACCCAGTAACAAAATGCCAGTTGGCGAATCGGTATTCTGATGCATGATGCAATGGTATGCCTTCTGTCACCTCTGATACGCCTGTCTCCGATGAGCACAATTGCAAGTGCAAACGCTTGAGGTTTGGTCAAAGGTAGTCGCAGTAATGAATGCCTTTAATAAAAGTCTCTATGCTGCTGCAGGCGACATCAAATTGTACGTGATGACACAAGTTGTGGTAAATTACACCCTAACCCTTGATGTTGCAACAGGATCCAGAATAACCATGCACACATAATATTAATCATCTTATTTGGTGGTTCAAGGATGCTGCTGCAATTATCCTCGACAATCAGTTAGTCCCTCTAGCTGTAGCACCCACTGAATCCAAATTCACATGAGAGTGGCGTGATTTCGTCTAACATGAGTACCGGTATCTGGGAACAATAATCCGCAGTATCGATAAGTCACAGTTCTCTCAAATATAAAAAATATGGTACATTTCTAAATAATATTAACATTAATTTTTTTAGCATTATTATTTTTTAATAATATTGTTTATCTATTTTATTAGGTGATTCTTTTCCACCTGAAGATGTAGCTAAATTTCGTGAATATATAACTGATGAATTTTCTTCTAAAGTGAACTACAAAGAATACGTCAGTCAACTGACTGCTCCACAATTCTTTGATATTGCTGAAAGTAGACGAAAGATTCGAGAAAAGTTGGTTGATAACAGATATAGGATGTGTTAAACCAGTGTGAAGAAATTTCATGTGGTTCAAGGTAGAATTTAGTTAATAAAATAGTGTTTGCAATGCGTTATTTGTTTTATAATGATGGAAAGTATAAATCCCAAAGTACAAATTCAAAGAAAATTCGCTTTCAGTGAAACTTTGGATGCGTATAAGATATTTTGGTAGGTATTTCATTCACAGAAACTTAAATGTAATGAATTTTTATCTTATACCATTAGGCTTCTATGGAAGTGACATGGTATTAGTAGTCTTCCTATCGTAAGTGTTACCTCGATGGTTTTAATTTGATTTGATTTTGATCTTGTCACTCTGTGGTCACATTTTACTACATTAATTTAACATTTATTTAGCCGGGACATACATCTCTAAGTGGCTTCTGGACAACTGCGAACATGATTAGACATGTATTCAAACACGGAATCGTGTCTTTCTTGTGGTTTCAGAAGACTGCCGATTCCATTATTTGCTGTTTTAAGTGAATTTTCTGTTATTGTACAATTCAATAGAAAGCAGGGGAAATTATTAAGAAAGGATGAAAATCCTACTGCGAAATAAGAAAAAGAGTGAGAAACAAAATAAAATGAGTTTCCTGACATCTTTATTATCTGTCTTTAGTCTGATTTACTGGAACTAGTGCTTTTGACAAAAAATGCAAAAAGCACTTAAATGTAAGTAGCATGGGATTAATTTAAAATTCAAAATTCTTATTTTACATTCGTTTGAATGATTATATGAAAATTAAAAGTTTTTCATTGTAACTATTATGTGCTTTTTTAGCTGGGTTATTAAGTATACTTCTTGACAAATGTCAATTCATGAAAAATCCAAACACACAGAAAACTGCAATTACTACATGCAAATATGGCATATTAATCATGGAAGTTCGTTTTGAAATTGTACAACATACCACAAAAATGTACCAATTTATTGAACTACATTTTAACACATTTTATTGATACAACATTATAAGTTGGCATGCATGAATATTATATAACCACGTACCGATTGAGTTGGTGTTCTACAAATTTAAATCTTGCATTTGTCATAGTCACAACGGAGTATTCAGTAGTATTCTTAATTGCAAGAAAATATCACATGATGTATCCATTTTTAATATTCAAAGTCCTAGTCTGAATTTCCTAGCTGAACTTTCATATACATGCTGCAATCAAACTATTTAATTTAAAAGAAATAAAATTCAAAAAATAAATTCGGTCAAAAAATATTAATCTATGATTTCTGCTTAATGAATATTCGACGATTTTAAAACTTCAGCAAATCGAAACACTGTTCATATTTGTCAAAGCAAATGTGCACCCAAAAGCTAGAAACTGCTGAAATAAGAGATTAATTTGTCATAAACTAACCCATCAAAGTGAAATATAAGACCAAAATGGGATTTGGGGAATTCGTACTTTATTTGTTACGTGTATTTCTGTTGAGTAAGTACTTTTTAAATTGAATAAAATATTTTCAGATTGTGAAAAAATATAAACTTTTGACCAATAAAAATGTATTCTTTCCTAATCATAAAATACGATACCCTATTTAAAAGAGAATACTTTTTCACGTTGTAGAAGTTATAAGAATTTCGATAAGGTTTTTTAAATTATCTTACACTTAAATTATTTGTCCTTTTTCTACGAAAGGGGAAAGTTATTATTTTTCTGGTTACTTTCAATCTGTACCTACACAATTCAATTCGAGTGAAGTATTTTGTTACTATTGCTATACATCTGACCTATGATTAAAAACCTCATATAGTCTATGTCATGCACACTGAATCTAATTAGTTACAGTTCGGTAAGTATTTTATCAACGTCGCAATGAAGCAACGAAACGTGTTATTGGCAACTGTCGGAGATGAACCCCTGATGGGAAAGATCAGAGGACAACACCACATAATTTTATACCACGGTCAGATGACGGGGCAACATCTAATCTGGCACTCCACGCTCCAAAATTTCACACCATGCAAACGTCAGGACATTCGAGGCCATGATAAATTTAACTTGCACCAGCTTAACTTACACGACGGTGATTTGTAGGATTCGAACTCGCAACCCTCTGGTTGCCAATCCATTACACTTCTGACCGGGCTACCGTGAACCGATGATAATTAGAATAGAAATATGCAGTATTTATCAAATGTATTGCAAAAATATCATCCATAAAAATAAATGTTTCACAATGATACTTTCTTAGCTATTTATCAATCACCTTTTAAGAATGCTGATATAAGAAGATAAGACCAGAAGAAAAAGTTATCTTTGATCACCATAAATGAATTCCGATTGTTTTTAATTGTTTAATCATATTTTAAAGACCATATCTCCTTAAGCAATACAATTTGAAAAGAACTATTTTAATTACTTAATCATTAGGCGTGAGTTTTATTTTATTATATATATATATATATATATATATATATATATATATATATATATATATATATATATATATAATTAATGAGATATCTACAATAATTCTTACCCCAAACTGATTTTAAGAGGGTTTGAATAATGTGCACTTAATCAGCACAACATCGCAACACTTCTCACATCTTTGCAGCAGAAAAAAATCTCATTATTAGCAGAGATTAATTCTTTGTTTCATGGGAACCTAGATAGTGTTTTCATTGTATTCTGATCCTTCGATTTTTTAAAATTTCCTTTCGCTTCATGTTGCTCTGAATCTTTGTCATTTCTTTATCATCGTAGGATTAGAAAGCAAAGTCCTTTTTTACGCATCAAGTGATGAATTGTGAGCGTCAGACAAAAATCAATTTGTGCGGAACTCAATACGGCTTATTAGTGAAAAATTATTCTCAAAATTAGGAAGACACTAAAAAAACTCTATACCGTTAATGATCTTAATTATCTCATGCAGTTGGTACTTCGCTATTTTAATGAACATGTTTTTAATATAGAGTTTATTTTAAAGAACTTGCTCAAGTGTAAGTTAACCATTACAAATATCTGGAAATATGAAATTTGAAAATACAAGATGGTTTTGATTCTCCAACTCAATAACCAACTGTATTTCAAATACAAAAACATTTTTGCTGATGCATGAATTTGCGAAACAAGATGAAATTGTGCAATCGTTGATCTTTTGCTTCCGTTTTCTAGTTTAAAGTTCAAATACTTTATATCTACACTAAGAGAACTTAAAACATACATTGAAATTAAATGTGATACTTCTACGTTAAGTTCTATCTGGCCGCATGTGTTTTTGTATGGGGGGATATTGTACCTAATTAAATCTATAGTTACATTGATAAAAAACTGCAAATAGATATAATATCTTAATATTTGTTGGTATCTATCTAAATATCTAGCAAAATTGTTTAGAACTGGACTGAGAAGATATATAGTTGAAACAAATTGGATATTTAAGTTATTTCGTTTTTAAAATAATATTAAATTCGATGTGCTCTCTATTAATTGGACAGATACACCACATTTTCTAACGAAAGTCTCACAATTGTATAATTTTAATAATAAATGGTGTTTTTATTTTTGAAATATAACAAACCAATTTGTAAGATATATGTAAGTACTTTTTGTTTCCTTTTCTTCAGAGTGTTTAACTGAGATAAAAAAAGATACTGTTTTCTCAACAATACACCACATCCACCACACTATCTAAAAAGGTTAACTGGGAAAGCTGGTGAATTTCAGTATTTTAGTAAATACTTTTTTGCTGATTTTAATTAGTCGCAACTTACTACTTAAAACGTTACCCACATTTTAGGGACACATAAATTTAACTTAGTTGTGAAAAAATATTCGAGGTAACTAGCTTCCAAAACAGTCTAGCAAGATGGTTTAAAACTGATCAAACAGTAATTAAATCATACAGAATAATTAACTTATGAGATATAGTGAAGTCCTTTCATCTTAATTGAAAGGAACTACAAAAATTTTAAGGTGTAAACCTTTTTTATTAAGGATTAAAGTAAGATATTTTACATATGTACATGCTTTAAGTAGAACGACATGTTATCATAAAGAGTAACGGCAGCAAAAAACCACTTCTTTCGCGTAGTGTTTTGTACAGAAGTGTATCCTAACTTGGAGGCTGACTGAGTACAGGGAATTGATCACTTCAGGGGAAATGGGGAAGGGGTGAGGATAAAAGGTGGAAAATACAATACTAAAAGGTGTCTTGCAATATTCTAAATATTCAGAACAAATTCTCATGCACTTCACCTTACAGACGCACTCACTACACGTCACAATCGCATGAATTATAAATGCTGTAAAATGCCAGTTACACCTCATCTTTATAAAACAAAAAGAGAATTGCGTTTACTTCAAACTTAAATTTTTGGTTTTCTCCCCATCATCCTAGTTAGTTGAAAGTGGATTAAAGTGCGAGAGAGATATTAGTGCGAGATCGAGTCTTTCAACTGCAAAAGAGGAAACGACTGCAAATAATTGACTGTAGGCCTTAAAAATTCTCTGTTGATAATAATAGAGCACAATTAATTCTATAAAACTGAAATTTCATGTTGGAGGTCACGGAGGTATTCTCTTTGTGGGTGTAGCCCAAAATATTTCAATGAGTTCTTTAAAGGTTTAAAAAGATAAATATTCATTTGGCGCTGTGATTTTTAAAAAATAATGGCTCTTTCTAAAATTAATATGTGACCAAGTACCTATGTATCAAACAAAATTTCAATGTGATATTTATCCACACAGTTGCACTTTTAACTGTAGTAAGAACCCTAGCTATGTCTACCACTTAAAGGGATGAGCCCTACACACACACACATATATATATATATATATATATATATATATATATATATATATATATATATATATATATATATATAGGCACAGTCACACGGTTTGGTGGAAGCCGAACAAGATTTGTTTTTGAAAAAGAGTCATTGAGCCATTTTTTGAAACTGTAATTTAAAGTAATTCTAAATTAATGCAAATTTGATATGCATGAAGTGGTACGGGACTCCAGTAATCAATAATGGAAACAAAGAGAGTCGAACTATCCATAATTTCACTATTTTTAAAGTTACAAAAATATTTTATTTATCTGACTATATGATCTAGTCTAGAGTATCAGCCAAAGTTCTCTAAGCAGAAAAACATCTTCCATTTTAGCAATGATCTGGTAATCTCTCGTTTAATGAGAAATTTGAAATCGACACTAGGTGAACAGAAATACATATGGTACAGTGTCTGCATGTATCTCTCATATGTGTTCATTTTTGTTTCTGAAATAGATCGTATTTTGGAAGAAAGACAAATCTTCACGAATAGTCCAAATCCACGAATCTTCAAATCACCAAATCTTCACGCAATTTGTTTCTCAGACCACATATGTGTTTTTTCTTGCTTATTACTGGTTTATAATAACTAAAAGAGTACTAGTATTTAAAAAAATCAACAACAATATTTTATTATCATCTTATGTTTCTTTTACCTTACATCAAGCTACATTTTTATTTAACATGTTCGTTACACTATAAATGAAATTTTATATCCTAGGATAACATTATTATTTTAAAGGTAAAACCTGAAAAATTGAACAAAATAATCTGTAGCTATTTTCCACCCTAAGATTTAACCGAGGATATTAAGCAGAAGTGGTACACTGCATATATACATTTTGGAATCATGAGGTCAGAGCCTTTAACTCAGGAAAGGGGTTTACTACCACAAGAACTTATCCACAGTATCTTTCTCTGAATGTAAACGCAGTAGAAAACCTGAATGTTCAAGATGACCATACAGCCTTCAATTGCACTGCAAAGAAGCAGATAAAAACTTTGCTGTTACATAGGTTTGCACGTCAGTGTAGGTCTGAGTGATGTATTATAAAGCACTGTGCGAAATATGATACTTACCGATAAGAATGTATACAATATATTTCATAGTGTTCTACGAAAATAAAATCTACTTAAATGTAGAAACACAGAATAAAGTCACTATTTTATGTATATATCACATCTCCTAAAATATGAACATCATATATTTGAAAAGATAATCAATATGTATTAATATTTCATAAATTCTTAACCCTCTGGATATTGATCCTTCCCAAATTTCTTGATCTACTGTCTGGCACTGCAGGTTTGGAGCAGTTGTTGTTGCACTGGGGATGGACAGCTAGATACCCAAGGAGTCGTTTCGTGGTTTCTACAGTGAGCGATCTTACATTTACACTTGACAGTGATTTACTTCTCTCTGGAATGGTAACAAAGGCTCACTTCGAGAATGGCATGTGCTCTTTTAGGATGCTTTGCTATCGTTGTTTGGAAAAATCATTCCCAATGTGCAAATACTGTTATGTTACTGCAGAGTTATTTTGCAGTAATCTAGTTATCCATCACCACACATGCTAGGTCCAACATTAATAATTCAAGTTTCTAGAAAATACGTTTCGCTACGTTGGAAGAAAACCGGCATGACTCAAAAAATTGCAATTGTTGGCTTATGTGACTGTTTCCCCAAATGCTACAGTAGGTTATGTTAATACAATACTGACACAACAGCTCTCTAGTGGCCGGATTGTGAATTACTTTTGTGACACTCTTGCACATAAAAATATACCACATTTTCGTTTTGATAATGACACAAGCCAACAGTTGCAATTTTTTGAGATGCCGGTTTTCTTCTAAAGTAGCGATTTATTAAAATCAAACTCACATATCATAACATTTTACAATATGATCAAGTAATAATATTTTTAAATCTATACCGGCCCCATACAATAATAGCAAATTTTACGAAAAAATTGTTATTGTGAATTATTATTCTTCAACATAATGTATAGTTTGAGCAAAGCGCGTGAGAAACTAGTGAAATTTCCTTCTCTTTGTGCAAAAATAATTAGGCTCTTTCAGATTCAAATATACAAATGCCAGTATTGTATACACATCTTTGATTAACACTCTAACATATCACATTGTTAACTTTTTAATTTATCACTTTTGAACAACAAAGAAATTGTAAATCTTTTTGTAGAACGAAATTAATTAAATAAGCAAAATAACCTCTACGCAAATGTGCTAGCTTCTTTAACGTTCAATTCCCACTCGCCTGAGATGTAGAATTTTATCCAGTGACAAACATCCAAAGATAAGACATTAAGTTTCTTTAACCACATACTAGAGAGAGATAATTAGGGGGAAGTCTTCTGAACAAATACGCAAACAAGCCTCAGGACAGAACTTTTACTAAACTTTTGTCTACAACCGGATGAAAAGGTTCAATGCTAAAATGTGAATTCTATAAAACACTTGTAACACACTTTCAACTCTCGTAAATTACAGAAAATAATTTCGATACCAAGACTTAGATATGCTATCAGAATTGCAGATTCGAGAAATTAAAAGAATATATTAAATTGATTTTAATTCTGCTTAACGGAAATAATTTTTCGACATTAGTTCATTAGTAATTGATTCATGTTTTAAAAACTATTCCTATTAATAAAAATAGTTTTATGATTGAAAACGTTCTACTAAAACATTAACATATGAGTAGTTTCAAATATAATCATTTGCAAATTTTTCTTCTAAAATGTGAATTATATATGTATTAAAATTATTTTCTGTACTGTCCTAAGAATTCAATTAGAAATGTAATACATATTTATAATGTGTTTAAAAACGATAAATTTATATTGGATTGATAAAAAATTTCACACTTTGCAAATTCAAGTAAACAAAAACAAAATAAGTGCAGGAATGTTCTGGACTTCACATTTATTTTGTTCCTATTTGTTACTACATTATATTTGAATGTTATGTATGCAAACAAAATACAAATTTTAATTTCTAAATACTATTCTCTGTGAATTCCTGCCGAAGTCTAAGAATAATTTTCTGTTACTTCTAAAATTAATGCATTATCTAAAAATGTTTTTTTACCATAATAAAATTGTTTTGGTTGTGTTCAATTATGCACACAAAGAAATTGTATTTCTCAGAAAATATACATTCCTTACGTTGCAATAATAGCAGATTTAAAAAAAAATGCCATAACTTATCTGAGCTAAAAGTATCTTGCAAGAAGAAGATACAAAATCTATCATTTTGCAAAGTAAAGGAGAAATATTCAAAAATATATAAATTTGCATACTGTCAACATGAGATAGAAATATATTTTTAGCTTCATACATTACTATCATAAACTGAGAGACCCAAACCAAACAATTCGTACTTTGAAAGTCGAAACTGAATTTTTGAGCATACAAGTATCAAAAATATAAGGGCGATCGGTGACCGTTTTTCATTACAAAAGACGACATCTCCATTCTACTTTCTGTTTTACTTTTTAGCTTTTTTCCACTGTTGAGGTTATGCTGGAAAAAACTAAATAAAAACACACATGGAAAGACATGTCAGAAAAAAGAATGATCGTCCTCTTATGTGTTCTTCATGCAAATGCGACCACTCATGTTTCTAAAATGTGAGCGCAAACATTTTTGTGTGGCATTTCTGAGCGCGGAGATTCTTCCTTATAAAAAGAGACATTTCTTTTAATTTAAGTGGGGGGAAAATGTGATTTTTTCGAGTGAAAGTTGCCAGAGAAAATACACACATGAAGGTATTTTTTACTCATTACATTTCATGGTGTAAACATTCAAGACACTTTAATTAAATTATACCAAGTGTTTCGGAAATATATCGTTGTATGAGAATTCTCTTGAGACGAGTAGTATAATTAAAAACAGAAAATGGTGGTAGTTTTGAGTGACTTTTTAACATTTATTCAGTTTATTTGGTCGGAAAACTGATTTAAGCTTAGGGAAAAGACTGCATTGTAAATGAGAAGGACCTTTTTAACCAGACGGATAAAATTATTTTCTTCAAATACTACTTTTTTAATACTTTTGGTTTTACAACTGCTTCATTATTATTCGTTTTATTGCTTTTATTTTGTGTAAAGCACCGTCATGAATAATCTATTAGACGTATGACTTGCAAAAAATTCTTTCTTAAGAATTTGTAGAATAGAAAAAATTTTGCGTCACCCAAAATGAAACTTTTTATAATGATCAACCAAGTACAACATTTTTCAGATTGTTTCAGCACTTTAAACCTTTACATGAAAAAAAAAATCTCGTGGGAGATAAATATGTATTCAAAATTAATCTGGAAAAATTCCAATTTTATGCGACTAATTTGAAGACCCTACAAAGACATAAACTGTATTTCAAGTTCAAAAATTATGTTTAAAAAAAATTATGAATATCGATATTTAGCAAGAAGTATTTTGCATCAGTTTGCATTTTAATGAGACTTTCTACTACAAAATATCCATAATAGTTCGAGAATAGTTACAAGATATATATTCTATCTTTGTCTACAGACTGGTGGTTGAGATAAAATTTAGGAATCCAAAGGTTGCAAGCATTGCAAAAATGAAAGAATAAACCAATACAAATAAAACCACATATAGTATTTTACTACGAAAACCCGTATAATATTTTTCTACTCATTTACTAAGAACACTATTGATTAACCTAAACATTTCAAATATCTTTTGAACATAAAGTAAAGTAAAGCAAATTTTACCGCTTTATAATAAATAAATGCATACTGTTACTTACTTTTCGTTAAAAGCATTACTAACTATTGTATTATGAAAAAAACTAAATACTTTCCATTTCATCAAATCTTACTGAATAATACCAAAGTTAAGGATATTTTTACTTAAACTATCAAGTATAACATCTTCCAAAAAATCAAAATTAAGTAATAGCATAATAGCTTAAGGTTTTGCTTTAGATTTTACCATTTAAAAATTTTAATTTAAATTTGTTATAAAATGTATCATTTATTGGACTGTCAACCCAGCTCGTAAATAATTTCCTTACTATTAAAACATTAAACTAGCTGAATTTTTGATTCAGTTAATTCAAAAACTGAATTAGTGACATTTGTGTGGATCAGGTAAGTCAATTTTATATTTTTTAAAGTAAATTCTACTCTAAATTCAAATGAAGACTTCAAAAGTAACAGCTGCTATTTAGTTTACCTTGTGCTCTCCGGATCATTAACAACTTCAACGCCCAACGACGTCACTGGAGCGCTATTAGAACTACTTTATCGATTTTCAAGGATGACAGACGGACTCGAATTGTCATTAGTCTTCGATTGCCTTCAAAGACAGCTATGACTGCAATTAATACGCCTTATATCGTTGTTATGCTTGACCTTACTTCCATTGCACGTCGTTTCAAAAGTGTGTGAAGTACATACATTGTTTGCTTACTAGGCAGCTGGCTTGTGACACTTTGTGTACGATTGAGTTGTTATGAATTATACATTTTAAGCGCCTTTGGTGTTAATAATGACATGTAACTGCCAAAACAAAATGTTATGAATGTACAAGTGTTTGATGAGGATTTCTTGAATTTGTTTCCGTAATTACCACCAGGTTCCTTTGAAATGTTTAGTAGCTAGAAAATAAATTTTGAAAAGTGCAGACAAATGATTTATGGAAATATCTTGTATTGCTGTTCTGATTTTAGTACAGTATTCTTTTTGAGATTTTTATCATAATCGTTGCTTCACGCAACACTAGTAGGCACATGATAAGAAACAATTGCTGTAAAAATTTAGATATATTTTTTATAAAACAAGGACAATGGAAAGCTTTAAAGAACACAGATAAACTTTATTTTATCACGCTCTACATTTACCACTTAATAATATCCTCAAATTCCATATCATAGCTGCAATTTGCTTATGGATTGTTAAAAATACTTTCATTAATATCTACGAAATTTTAAATCAGGTAGAGAACGACACCTAAGTTGACCTCCCTTCCTCCAAAATTCCACGCAACTCCAACGTAAGAACATTTGAGACCACAACAAATTGAACTCGCATCAGCCCTCACACGCACAACTGTCTTTCGTAGGTTTTAGTTTTGGAATCTGCAAATATACGATTCTACCAACTGGACTATAAAACCCACTATTACATCAAAATACAACGTCATTGTTGTACATATGTGAATCATTCTATATCATTCCACAGAAAAGAGACAATTTCAACAATACCACTTCTTATATTTTTTACCTTGGCTAATTAATTACCAGAAAAATATAAGAAATTCTACAACTTTTTAGTTTCCTACTTGTAATCGATTTATGTTTATATTGATTCTAATTTTTAAATATTGGACACATTTTCATGATTTTAAACTCATTAAGGGGGGCCGGGACACAATTTTCTATTTTTTTTTGCTAATAAAGATATTGCTTTGGAATTTTTAATGAAGACATAGCACCTAATTTACAAATAAAAAATTATAAAAAATTAAATTGTTGTCAGTTCAAAAAATTTAAAAATTTAAAAATTTTCAAAAAAGTGACTGTTCTTATTTTTGATATAACTTGAGAAATTATTTAGGAAAAGACACAATATTTACATTTTCTAGTAGCAGATATTATATTTAAAAATTTGTCTTCAAAGTTTTTTAATACATGCATATAAAAAAATATTACAAATTTTTAAATTTAAAATGAGCATTTTTTTATTTCATAATTTATAAAAAAACTTACATTTTATAATATATCAATAATTTTTAAAATTGCTGAAGACAAATCACTTAAATATGTATAAAGAATATACATACCAAATTTCATGCAATTCTCTTGAATAGATTTTGAGTTATATCATTTTAAAGTTGGGAAAAGTGTGAAAAATCCATCATGGAGAAAAATCTCCTTAAAGTGTCATTAATGAAAATCAGTTACAAAAGGTGAAATTTTAGTATCTGATGGAGTTTTCACTCCGAGTACGTAAATCAATCCGTTAATGTCTTCAGATCTTTGATTAAGGTTTATTTTGGCTAATAGTACCTTTCTACGGTACAATTTGTATGCAATTGTTCTTTTGTTATCAGTTTTTCGGATAAGTCGACATATTTTTCGTTTTAAAACTTTGACCTCTATCAAAACGTTCTTTTGTTTATAACTTGCTTAGGTTGTTGATAACTTAGGTTCTACTCAAGATATCATCATAAAATTGGTCAAACAAAAGATAATTAAATTTCTAATTTTTTGAGAATATAAAACAAAAAAGGACTATTTAAAGGTTTTCTGTGTCCCAGCCCCCCTTAAATCGTCCGTATCACTAGACCTAATTGTTCAATGAGACTGAACCAGTGTCTATGTTGTAGATAAATGTACAAACCTTTCTAATTATCTATCACAGTTGTTATAACAAGTGTTAGTGCTACTACTACAAGCTATCTACTACAAGTGTTAGTGACCTTTTTAGTTTGAAGATAGTTCGATTCGACCTTTGACTTTGAATTACAAAATAGTGAACCAATAATTTTTTTTTGTAATACAAGTTAAAGATTACTATCTTGATTTTTCTTTACTCTTTGAAGCTTCATGGTGGGTCATCACGAACCAATTCATGTCCCAAATTGAAGCTTTTTCACAGCGAAATTTTTAGTAGAAATTGAATACATATTTTTAGAAAAAAATATATCGATACAATTTTTATCATCCATGTTCAAAAGAAGGGAGTCTGATTGAGTGAACTTAAAATCAAAACTGTCACTAATATTATAATGTTATGTGTCAAGAAAAGTTGCGTGCTTTCGTCATCAAAGTAAGCTTCTGAAAGTAAGGATAAAAAACGTAAATGTTACACACATATGTAATAAAATATTAAAATTAATATCATATATGTTTTTTTGTAAATCAAGGTCACAAGACAATACATCCAGTGATACAGCTAAATCAATGTGTCTAGAGAATCCTGAAAAAAGTTCCATAATTTCGTTAAATTTAAAATTATTAAAAATAAAAAATATATTTCAAAAAGAAATATAAAATTTTTCACACAATTTCTTTCATGTGTGCATTTAACAAATCCGTCAAATTACAACACGTTCAAATTGCTACATGAATGTGTTAATATATATGTATAATTATGTAACTACACTTATATTAGCACATACATTAACCAAATTGAATTGCTTCTATATTTTGAGGGCAAAATCCATGCTTCGATCTTGAAACCAAAAATATCTTTTAACCTCGGAATATAATAGAGATGAAATAGAGCGTATTGTGTGCATAAATTCATATCCTTTCCTGTGATATAAGACACGCATATTATCCGTAGAACACATGAAACATATGAAGGGGCGTTTAGAAAGAAAGCCGAAAATGTAATGCCACAGCTACTTGATTTTAAAATTACCTCTAGCTAATCAATTTACACATATTATAAATATTTTATCAGCAGATAACATACTACAGAAATTTTCAGTTGCAGGAAAACACCAACACTTAGCATTTGAAACCAGTGCTCTGTCTGTAAACAAAGCATACTTTAACTGCAGAGAAATAATCTTATTCCTCTTAATTTAAAGTATTTCAGTTCGCTTCTTAAGTATATTAGGTACAAATATTTCCGGAAAGTTTGATTAAATTTGTAAGGTGATACATGGAAGACTTTAGGTCGATTGGGAAATCTAGAAATAAACAATTTCTAGGTATTTCTGTTTGCCTCCGAAAATTTTACCAATCCAACAATATGCAAGCGATATACGTATGTTAGTAAGAACAAAGATAAAAATTTACATAAAACCTAACGAATTATAACCAACTAGCCATTGCGTGGATAGTCCGGCGTTGCCAGTCTTTTGCCAGTTGCTTTTCTGGGGTTGCTTCGCAAACCAAATGATAATTCGTAGCCTATTGGATAATAGCCATAACGACGTTACCCGTGATATTTCTTTTCGTGGGGGTCATATAGTATATTCACGTATATTATTTGGTATTAAGATCTCTAAGTATCTGTATTTTAGTGCTAACTTTTTATGAAAAAACAATGTTTCTTTTACCTTTCCTTCAATTAACGCGAAAAAGAAGGAACAGTTGTATCCACCCACAGGAATGATTGTATAGCATCACAAATTTCTTCTTAAAACGAATAGTATAGATATGGATGAATATGATGCTTCATGTCAAACAGATTAAAGATCAAATGTTTTTTTACTAGTATTGCTACAAAAGAAGTTAAAATTAGACACATGTTTATACAACACAACTACGCATTGGCTTAAAACATGAATTGGTTCAATCGATCTAAGCAGCAGAGTTATGCTATCATGGATATTTGAAAATGGAATTGCAAAACTGATCAATACTATTCCTATAGGGAACTGTCCACTTCAAATATGCCTCGTTATAGTTGCTAATTCAAAGTATTTTCACGTCTTACTTTCTAATGTTTAATTATGCCACGTTTCTGCCTGCTAGATATTTGAAAAGGAGGATAATTATTGCTGAATGTGTGGGGAATTTGCCTACGATGAATAAATTCCATAGATACATTACATACTTCAGTTTTTCTATTTTCTCACAATAATGAAACACCTTGCGTAAATAACACCTTGTTTCAGTTATTCAGGAAACGTTAATCTAATTTTAATAATTATTCACAATCGCACTTATTTGAAGTATCTACATAATGCATTTATGAATCGTATTTGCTGTACGTTTAATCCATTAATTTCATATTTGACACTTGAAAGAATATTACTCTTTTTCAAATCGTCAACCATAGTAGTGAAACACACTACATCAAAGTTTTGGATAAATGAGTTTTTAATTTTTTGGACTAAAATATGGTATCATATAGACAAGCAAGGTGTGTGTATGTCTACAAAATAATTTATCTATGACAGAAGTTTAGATATCGTTTAGAACACATTTTGTCAGTGAAGCTTAGAAAATAGTGTATTTTTCCTTTCGTATTCTCAGAACTACGCCTGTTGACATAATGTGTTTCACTTAAAATCTCACGATATAATTTTTATTGATATCATTGCTATATGGGATTCCAGGAACTGTTTTTAACTATTAATTATCTTCAAAATATTGGTTACATGCAACCTCCCCAAGTATACGTGTTTTAGTACTCACTTATTTAATCGTTCAGGTACTTATCAAATTACTCTACAAGATTCTAATGCTTAATTTTTTTCAAAATGTATAATTATTTTCCCTGCTGGATGTAACACTTAACAGCGTTATTGATTATATAAGAAAAATACCTACACATCCTAGATTCGCTACGTAGCAATTTTGAATTTGCATACTTGGTCAGTCCCTCATCGTTAGGAAAGTTAAGGAGATTTTGATGGACGTTATATGTCGTCATTTGAAACAAACTGACCAGATATCGATGTCTTCATCGATCAATTTGGTTACATCATGATAACGTGGTACCTCGTCATAAGTAAAATTAGACAGAGCTTTATGGAAGAGATCCCTTGCACCACTTGTAGACCATAGTAGATCAATTTTAATTTCATTATTTTAATACAAAATATTTATTTTTGAATTGATACACGTGAAAGGGATATGTAACGTTTTCCGTAAGAAAAACTTTTTTCCCGTTTAGGCCAACTCCAACTACCATTAAGTACCTGTTCCTGTGCATCATTTAATATCATGCCAAAGCAAGCTTTTACCGGGAATCGGACTCGTTGGAAAGTAAATGGGAAATCTGAGATAATCATAGGGATTGGTTGTATCAAAAAGGTTTTTCCAGTGCTATCTAAAATAGCTTTGATAAAAACCGTTTCAAGAAAGTTATTTCCTGTCTCGTTTGATTGCATTACTTTTGTTTGCGTAGATTTTGAAATAATATAATAGGAGTCCCTGCGTTAAAATTGTGTTTGTGGTGTCCGGAAAGGGGTAATTAATGTAGAGATGAGTTGGGTAAAGACCGGATATTCGATATACATTACAAGATCTACTGATTAATAAAATTGAGTTCAGATATTGAATTTGCAGTGCGCCGTGTAATTTACATTTTTACTTGTTTATTTGTTGAATATTGGATTAAACCTTCTTTAAATTATGAAAGCTACTTGTTTGAGGGGTTATGGATTTCTGGGTTAATATTACCAAATAATTTTGAATGCTGCTAATCGGACTTTAAAAAAAAATCACGAGTGAGGATAATTTGTCATTCAATCATCAGCAATTATTTACTTACGTGCAACTTTAATTTACGTATCAGCAAAGAGACTATTGTCTTATGAAGTAATGAGCTTACTTCCTTTCCAACTTTCGTAAAGGGACGCCTGCTTTTTGCAATAAAAAGATTATCTACTTATCCCTAGTCCTACCTTATCCCTAAAAGATTAACTACTAGTCGTCTGTACCCTGTGCAACTTCTCCAGATTCTTTGTGGACTTGGTAGTCAATTGAACAATGTAAGTAACTTCAAATTCACATTTCATTAGAATGTTTGTGTTATGTTCTCACAATGACTTAAGTCGTTCCATTTTGGTATTAGTTTATTGCTATAAATAGTTGTTCTTCAATTTTCCATTCAACTCTCAATTTCAAACTCGTCTACGACCTTGGCAATATTGCCATTGCAGTTAAAGTGAATTCCAATACAACTTCATTAAATACAACTTATGTAATTAAAAAACAAATCAAAGTTAAGACATTTAATTAGCATTCATCAGATGTTTACATCAATTACACACACAAATCTAGAATTCTTGTTCAATTACTTAAAGGAATGGTTAAATATTACATGCATTGAAAACGTATGCGCTAAAATTTCTAAATTCTAACTCTTTTATGATCCTAAAAAGTGTTCATTTTCTTTTGTTGAACCAGTTATATTCTGAAATCCATTGGATTCTACAGAAACTTCAGTGCAACTTGTCTGCATAAATATCTTTTTGAGAAGCGTACTTTCTATTTCCACAAATATATAGACCATTTCCATCGGACAATAAATTCAGAGACGTCGAATATGTCCATGGGAGTGTATTTTTCGGATAAAATGCATCTCAAATCGATAAATCTTTGAAAAAAATATATTTGTAGCCGCAGTGTAAAGTGTTTTCTTCAACTTTCACATTTTATTTTACACTTGTGGGATGCAGATTTAAAATCTTGAACACTTTAGAAGCATTATTCGTTCGCTTTCTTCCATTATTTAGGAAGGAAAATATTTGATATACAAAGCTGTCCTATTCCTTTTTGGGTGGTATTATCATATATATTTAATCGATTGGATGTTGAATTTATTTTGTACTGTACGACTAAGCAGTTATTTATAGTATGCATATTATCGATTAAATATATGATTGGCAGAATATTAAATATATCATGAATTTATACATACTTTCAATTTAATTACTTCAGTTACATGAAAGCAAGCGAAATAAGATCACAAGTAAAGAGCATCCAACAGAAGAAAAAAAAAACGTATAGTTAAAAATAGAAACGGAATCATATACACACAAAACAAAATTGACGAAAAATAAAAATTGAACATAACCAATGATTTTTCATACGTTGTTGTTTATTAGTTTCAAAGCATCTCACCAGTCCTACAGTGGAAGTAAAGGGGGATGGGGTTATGTGCTACCCTGGGGTTCCATTCTTCCCTAGGTTCCCCTACTCTTGTCAATTCATGAATGCGTGAATCTAATTATAAATTTTGTTTACTTATGCTTATTTTTTTCCAAAGCAAATAATACATGTGTCTAAATCACATGTTTCTGTACTTTCCGACTTCGTGTGTATAAAAAAAAAGGAGACCTTCTACCCCTATGCCACAGGTAAATGTTCAAGCGCGCTTTTACCCCATAAAAATAAATCTAACATACCATAAATGCTTATCAGCTTTTTTTTTTATCATTTATCTACAAACCCTTCCACACAGTTCCTGCCCGAGCTGTTTATGTCATAAACAGAGATCGATTCTCGTGCGAAAAAAACTACCAAACCACACAAAAACGTATTTTTCTACTGAAACCTCATCTATAACACAAAACTTAAACAAAAAAGCACAATATCTGAACCTCGGAAAACACGTTTTCATAAATCTTAAAATAATTCTTGTTCTTCACGCGACAGATCTCTATAGTGGCGTTGGCTTGGGAAATGTGTTCCTCCAAAACGTCCAAATGGTAATGTCTTTTGGAAGCTCGATCATAATTCAAAAATCCGACGCCTGTAATGATCCTCTCACTGATGGCCTAATCGGTATGAACAAGGGGTGTTGATGCTGAAGTGTGCACATATTTGCAGATGAGAGGTCTGCTTTTTATATCCCGCTTTTCCCTTTTTTATCCTGGTTTTCCTTTTTTCCCCAGGATTCTCTAACTGATCGGTGATTACGCGCCATAAAATATTCTAATTTAATGACTTAGGATAAATTCGATCGTTTATAGAAGGAAGAATGAGAAACAGAAGTGAGCGTAAATTACTTTTTGAAGAGCACACTGTCCATAAAAATTGATTTTGATAGTCAGAAAATGGAACAGTCGAGATTCGCATTCTTGTATTTCTTAGAGGGATAATCGATTCAGTTATTTTCAACTCTGGATGATGTAATTTATCTTGCTATTCATCAGCCATTAAACGGAGACATAATGAGGTACATAGCAGGACTTTTTTTATTCGCATTAATCACATGATCTTAAATTAGTTTGATGCGTGTGTGTGCGGACTTAATAGCATAGTTCGAGTGCGGTTTCAATTTGCGTGCTAAGACAGAGACAGGAACACGAATGCTTAGCTAGGAATTTCTGTAATTATGAATTATAAATATGCAACTGAATTAATATGTAATTTACAATTCAATTAGTTCGTACTGTTATTACATTTCCATATCTTATTCCTATCCAAATTATCTTTCTACTTATGACTCCTTTTGTGGAAGTCGTCAATATCCCGTTGTGTTGTTCCAGAGCGACGTTAATTAAAATACCTACCTACCTACCTTTTGTGGTAATGGTTTAAATTTGAATACACACAAAAATATTCTTTTCAGTAAGACATTTTCATTATCATAAATCTTAAAACCATGGTTGCCGATTTAACAATTCATGTGATTTAACTTTAGCGGTCATGTAAACATTATATCATTGTTTACATTGTTCAAAAACATATAAGGTTAATTGCACTAAGGCACATTATATAACACATTTTTACAAATCTAGCTTAAACTAGTAAATAATTTTGATTATGAGTAAGGAACTTGAGTATTAAGTAATATAGAACACAGACATATGTGTTTACCAAATAAACTTTTCCTCATTGCTTGACTCAAACCAGAAAAATTGTAAGACAATGAAGTAATATAGTAAAGATGCTAGTGTATAGATCCCCTTCAACTGACTTAACTGAAATAATAGTGTCACATACCTATTGTTATTCAAATCGAAGACACAAATCTGAATATTCAGCATTTTTCAATATATTTTTTCGAGTCAAAATTTAACGATTTATACTATACCGTAAAAACAATTCTTGATTCGAAGTGGAAATATCGATTTTAGAAATTTCTTCTCTGCCTATTTACATAAATAGGTTTTTCAGCATGCGTAAACTTGAATCTAGCAGATCCGATATATTTTGGAATTTTGAACAGCTTGTAGCGATTTCTCGAATCTGACACTCAAACCAATTTCCTGTTGAATTATTTGAGGCAATCAATATAAAACGTCTATCTTACCCAGGTAATTCCGCTCTCTCTCTCTCTCTCTGTGCAGGTCAGAAAAATATTCATTACGATAGCTATGTACGCGTTCACATGCTAAAAACATGCTTACTTTTATAAGACACACACACATACTAAAAACAACTCCATACAGTCTTCAAGGTTGAGCACTGTTGGTCACGAAGCGACTGCATACATTCAAAGGTTAAAAAAAAGCAAAAATGTGCCAGTTTATGTTTTTAAAGATTAATTTTAGATTACATGTTAGGAGCTCGAACAAACTCAGTACCTTTTTTTGTTCTTAGCATGACTGGATAGTTTCTTTAATATCTCAATTTCTTCGAATTTTTTATTCGTTGGAGAAAGATATGCATCAATGAAGTTAGAAAGGACTAAGAAGGGAAAAGTTATGTAACACTAATTGCAATGGGGAATCAAAACAAACAAAAAAACATTGAAACATCGAAAGGAAGGTCAAACATAAAAGAGCCATCGAGGGCTTACATGCAACAGCTGAAAATATCGAAAATCAAAGTTAAGGACTTTAAGATGTACGACGATCTTACATTCCTGAAGAGGTATCATAGCTTATTTCACTTACTGAAACCATATTCCACAGCTCGTGATAGCTTGCCTGAGCAAATATCTTAGTGAGAACTCGGAGCATGGTAAATAGTTAATCCACGTCGTATTGGACCACCAAACACAATGCTCTGTTGCCGACAGTCGAGATTCGATCCCTAATGGAATGATCCAAGGTCAACAACGCCTCTTAATTTTCAGCCACGGTCATATGACGAGATCAACAACTGAGCTGGAACCCCAGTCTCTAAACTTCCACCAAGACGAAATGTGAGGCTACTACAGTTTTAAGGTGCACCAGCTACCCTATAAACGATGGTCTTTGGCTTAATCAAGTTTCGGACTCGTCACTCTCTGGTTGTTGAACCATTGCTCTTCCAACTGGGCTACTCCGGCTCACCCAGAATATAAAGAGGACGAACAGTATGCTCAATAATTTTATTGGCTTAATCAAGTATCAAACTCGCCATTCTCTGGTTGCTAAACCATTGCTCTTCCAACTGGGCTACCCCGGCTCACCCAGAATATAAAGAGGACGAACAGTATGCTCAATAATTTTAATGGCTTAATCAAGTATCAAACTCGCCATTCTCTGGTTGCTAAACCATTGCTCTTCCAACTGGGCTACCCCGGCTCACCCAGAATATAATGAGGACGAACAGTATGCTCAATAATTTTATTGGCTTAATCAAGTATCAAACTCGCCATTCTCTGGTTGCTAAACCATTGCTCTTCCAACTGGGCTACCCCGGCTCACCCAGAATATAAAGAGGACGAACAGTAGGCTCAATAATTTTATTGGCTTAATCAAGTATCAAACTCGCCATCCTCTGGTTGCTAAACCATTGCTCTTCCAACTGGGCTACCCCGGTTCACCCAGAATATAAAGAGGACGAACAGTATGATAAATAATTTTATTGGCTTAATCAAGTATCAAACTCGCCATTCTCTGGTTGCTAAACCATTGCTCTTCCAACTGGGCTACACCGGCCCACCCAGAATATAAAGAGGACGATGAGTATTCTCAAAAATTTTATTGCTAATTTTACTTACATTTTCATTTTTAACTAAGATTCTTTGCTTATTTCATTCGAATATTTTCCGATACTCATATTTTTATTACAAGTGTATATTTTGAATAAATTACTTTTCAAAGGTCGATAAGTTTGTGTAAAATATTCATTTTTATTTCAACATCTAAACATAAAATGGCCATAGTAGCCCAGTTGAAAAAGCAACTTATTAGCAACCAGTAGGTTGCCAGTACTGCTTCAGTCTACGTTTATAGCGGTGGCAACGGTCTTGGTGGGTATTTTGGGGCACGTCTTGTAGCGAGTTACGGCAGGTTAAGGCAACACATTTGTATTACGGGTATTGCGGTTTTAATGGCAACCTCGGCAAGCGGAAAGTTTAAATTTTCATCTATATATATATTTCTCTTACGTGGCACGCAAAAAAAGACGTTATTTGTTACCGCGTTTTGGCAACATTGTGCGATTGTTTGTTTACTAGGAGCCTCGCGAGTCATTTGAATCTATAGCGTTATCGGATGAAATTTTATTGAAAAAAATGAATTTTAGACGAGCTGTTGCGGTTCGTAACAGAAATCTAAGAAAGCGGAGGATCTTTTCAGGGCTATTTAAAAAACGGTCCTTTTCAAGGCTAACAATTATAGTACAACAAGACGCGTGCACTACAACTTTCGACAACAAACTCAGTCAAAAAGTGTATGGGTGGCTCGAGTACTGGGGAAATGTACACACAAACAACATGCTGGGTATTCAATTTCCAAAGCAGCGCTCACATTGCGAGTAAAAATTTGCTCAAAGTTTTCATCTAAATTCTGATTCTAGAGGTACTGTATATATTTTTTATGTAATACAACAAATTTAGATTTGAAAAATATTTTTTTGTAATCAATCCCTTCTGCTAGGACACATGTCTTCATTGATGCGAGCGAAGCGAGCATAGGTTCGCGCAGCGAACCAATGAGAATTGCGAAGCAATCCTCCGGGGGTTGGCGAGCGTTAGCGAGCAGGGGGCGGGCCCCCTAGTTTTGAATATTCTAGAAAGTTCTTTTAAAATCCGTTAAACTGTTGTTTGATTTTATTGGTTCATTTGAAATAATTCTTGCCTTGGCGAAATTAGAAAGTTCGCAAAAAAAAAAACCGCCGTAAACGTAGACTGAAGCTGTACCGGGTTGTCAGGTCGGAACTCGGTCCACTAGGGCTGAACCTCGCTAAATCTGTCTTGGCTTCAAACGTCCTCCAGTTGACGTGATGTGGAAGTTTGGTGAGTGCGGTGTCAGCTTAGTTATTAATCTCGTCGATCTAGTTGATTTTCCCCTTCTGTATTTATTCCGGACGGTCGCCAATAGCCCGTTGTTCTGCACTAGAATAACGTTAATTAGAAACATACCTATTGAATAACGAAAGTGCTTTTTAATGAAAATCTTCACGCTAAAAAGAAACTGATTTAGCGGCTGAAAATGTAATCAAAATCGACAATTGCTTCAAATGGAGTAACATATGGTATCTGAGAGTGTAATAATGATAAAACAATAACATTTATGTCGAAACTCGATATTTCCCGAAATATCAAAACTTTGAAGGTGTTTTTCGCGATACACAAACTTAGAATTCTTTCTTTTGGTAGCTGTATACTCCGTTTCCAAACAAAAAGTGTTTTCCGGGAATCAGTGATAAACGTCGGTATCTCTAGTTTAGTGAAATCACGTTTTATTACTTTCCCAAATTCATATAGACACCGAGACAAGTTGGTGGTTATACATCAAAACAAATTATTTTGTACCTAGATAAGAGTAAAACAGTAAAACTTCAAAGACTATTTAATCATTAGGTAATGGATGTTGGGGTCACCTACTTCATTTAGTGCTTTATATGCTTCTTTGATACAAAACAGCAGCATATAGGATTTCTATTCTATAGGATTATTTACTGCTATCAAAGGAAGTGATAGTTTATTTGCTTGTTTTCTGTCCGCAAAGTCCTGACGAATGTATGGCACTTACAGTAAATGGATTTAGCACACAGGTAGTCCGAATATTTTGCAATTGTTGGGTCGCGGCGAATTTAAAATCCAATATAGAACATTTTAAAATGAATTTAATAGTTTTTTCGCCGTTCTTTCTTCCTTCGGAAATAAAGAAGCATCTAAATTTAGACTGTCCTCCCTCTTGTCACTATTGACGTCAGCCTTTGGAACCATGCCAATTCTTTTCACCTTAAATCTCGAATGGTAGCTAACAGATTCGAATGGCTTTCGTTTGATTTGAGATTTGTTCATTTTGATTTTCTGAGAAACGGATTCGAGTGAAACAAAAATAAACTATTAATGTTATCACAGGCGTTCTTTAGTGCTTTTTCTATATCAACGATTGTTAAAGATAGAGTAAACATTTTTACGGATTTGAAATCTGCGGAAAATTATGCACCAGATAAGTTTGATTTTCTTTTAATAAATAATTTATCAAATAAATCTTTTTTTTTTTTTTTTTGGTTTGCGGTTTAAACCAATACCTTTGGCAATGTGACCCACACAAAAATAACTGTCACGGGCAATGCCTATTTGGTTTGCAAAGCAAACCAACACCACGGGTAACTCCGTTATGTCTGTCACCCAATAGGCTACAAATTTGCAAACCAAATGGGAATCCAAGATGGCTGGTATCAAATAGGCTACGAATTCCAATTTGTTTGCAGCAAAGCCAACCAACTCCACGAGCAACGCCGTTATGGCTATTATCCAATAGGCTACGAATTCCTATTTGATTTGCAAAGCAAACCAACTCCACGGGCGATGCCGTTATGACTGTTATCCTACAGGCTACGAATTCCCATTTGATTTGCTTCGTAAACCAGTAAACCCCACAAATGCAGCTGACACGGGCAACGCAGGGTTAACCACGCTGTGGCTACTATATTCATATAGTCAAGGCCATGCATGCAGCAGACGTTCTCTGTTCTATCTGATGGATTTCGCTTCTTTTCAGTTTCTATTATCTGATTATACCAAGTTAAACAACATAATGTAGTAAAAGCTTCTTGTTCATCGGTTTCAAAAAATTGAATTGTTTTGAAAGCGTCTCTATGTAAAGAATTTGGTATTTATAAAACGGTGTAAGTATTACATCCGTCCAAATTATTATAGTCAATCGTAATATCTTTAAGGATTTATTCGTTATCATTAAATCAATGCATTGTTTTTAAGACTGTATATGTCCAGATTGCAGTTCTTTATTTCTTATCCATACTTATTTAATTGGATATGACTTATTCAATCATAATTTTACGATAAAGGACATACATCTAGACTGGCTTTTCAAAATTTACACCCTTTAATGTGCATTTTCTAATTAAAAAATGAAACTAGTCTACATAAGCACAAAACGGAAGAAATTTTAAGATGAAATGTTGTATAAAAGTATCATACATTAAATATAATTGAATTCACATGCATAAAGTTATACAAAGGCTTCATTTTACTGTTCTCCACACATAGTTGTTTATATTTAGAACTGAAAAATTCTTATTACCATAAGTATTCTCATGGGAAAAAAACTACAGGTTGAAACAAAAAATAAGAATGTTGTTGTTTTAAAATTTATCGTAGTAAACCGAAAGAAAACGTTATGAAATGCTGTTATCGATATATTATAAGAGACTTTTGAGACATGATCTTAGCGGGAAAGAAGCAAAATTTTACAATAGGTTAGAAAAATGTTTGGTCCCTAGGATTTTTCAGAAACTGCAAGGAATCCATGACAGGTGTATCTGTCTTTCCTCGAGAATGTTTTTGATACTATTCATAGTGTATTATTCACCTCCTAGAAGTCGCTGACTGATCCCACACATTTTAGATACAAAGAAAGGTTTAGGATATAAGAATTTTGAGTTTGAATGAAATAAATATACAAGTTAATTTATGAAAGATAAGTGAATATACTATATGTATTATGTTCTTTCATTATTGAAATTAATCAGTATAGATCCGTTATTAAATTAATTCACTGCGAGTTTATTTTAAATTAAAAGTCACACTTGGTAATCTTTTAAAAGTTTTTACGTGTTTTTTTTCCAACAAACTCAAATTCATAAGAATTTAGAGGCTTAGCTTATTTATAGTGGTATTATTATCGTTGCTTTATCGGGAATATTGCTACGTAATTCGTAAAAATAAAAATTGAATTATTTAAATGCTGCACCAAAGTTAATTAGTTCCAGTTAAAAAAAAAAAAAAATTAAACTTTTTTATCAGAGATTACGCCTTTGTCATTGATTACAAAATTGCTGTAGCATAATAAAAACACAATACGGAGATCCGATAGAAAATATAAGATGAAAACAAACCGGCATAAATATATAATCTACATTGAGTCTAACAACCAATTTTTTAAATCTTTCATTACTTTGCGATATCAAAGGCTCCGAGTTTAGTTTTTTATTTATTTTCACCTGAAAAAGTAATCGACCCATTTAAAATCGAACAAACCACTTCTACGTTGATATTATAAGCGTTATTTTTCTGTTCTATATTAGTATCAGGTTTAAATATTTAGATTACACATATAGGTATTTAGATTACACATATAGGTATAGATCAACACTGTTGAGAAATTAAACATCTAAGACAGGCCTCGAAATAGATTTTGTAATACAGGTGCACCTTGTGCACATAAGTTTTTAAATTAGGTGCACAGGTTATATTTTAGGTGAGCATTTAAAAAATACTTAATATAAGAGCATTAATGTAATGTAAACTATATTAATAGTTGTGTATCTTTACATAGATTAGTAGTAGATGGTAAATAAAAATATTTAAAGACATAAACTCTCCCTTCTCTAGCGCACGGCTGTCGTTACAATAGCTTCAACCGAGCCATCTGGAAAATGTTTCGATCATCGGAAAGATCTTGTGGTAGTAGCACAAGTAAACCTTCCTCCTGTATAAACCCTTTACGGCCCAGCTGTTTTGTTTTCGCATAGTGTTTATTTAGGAATTTTAATTACGTTCCTTTAGAGTAAGAGAAGTCGATACTAATATTTTGTTCAAACATCGAACTAACAAAAAACACGTTACTGCCTCCCCTCCCCTTTTCTTTAACGTTGTGTGCACTACGTGCATCTAGCGGGAAAAAATTAGGTGCACAATTTTATTTTCATGTGCACAGTGCACCTGTGCACCAGGGTATTTCGAGCCCTGATCTAAACTATTATTTCTTTTTACAAATACAATTTAGCAACAATAAATACAACTCAGCAACTTACCTAAGACACTGAAAATCATCCACATTTGACTTACGACCTTTAACTTCCAGTTAATAACAGTCAAGGAAGAGAAAACCTTACAGCCTACAGTTTCCTTTCAAACAAGAAGATTTCCTTTCTTAGTTGGATGATCCTTTTTAAAGATGTTCTCCTTTTCCCAGTAGTCTTTTCGCGTTGGAATCACCTAGTCCCTCAGTTCTCATAAATAGCTAAAGGTTTTTCGAATCACTGACCAAGTGAAAGAAGCGAATGATCCGTACAGAGTATAGTAGGTATATACTTTCACTTCCTCTTTCCTAAAGTATTTATTTCTTTCTCGTTTCCTTGCAAGCTCGAAAGAGAAAAGTTTGCTTTAAATGGATTCTTGGTAGCTGGGCTTAAAACATCCTTCGTAAATTGCGCTGACTTAAAAGACACTTTCACTTTTCTAATGTCTTAAAACAATTCTCCTCACGAATAGGCTTTCCGTATGAGGAGTTACTTTTGAATGGATGGATTATTTGATAATTAGCTAATGATCAAAGGTATTTATTTTAATTAATTATTTTACGTATGAATGAAATATTTTATCGAAATTAGCTGTGAAAACATGTAACGAAATAATGAAAGAAAAACATAACTATACTTAAAACAATTAATAGTTTCTATAAAAGACATAATGAGAAATATTAATCGGTTTTCTTAAATCACAGATAGTGAAAAGTATGTTGAAAGGTGAATATATAGGAAGAATTTGAAGCCTTACAAATGAAACACGCTATCAAAATCAAAATACCATACAAGAGGATATAATTATAATTTTCAAAAAATGTAATTTATCATTTTAACAATTATTTTTTAGAATTTGTTTACATACTTTATCAATTATTCAGAGTTGAGTACTTTGATTACAATTGTGTATCGTGCTCTAGAAAGCAATTTTAAAAGAATAAATAAAGTTGTTTGGTTTGTTTGTTTGAGTATTATGAAATAAGGGCTATATTTTACGATGCTGCGCCAGAGACAACACTTATAATATCAAGTAATAGATAGACACACAATGAAAGTTTTACTGACACTGAAGCGAGAAATACATACAAGGAGGAATACACCAGACTGTAATAAAACCTGTGATTTACAACTCGAAGGTTGCTACCGCAATGGTCATACCCATTGAGCGACGATGGCTCCTAATAAATAAAGTACATTTAATAATTTGTTTATGTGTTTCTCAAGTTTGTTTCTTGAAAATAAATGAAGCATTCATGAAACTAAACAAAGATTTAATGGACTTCATCCTTATAAAGATCCATCCATCCTTCTCCGGAAAGCTAAAGCCGACCAACCGGTATAATGGTTAAGAGGTTAGGTACCTTTTAAATTTTCAAAAACATCAAAAAAAATATTATGATCTAATTTTAATGCTCTGTTTCTTAGCAACGTTTTAAAACAAACCTGGTGTAAAACTTCACTCTAGAACGGAAGTTATGGTTAAAAGAGTGAAGCCCTTAATCAAACATTTAGAGCCGAATGGTTTGTTTACATTTTGTACTTCGTCGATACCAGTGATCACAAAAATGTAATTTGACTACTCTCAATATTGCTAAAGCCATCTCCATGTACATTGGTTAATTAATTTTATTTTTTATCTGGGAACAATGTACTTGGACTTCTACTTTTAGTTTCATTTGTTTCCTTCCTTTAATGCGAAAGAATTTCACAAGCGAATTGTTTTTAACGACGATATCTCAAAAGTGTGATTTTACCACTTGCGCGCAAGATTTCTCTGGAATGGTTGGTTAGAATTACACGAAATTTTAATTGATTATCTAAACCATATATATGTTTAAAATGACCAACTTTTTTGTCTATCCTGTTGAAAGTTTTTGAAAAAAAGTTAATTTTGTGTTGAAAAAAAAGAAAAAATTTAATTTTTTTTTATTAAAACATTTTTTGTAAGAAATTTAAAAAAAATACAAGAGTTCGTCATTGTAATTATATTATATATTTTTAAGTACATAAAAAAATTCAGCTCAGTATAATAATTATTTTGCCCAGAATACTGCGCGAAATGCACCATATAATATTCTAACAACAAAAACAATACATTTCATTTTGGTCCAATTTACAATATATTTAAGGGGTATAAATTAAAAAAAAAATAGTTTACAAAAGATGAAGGTAGTTAAAATCTGCATACAAAATTTCATTTATGTAAATAATTTATTCATGGAGATATTAAGATTCGAAATGTAGTGATTTTTTTGCATGTTTTGACATTTAAAAGGTACCTAACCCCTTAAGGTGTTAGCTTCTAGATTGGAAGGTTCTTGGTTCGAATCCGGGTCAGGGCCCGGATGTTTGTAAGCGTATGGTGTAGAAGAGGCTTGTGCACCTTAAATCTGTCGTGGACAAAAGTCCTCACGTTGGGTTGGTGTGGAAGTTTGGAGGGTGGGGTGCCAGTTTAGGTGTTGCTTCGTCATCTGACCTTTATTCAAAATTACGAGGTGTTGTCCTCGGATTTATCCCTCAAGGGATTGATTCCGGACCGTCGTCAATAGCCCGTTGTGTTGCTCTAGTACGACGTTAATTAAAATTACCTTACATTAACTTAACGGAAAGCTAAAAAACTACTATTCGAAAATTTCGACTCAGTATTGCACTTATAAACCAATGATTTGGTCTTCATTGGATATATAAAACAGGTGTTTCCATAATTATTATGGTATTATAGCTTTATTTTTGTTATAATGGATCTTTTAGAATCTGAATTCTGATTGTACAATATTGGAGATTACTTCAGGATTTTATTTTCATCCTTTTTCACCTTTAAAATAATTCTTTAAAAAAAGGACAAATACCCTTGGTATTGAAATTATAAGCAACAGTTTTCGATCTATTCTATTGATGCATCAGGGAGTAGAGTTTAGTATATTTGGATAAATGTAATGTAAACGTTTGGAACGCATCCCCGCATCCCATAGAATCATATTTCATTTGAAATTCTCTGATTTGAAGGAGCCTACAAATCAATTTATGCAATGGATGTAGATGAATAATTTGGTCTCATAAATTGGATTTACTTTGAAATTTATAAATGCTATGAGTCAAATGTAAAGGAATTTATAATTTAGATTTTTATCTGTACAACATATCATAGCCTTTAGGATAAAATCTTGAAGATAACGTATCTCGGTAAACAGCTGGATATATCAAAATGTAGTTCATAGTATGAGGGTAGGTAATATCACGGTATGTTATTTGGAAATTTCAGTGGTATGTTAGCAAAATAAATAATTATCATAAGCATATTTATTCCGGATTTTTTCTATGTATGATAGATTATTGCATTTTTATATTATTATATCTTATACCTACATCATATATTGTTTATTTATGCTCTGTTGTATTTAATGGAGAAATATTATAATAAATACGTATTAATGTATTTTTTACGCACGTTTTCAGGATCCCATTCGATAGACAACTTAAAAAAGATTTTAGTTGCACGCACAGCTTTTTGTACTTCTCAAAAGGTATTTTAAGTGACAAAACATTTTAATGTTTATATTGTTTGCATTGTATGATATCATTTGGGTTTTGTCATTTTAATAGTTCAAAATCATTACCTGAATTTACTTTATCTAAAAATAATAATCAGCAAATCTTGCAAACATGCAAATATGTTCCAAAACGAACTTTTATGAAAAATAAATGAAAGTTAAGCTTGAAAATTAACTACATGTACACATATTTTAATTCAGTTGATGTTCCTCAAGAAATTATCAAAAGCACACTGATGATAACACATCTGGTGTATTACTAGAAAAATAAATTCCAAGTGGGCAATTCAAGAACAAAAACTACTTTCAAAACCATGTGATCACATTGGATTAGTTCACACACACAGACATCTCAACAAATAAGGAACTCTACAGAACAGTTCACCAATCCTACGCGAAACGGGTTTTTATCAAGTCTCCCACGCTTCTTTCGCAGGGTTGACAAACACCAATCATTGGTCACGGCAACAGAATTGTATTGACTCTCTTGGTAAACCTCTTTGAAAAACGAGATCAAACTGGAAATGAAAAAAGCAACTTCAGCTGAAAAACACTGATACCCAGAAGACACTTGGGACGTTTGTGGTAGGCAATCAGAGGTAGACTTCCAACTTTGCTGACTGTAGAAACTTTCGAGAGAATAGATCAGAAAGTGCAGTGAATTATGCATTAGAGCCACTGAATGCATTTTTCAAGTTTAATCAAATCCTACTCTGTGCCACTGGAGCTTAAGAGCCTTGAGGTCTGTCAATATTGGATTAGACTCCAAACACAGCTAAAAGTTCACGTGAGGTGCAAAGAGAAACCAAATTGATCCGTAAATCTGTTTCTATGGCTGTGTGGAGATAGAATGAAGTTCTCTGGATATTCATTTGTCTTCTCTGCTCAGTAAATGAATGTTACTTAATGTTTATAGATTTAAATATTCGTACATAACATGAGGAAATTTATTTTCTATAATTAATCTGAAGAACAGTTCTTAAGCTCTTGATGACTAAATACTCAGTAAATTTGACATAGCTATTTTTTTAAATTTATTTAATGTTCAATCAAATCTTGTGTAAGTTAACAAGATGGCGAACCATCATAACGTAACCTCACATAGTTCTTCTGTAGTTCATTATATCTAAATTAGCGTAACGAGCTCACTCCTTCATTTCCGTTACCCTGATAATGTACAGTGTTCAGTTTACTTTTCCCAATTTACTATCGTTTTGTGTTACGATTAGACCTGAAACTTTAATAAATAAATCACTATATAGTATATGAAGAAAACAAGTTTTATTTGGCTAAACCTTGGGAAAGATTTTGCAAGACGTTGAGTCGCCTATTTAAAAAATATATTTTGTTAATTCAATCTTATATTTTCTATCTTGTAAAATCATATCATGATTTGTAAAGTATGCATTTTTCTCAATGAAACTAAAAGAAAATGCTTAATGAAAACACATAATTGATACAGAAGGGTATATGATATAGGTATATTGACAAATATTGAGAGTAAGACAGAGCAATATGATAAGATTTGAAGACAAATTAAATGAAAACCTGTACAAAATACAAAACGACATAATGACAAAGACATACTATTCAAAATAATACAGGTAACACATATTAATACTATGATACAGATCAATCTGATAAAATTAAGGGATAGCATTGAATGACAACAAGCTACGAATACCTAATGACCCAGCAAAGACGAAAAATCTGGTAATTAAGAGTAACCATCATGGGAGTAAATATGATGCCTTTGGTATGAGTTCATTCTGAATATTCAAAAACTCTCAGGGATTTGCATGTTAGAAGACAATTTCCCCCACCCTAATTTGGTATTACATTAATCTCCATTCATCCCTGATACAGACTCATCGGAATTTTCGTAATGGTTACCCCACTTGATTAACTCCTCATAAAAATGCCGATGGCCGTATTTGGTAGGACACAGTGCCACTGCCACTCGATCCATTTTGATACTTAATTGGAGGCAGAGACTCATGGCGTAAATTCCAGAATCACTCGAATAGAGTGTCGCGGGAATAAGCGTGGCACTTCTCCATGGAATTAACGCCTGCGGTGGTCGCGTAACCATAATCGAGTCTATTTGCACAAATCCCGGGAGTGTTCCTGTACCTAAGACACTTAATCAATAACATGGTGAAGACATCCGAATGCCCACATCCTGATTCCTTGCATACTGATTTTGGATATTGAAATCCGTTGCCTAGGTTTGCTGGCTGACATATCTGAAGCGAAGTTTCTCGATGGCTGAGTGTCAATGAAGTGATGGGAATTGGAAATTATGAGAATATTTTAGTTACTAGGAATTGCATGAGAAGGACGACATCGTTAAAGGTTAATACTTAGATAAGTTTATATTCAGTGCAACAAGGTAAATTATTAGTAGCTATTTATATTGAGGTCTTGTTAAGTTTATTTTCAAGGATAGTGGACTATTAAAACCAAGTTTTGCAGTAGCAAAAATTGTAGAGATTATTTGCTACTAAAAAGCCTAAATATAAAGTTTGGTGCAAAAAATAATGCTTCATGGAGAAGTTTTTACATAATATTTGGCCTATTGTTTGAATAAATTAGCAAACGTTTGTAAATTCCATGCCCATTAATTTTGTATGAACTGTCAGTTTTAATTCATACAGTAGTTTGAAGAATTTAAATCAAATGAACTCCTGTTGGAAGTTGTATAACGCATATGGAAAACAGAAAACATTGCAATAAACAAGGTAAACTTGCTATAAAAAAGATTTCGCAATAAATTTAACCAAAATTTTAAAATTTTGAAGCACGATGAATGTTTTATTCGCACTTAGATATACAACATATTAAAAGGACTCTTCGAAACAAATCCAAAGTTGTTTGGAAAATCCTGATGCACAGGGAAAAGATCAAACTCAGAAGAATGTCAAAAATTCTCAACTGGACATATCTGTGTTTTTGTAGTAGACTTTCTACTTATGAACTATGTTTTTCATTTTTAACTAAGCAACTACTTCGAAACTGATCTTAATTGCAGCAATTGTTTATTGTAAATAGAGTATGATATCAATTAACTTTTAAAGCTAAATTTATAAAATAGATTTTATCCATTTCAAGAGACCTCATTCAATTCGGTAATAATTAACATTATCAGTGCAAGCAACTGAGATTGTCAAGTATTGCAGTATTGTTGTTATTACACATAAAACATAATCATTAATAACCACATAGATTGCCTGAAAAAATCCTAGAAAGATTATATTGGTTAAGAGGGTGGCTAGGGTTATAAAAATCCTTTCCTGAAGTGAATTGAGACCGTTTTTACGATTAAAAACTAAACTTCAGAATTTGAGGTCTTGAAGCACCGATGCTTTCATTAAGATGTTACTTTTCATTTTTTAAATGAAAAGGTATACATATCTTCTTTTAATTAGATCGGTGAAACTGTTTTAATTAATTCTTTGAATTTGTTCAGATGAATTTCAACTTTTTCGGCTCACTCTTATGTATACCCATGGCATTTCTTTAATCATAAGAGACAAGGACAAGTGTTGGTGGATAAGTGTTCACAAACATTGAAGTGCACACTTAATTATTTTTATAATTATAAAATGTAGTTTTTCTTATTATTTATCCATCATTACTCTTAACTTAATTGCTATCAATTTACTACTATAATCATATAGTGATTAATGAGATTTAATTTATGTTTCACATTTTAAAGTGAAATGTTTACGTTCTACATACAATTTGGGAAACATGAGTTCAAAACTGAGAATCCTAGGTAATGTTAATTTGAATTTAAGGCCTCCAGATAGTTGTCTGTGCAAGCTATCTTATCAACAGAAAAACCGACCAGATCTTGTTGGACGAAATATCTTGTCATTAGAAGAAAACTAACCTGGATATCGTCATCAAAGGATCGGCGATATCTTGATGACGAGATACCTCGTCATCATAAAAATTTGCCAAACTTTGATTGAAGATAAATCTCATCGAAACCCCTTGTAGGGTTAAACGACTAAAAGTTCATTAATTTGAAAATTTAAAAAAGAGTATATTTTTTTCACGTTTATTGTTATTAAATTTGAATTGAAACATTTTAACTCACGGACGTTTTAAGCTATATTTAGCGGTATTAAAAGTATTAAAAAGATTGAATATGATAATTTTATTTATCATTATTAAATCTATAATGAAACATTTACCTGAACAAAACATTAGGACAGAATAGGGTTAATAACTGAATTAAATACATTTATATTTGTTTCTCAACCTGTTGAATGAAATTTCTTTCAAATTAAAACATAATCGGATATTTGAACAATGTGTATAAGTAGGATGCATCTATGGCAGCATGTTGAAATCTTGTTATCATTTATATTTAAACTTATTTAATTAAATAAATTATAGTAAAATAATTTTTACAAAAGAATACGTTTTAATTTGTCCTTCATTATATTCTAAAATGTATCCATATTTAAAAATTATAAACACATATTATAAAAGATTAAGGAATTCTAGAGCAGATAACAAAAGACGTGAATTATTTTTAAATGTTCCATTTTTTTGTTTACAATACTAAATGTATAATTATAGAAATAAATATATTCTTCCAAAATAAAGTTGTAGACAACCTATTAAAATATTTTTAAACCTTGAAAAATACGTTTTTACTAAAATAGGTTCCACTAAATTCCATTTAAAATAGTCATTATTTCAACTGTAATTGGGATAGATATTTTACAATTTATACATAGCATATTAGCTACATATCAGAATGTTTACACTGAAAATTCCAGTTCATCTCTCTGATTCGAAGAATGCTGAATCGCATTTTGACAACTAACTCTCCTGAGGTAGCCTCAAGGACACTGAATCCTGAACCGACATTTCTCAGGTTGTCAATAAATTTTTTATTGAGTTGTAAAACTTTCGGAAACTAATAAAGTTTTTCTCCATCTCTCCACACGTCTGCTTCTTTTGTCCGTTTCTATTTCCTTTCTTCGTTTAGTTTTTATCAGTATTATTGATTTTTCGAAAAAGAGAAGATAAAATATTTATAAACTGGAGAAAATTGAGCATGACGTTTATTAAAAAAAACTGATTTTACTAAGTTTTTTGGAGCTTTTATTTACAAATATGACTTATTTCAACTTTAAAAAGTCAAATAAGTTTATATCATTTGCGATTATTAAAATCGAAATGAAAATGGAGTTAACCTATTGTCATATATTTTTCAAACTGTAACATAAAAAAAGCTTTAAAAAGTACTGGATTGGATCGATTGGTCATTTGTCTTAGTGGCGGTTTCCCTCATTCATTTATTGAAAAAACAAACATTTTTCTTAAAGTCATATTACATTAAACCACATTTGAGATCCTTTTGATACGAGTGGATTCATTGAACATTGGTTTGGTATTTTGATTCTAACAACCAATAAATAAATGTAAATTTACATAACAAAAATAATTTATGTTCTCCATCAGACATAAAGTCCTTACACAATTTTGGAAAAGTTTTCAACAAGTTAAAAGGTTTTAGAAAACTTTTTTATAAGAGTCGTGTTATTGAGAATAATCAATCTCAATCTAGGAGCCTTGTCTAACATCTTATTTCATTATTGGTACTTACAAATTTCTTAATTATGAATTTAAATAAGTATTTATGTCCTCTCAAATGAGGTTATTTTTATCTTTATGCAGTTTAGATCATCAGCTCGTAACAAAACTCCTTTCCGTTATTTTATTCCTTTTAACGTTTTAATGCTGTCTCTGTTCCACTCTTCGAACGCTGTTTTTTCTCTGTAATCTCAGATAGTCATCATCATCACCACAAGTCTGTTTCCGTTGTTTATTCGGATAAATGAGGTAGTTTGCGGTCGGGCGGCAAATCTTCCCCGTCGAACATGTTATTTCTCTCCTTTCAGTAGCTTAGGAAGTCCTTATTCTCTAGTCGTTCTCGTAATAGTTTCGACGATTTTAAACTATTTCAAAGAAGTGTTGAAAATAATACGGAATATGTTTCTGATTTAAAATTCGACTTCTTACTCATGATATTTTAAGTTTATTCTCGAAAAATTTTTAATTTTAATGAGTGAAATTACATCGGGCTATTGGTTCTACACTCAAAATATACCTTCGTAACTGGGAATTATGGATTACATTTTACATGAAAGCTGACACATGGGTCCTTCATTCGATTAAAGATTCAATGCATTGAAATTAGTTAAGCAAAGTTTAAACTAACTTTAGCTCTCGGGCATTGAGATTTTGCTTCACATATAATTTAAAAAATATGTATAATATAGAACACATTTAAGTTTTAATAGTTTGAAAACAAACAGAGCCCATTCGCTCTTTCAGACTTATAATTTTAAAAAGGGAATGTATATAGGATATCATTAACGTTAAACATACAGTTAATGTTTTCTGGTATCTCTAACTTTTCAATGAAACAACGTAGAATGGTATTTTTTTTTCAAATTTCACTTTCGGTAGTTTCCATATTTCATTCTAAAACAATGTAAAATGTATACGAAGAAATAAACATTTTACTAATATCAGTAAAGGATAGCTCTTATAAATATTGAAACGGTCAAAGAAAGAAAATAATTGTTTTCAGTGGCACACTTTATTTCATAAATTTCAATCGGGTTCCATCAATTTTCCAACGTCGTATAATTTTAAAGAATTTAAGTTATGAAAATTAAATTTAACTTTATACATTTCAATATATGCATGCAATGTGATTCCATTCAATAGCCCATGAATGTGGAAAATAGTAACCAAAAATTTCCCCGGTTATTTATGTATCGAACAAAAGGTATTTACCTTTTTTTTTTCATAAAATAGTTATTTGTCCACTTTTACGTTACGTTATTTTTTGTCTACTTTTACGTTACGTTATTATTACTACTTTTATTAATAATAGTAGTAGTATTATTCGTCTACTTTTACGTTACGTAATTATTACTACTTTTATTATTGTTATTATTATTATTATTACTTGTCTACTTTTACGTTACGTAATTATTACCACTTTTATTAATATTATTATCATTATTATTTGTCTACTTTTACGTTACGTTATGATTACCACTTTTATTATTATTATTATTATTATTTGTCTACTTTTACGTTATCTTATTATTACTACTTTTTATTATTATTATTATTATTATTATTATTTGTAGTCTTTTACGTTACGTTACTATTACTACTTTTATTATTATTATTATTATTTGTCTTCTTTTACGTTACGTTACTACTACGTTACTACTACTACTACTATTACGTTATTATTGTCTTTTTCCCTTGCACCAATTTATTGAATTCCGGATTATTGGGGTACTTTTTATTACTGTAACATAAGTATTTGAAAGTAATTACGGATTTTGTCAGACGCTCTCTTAAAAGTTTAAGCATTTTAGCAGGACAATGTTGTAAAAATATAGACAATTTACTTTATCAATCATATATTGGATGGAATTTTATGTCAAGCAAAAATAGAAATTCTCTAGATTTTCCGTAAGGCAAAGTAAACAGAAAAGAAGGAAGGAGAACGGTGGAAGGGTTTTCCGTATATATGGCAAAGGCTAAAGGAACTTTGTTTAAGGTGGCTCTCAATCTGTTTACTGTACTCAGAATTCCTCTTTACTTTGGGTAACGATTTCAGTTCAACTCCAGAAATCCGATAACGCATAGAATAACAAACGCAAAAAGGCTTTCCGTGTGCTTTTCAGTAGTTTGAAAATATTTCAAACTTCGATGTTTTTCTACTGTTGAAAATGCATAGAATATGATTTGAAATAAAATTCAAACCATATGGTATATAAATATATAAACTACTGGTATTGGAGGGGGAATATATTAACAACTACTAGCTTCTCCTTTTGTATTTGCTTTAGAACACATAATATGTAATTTTAGTTATATATATATATGTGTGTGTGTGTATATGTATATATATATATATACAAAATAAAATAAAAATCAAACAAATCAATCAAATACACAAATATTAAATAAATCAAAACAGCTAGTGCTGCTACAAATCAGTTA
Source organism: Metellina segmentata (assembly GCA_947359465.1). NCBI lineage: Eukaryota > Metazoa > Arthropoda > Arachnida > Araneae > Tetragnathidae > Metellina > Metellina segmentata. Next base: position 55,549,148 of record OX375878.1, on the reverse strand, counting down.
TTTAAATTGCTCAGTATGCAATGTGTAGATAACATTAATGGTCATATCTACTACGTTTACTAAGTTTCAGCAGTCTCACCGAATAGAAATTGCTGATTGCTGGTTCCCAGACTAATTTGTGTGTCAGTACACAGCCTATATCTGGTGAACATTTGGAAGAGTGCCCAGCATTGTTGATTATTAATTGTATTATAGAAAATTGTTGGAGTGTGCTTGGTCTTATTGGGCTAATCATTTGGTCAAAATTAGAATTTTAAACTATTGGTTTACATCCATATTTTAAACTCTGAAAGTGTTTGTCTGAGGTATGATTGACAGAGCTCTACCGCAATACTGATTTGGAGATTGTTTAGAAAATGCTCAATAATCTTCAAATGAGAAGAGTAGAAAACCAGGAAAATTGCAATAACATGCAATAGTTTCTTTTCGTTATTTCCAACTGTTCTTTTTTGAGGTTCAGTTGTCATTTAGTATTTCATTCGTATCCAATTATTGTAAAATATATATTATAAGTCAGTAAACTAAGTTTAAAAACAAAGGCATACATTTATATGGAAGGCATTACGTCAAAGAAGACAGTATGCCTACAAATTTGGTTTTGTAAAGTTGACGATTATTATATGCACCGTTCACGCGTGTCTGATAATTAACAACACTGATTAACTTTAAGATAACTTATCCAGGAGATTATTAATTGTGCTTTAACTAGTTAGTTGTGCTATAAGGCATCGTATACATTTGTGCAAGTGTTCGTTATCTACCATGTACTGTACTTATGCTGTTTGATGGAGAATAGAAACCACCAAAACGTGAATTCAAGATCAACCATACCTGCATAACTCCCAAGACACGACCAATTCAGTTAAAACCAACCCTCAATGCACCGTGAACACTTTGATTTGCACCCCCACTCATAGATAAACCATCTTAAAAACCTGCCAGTGTGTATAAATGCGCAACATGCATGGATGGACCGTTTTTCCTATATTTAATGCTAAGCAACTGAATGCACAAGTACATATAATCAAGTTTGTAATAAATATATATTTGTAATGAATGTTAATTATTTGTGTATTAATATAGATTATCTATACTAATTCTAATTCGAGATTAATCTTCCAGAGAACTATGACGATTAATATGAACACATATATAAATTAAGGGTTGTGAACTTTTTAAATAAACTTTTGCAGACATTCGACTGTTACGAAATTTTTATAGGCTGTAGTTTTTACTAAAACGAGTATACTACTACTGTGATCAAAAAGTACCGGGAATGCTGTCATGAAACAAAAGGTATCAGTTTATTGGTCAAAATGTATTACATCGCCTTCCAAGAAATCTCATCCTACTTCAATGCACTTGTGACAACATTTTCTCTAATCCTCCAGCCGTGCCTTAAAGTCATTTTGTGAAACCCCTTCAGGGTTCGTATCGAATTTTCTTTTAATGCATCAGTGGTCTCAAAACGGTGACCACAAAGAGGAAGTTTCACCATGGAAATAATAAAATGTCACACGGTGCCGTATCAGGTAAATACTGAGCATGTGGAGACGTATTTGTTCAGTGCATTGTCAACAAATCACGAATAATAATGGAATTGTGAGAAGATGCATTTTCGTGATACCAAACTCAAGAGCTATCTCCACAATGCAGGCCGTTTTCGACTTGTCGTTTCAACGAATGATATAAGAACATGTTCAATAATACCTCTTATAGTTAAACGACGATCACTAAGCACCAATTCACAGACCTGATTGACATGTTGATGATTAGTCGAAGTGGAGGGTCAACCAGATTGAGAATCATCGACGACGGATTCTCTACTTTCTTTAAACTTTTTATACCATTAAAATACTTTTGTTTTTGATAAACAATGTAAATGCTTTTTGCACCATTTCAAATGTGTTTGTAGCAGAAATTACATCGCGGAAACAAAATTTAATGCAGGTTATTTGCTTAATATTACACTCGACATTTTTGAAAATGAACGAAGTGAAAATAATTTTTCTCGTAGTGAAAACAAATTTATTTTCACACAACAAAATTTTATAAATCCCTGATTGTTGCCACATGTTTATATAAGTCGTAAAACTATTTTATAAAAGTTTTCAGAGGATACCTACTATGTATGTATTTAAAAGGGACCATTCCGAATACTTGTTAATCACTGTAGCATATGACATTTTGTAAAACATACAATGTCATATGGAAATTATTACATAAAAAGTGGTGTGATATTTCGATAGTTTAGCAAAAATGGTAGGTCCAATTTACATTAATTTTTTATGTACTATGTTCAAAGCTTTCAATCACATAGTAGATTGTACACATATAAATAAAATTAGTGTACTGAATTGAATACTAAAACAATTTTCTTTCTGAGACAGCCTACATTGTTTCTCAAATAGCGGAAGTTAAAAAACATCTTTAAACAAAGTTTTAAAAAAAGCAACCTTGTTGAATACTTCATTTTTAATTATATATTTAACATATTTTATCAATTGCAAAATTGCATTAAAATAAATAGTTGAAAACCAGATAAGCAATAAACTTTTTCAAGTCTGAAGATTGTCTAAAAATGTCAATCCGATAAAAACTGCTTTTGTAAATTTACTTCACTTATCTACTATAAATTTTGTGATTTAAAACGTATTTGTTATATTTATAGCTTGATGTCAGTGTATTTTAAAAGCTAAAATTTACAAAATACATTTTCGATCAATTTGATAGGATTTGATAGTTTACTGTCACTTTAAGGACAGTAAATATACATTACAAGGAGTAAAAGCATTGATTGCTATACATATCGCAGAAGGCTTTTACAAGTACTGCCCATCAGGAAATATTTTACCGTCAAATACAATTTGAATACTTTCTTATCTGCAAAGCAATTCATTTTTAACACCGCAAATGAAATTACTATTAGAGGTGAATTTGGTCTCAACAAGCACAACATTACTTTTTATATGTTAGTGTCAAAAGTATAAATATAAACTATTTAAACCACTCAGCTGTTAATTTTTATCCAAAAAAACTCACTTATATTGGTTGCTTGGAAAAGCAACGTCTCTAATTTTTAATTTTGTCGTCAATTCAATTAAATTGCTAGTTAATTATTAAATATTTATATTTATAGTTTAAGTTAAGGTTCGTGAATAGTTCCACTTGACCCTGAAGTAAAGAGGAATCGTATAAACAATGGTCTGCTAGACAAGACCCTTAAAGTCAAATTCTTTACTATACACACCAGGTAAAACACATGCATGTAACTTTAAAATAATTTCATTAATAATTTTTTATTGCACTAAATTGAAGATGGTTTCCATTAACTGAAAATATTTAATAGAAAAATCATAATTTTAACAAAACTAATTGGAAAGAACAATGCGTTTTTCTAGTGAATTTAATCCTTCAAAAACAATCGGTAACATTTTTATCAACTAAGGTAAGAGGTTTATCTCACACACTTCAATAATCCTTATTTTCCCAAAACATTTAATTCCGGAGAATCCTTAGGGGCAAATCTCTTGGCAAAGTGAAGGAAAATGTAACCCGAATTACCAGAGCCAATCTGAGGGCAGTTAGCTCAGATAGCTTGAATCGATGATCTAGTTAGCGTTCTTGAAGATTTTGATGATACCTAATTACCTCTCCACGGAGCATTATTTCAAACTTTCTTTTGATAATCGTATTTTTCTTAGTATAACAAAGGAAATTATTTAGTTAATGTATGCCGCTAAGTGGTCTTTAACTCCAAATTACTCTGGGAAGATTGATTTTTTAAGTTAGTTTTTAAAATATTATTTAAATTGTTACATTTTTTCCTAAACGGACTGGAGATTTTGTGTTTTCTTTTCCTTTTAGGTAGAAAATTAGTTCTTAAAAGTCGGTTTCACTTATTGTTAGTAGTCAGAATGAATGCAAAAGTATAAATTGGTGGACATAATTTATTTAACACAATGCATCAATTTATTAGGTGAGAAAGGAACAATGGACTCGTAATACTCCTGCTTAAAAATTAAGTTTTGATCAACGAAAATTTTGGAACTTTTGGTAAAACTCCAAATTTATGGAATATGCACTTCATTTTTATTATTCTTTTTTTGTTAGTTTAAATAACAACCAAATCCACACATTTAATACAAATATAATTCAATGAAAATATATTTACTTGTTAACTTCGTAAGTAGAAATTTTATAATTATTTCAATCCTTCAAAATTATTTACTGCAATTGTAGTTATTTGAAAGGAATCACAGTTCATGTTTGCACACACACAGTCTATTATTTTAGTTTCAATCATGATTTCAAGTAGTGATCAATCATGATTTCAAGTAGTGCACCTGTATTAAAAAATATATTCCGAGGCCTGCTGTACACAGTAATAAACGTATAGTGGAAGTTTCAGCTTTCCGAAATGTTTAAACATTGACAGAGAAGTATGCATTCATGGTGAATATATATGTACAATTTTATAATATTTAACATACAGTTGATAAAAGGATCAAACATGATTTATAAAGACAGTGCTATCATCTTTATTTCTAAACAGTTATAAGCCTCTTATGCAAATTTAAACTGTTTGCACAAGATTAATTTTAAAATGAGCTGAGTTTATGTCTTGTTACTTAATCACAGGCACTTCCTTCGTCTAATGGTGGCTTCACACCAAAGGCGACAGCGACAAAAACAGCTGTCTCTTCGCTTTGCGCATGCGTATTACAAACAAATTTTGTTTCTCCCGGTTCGTCTCTGTCGCTGTCGCCGCGCTTTCAAGTCTTGGAGGAAGTTCAACTTTTGTCTCTGTCGCCGTACTGACAGCCAATCAGAATAAAGCCTAATCCGGTTTCGGTTGAGGTATTACACCCAGCAAGCTAAAAATTAATAATATCGAAATCCCATGGGCTCAGGAAGCTAAATACCTAGGTATTATCCTAGACAGAAGAATCACAAGGAATCAGAACACAAAAAACGTTATCATAAATTCCGAGACGTAGAACGTTAACTTTTCAACCTAATTGCTCGGAATTCGCCAATGACTTGAAAACAAAATAGTCGTGTACCTAAACTATCTCAAACCAGTAATCACATACGCATGCCAAATTTGGGGATCTACTAATAACAAAAATATAAATTCACTTGAGAAATCCTTCAAACTTATTACACACAGAACAATCTCCAAAGTAAGATGGTTCGAACGAAAAACAGAATTTATAAGACACGTTCTTAGAATTACCTCCCTTAAAACCCATATCGCTAAACTTTTGAAAAAAATAAACCACGATATTAAATGCAGATAGCTGATTAAAATCTAACCTCTCTTTGAAGAGACATTATAAAGTCGCTCTCAGCACTATTTTTTCCATGCCGAAAAACAACTATTTTTTAACTATTCGTTTTGTACCAGTAATAAGTCTGAACAGTCAACACAGCAACGTCCCAAATATGGGTCTTTATTTTTAAGCACCTCCGGTCGCGGTCTGGGAGGGTGACCACGCAAGCTCCCGCGACCGGCAATCTGTTTACTGATGCAATACTACTTTTTAAACTTTTATTACCACTTCATAGCTACTTATTTAATTTCAAGCAACTTATTTTAGTTCTACTATTTTTTAAATTTTGGGCATTCCATTTTAGAATTAAGTAACTCCAAAAAAATTGTTCTACCGGAGCTAAAGGCCGCTAAGCACGTCTAACAAGAATAAAAGGAGTTTTATTAAAGGCGGAGGAGACGTGATCTGTCAGCCATCTTGCAGAATCAGAAATAAATGTTTTGCTTTCGAAAAAGAAGGTTATACGCATGCGCAAAGAAATTGTTGTCGCTGCTGGTGTGAAGGCTCTTTTAGCAGCAACAGAGACAAGCGACAAAATGTTGCCTGTCTCTGTTGCTGTCGCCGTTGGTGTGGAGCCACCATAACACGATCGCAAGAGATAAAAAGTTTCGCTCATAAATTTATTTCTTGAGTCATGCATAAAAAAACTCTGGATAGCTTTAAGAAGGTTTGAAAACCAATTTCAGATAACCTTATAACCAAAATGACTTTCATTATCACTGTACCAAAAATATTCAAAATGCCAAAGCCACTAATGAATTTGAATGAAACATGCACTTGTGATGTTCATAAGGAGTTAAACAAATCATGACAATAGCTCTCTCTCTCTCTCTCTGTAAGGATCTAGAGGATATCTAGAGACAATCTCTCTCTGTAAGGATCTAGAGGATATGATAGCTGTAATATTTCATCAAAAAGTACATAAATCAGTAATTAGTAAAGACTCCTGTAGTGACGGCATTTGCCGATATACTACAGTGCAGTGTAGTGACACAAAACTATTTCATTACCATGTGACTAGTCATGCCGTGCATTCTACACCTGGTGTTCCAGATTTTTTATCGTACGAGTTTGGTGCATTTTGCACCTAGGGTGCTTCAGGCCTGCTCAATTAGATACAGCTGGTTAGCGCGTTGGCTAAAGACGAGTTTCATCACCTTCCTTATTATTTTAGCGTTCTGCTATTTAGCTAATAAATATATAACTTCAATAGCTGCTTAGCAGTATATTAACACAGCTTTCTTGAATTGGACATGTTTGGTACATGCTAGGAAACACTCCCTGTGATATATAGCAGATCTTAAAAGTAGGTTTAGAATGCTTGTCTAGATTTGGCAGAAGATAACATTTATTGCATTATGATATTATCTTTATTAGACTCCATGGCACGCCGTTCATAGGCGTGTATTGCCAAAGAGGGATTACAACTTACTTATTCAAAACCTTATTGACGTGATTCTTCAATATGTCCTTTATGTTTGATTTTGTGATAATTTACTCTCTGTATATTACGTATTCGATGGAGCACTGTTTTCAATGTGTTTCTGATGATTATTTTTGTTGTCGGCACATAGTATATTTTAAGCATGACAATATTGGTTCATTGATCGAACAATGATTATAAATATTTGCTAGAAATGATCAAACGCATACACTAATTTCAATTTGAAATCTTCAAAGACCTTGTTAACAAATTTACTTACCCAAATTTGAGACCCATTTTCTACAATTGAACATATATTACACTGGGCAACAAAATTTCACAAATTTTGTACTTCGGAGATGAAAATAGCAATATTTTTATTAACTCAATGTGCGGAATACGGATGTGACAAAGAAAAAGTTGAATTGGCTACGGTTTTTTGGTAATGTTTATGTATTATTGAGAAAAATGTATTTGTATATAAATATTATTATGTAATACATGTTAAGAATACTTTAATCTTCTTCGGACTTTCGCTTTCTTTCGGCCTGTCGTTTGTGATGGACGAGGGGTATTTCTGATGAACATCCACTAACAGCACGGACGTGGACCATTTGCCCTGGTACCGTTGCTTCTTCTTGGTAATGGCCTGATGAAAACGTTCGTCGTGCTCATCACTGATCTCCTCGCAGTTATTAGGGAATAAATTCAAGTGGACGTCAAGAAAGTGAATATTTAATGACATATTACCACCAAAATCAGGAAATAAACCAATATATCCTCGACCAGTTACTTGTAGATTTTGGCCTTCAAAATCCTCAAGAAGATGTCAGCCATTTGACAGAACGCATCCCAAACCTGATTTTTTTTTACTTTAAAGAATTTTATCAAACTTGGGATCTAAAAAGAGCTGATTAATCTGAGGCCCCATCAAAACCCCATATTTTATTTTGTATTTACTGAGACAAGGGAATATTTCATGCAGATAATCTAATGATTGTTCATTCTTATCTGTGGCTTTTACCAAGGTTTTGATAAGGCCGAACGTGATGTGTAAAGGAGGAATGATCGTTTTGTGCGATTATACCAATGGTGGATGCTGTACATTCATTACTCCAGGCTAAAAGATGCTCTCGAAGGCAAGTCTATCTTGATGTAGTGCAAATCGACTACGCTGCTATCCCATAAACACAGAAAATAGCAGTAATTTGTATTTTCCCTACTGCAAACCCATCAAGTAAGCCACTACCTTGAGGTCAGCACAGATCTACCAACCATACTTGCTGGAGTTAATCCTCTCCAATAGCAGCTTTAGATTGTCGTACTCCTTCATGTAGACAGCATGCCCGATAGGTATGGATGAAAGCTGGTTCCCGTTATAAGGCAAAACCGCATTGAGACTCAGTTTTGACGCGTCTATAAACAGCCATCACTCATGGGTCTCATGTGCAATACCGAGTTCTTGTAGTAGGTCATCAATATCGCAGCAAAACCAAGCTTTTTTTTTCTTTTTCAAAGAAAAATTAGTAGGACTGATGACGATGGAGAAATGAAGTCACTCCGACATTTTGTTCAAGAACATTAAACTGTCGAAGTCTTGAAGCCAGTAATTCCGTTTTGCTTTTGGACAGATCCAAACTCGAACAAGATCGTACCGTTCATCCGAGCTAAGCTTATGTGACGCAGATGTTTAATCAAAACACGAAAAGTCATCATCCATAGTGCCATCATATGCTAATATTGACGGATTATGTAATTTCGCGGACGATGCATGGCGATCCTCCTCGTCTGAACTGATAGAAAAATCTGTCTGATGCTCTGGAATAGGTTCATGCGAGACAAGATACAGAGCAGATGATATGTTAGGGCATTCAACTGTCCACTTCTTTTTCTTGGTGATGCTTCCAGAAACTGGCGGTGCTACCATGCAGAAATAACAGTCATCAACGTGACTATCGGCTCACTCCAAATCATAGGCACAGCAAATTGCATTGCCTTTCTTCTGACATTAAGCCACAATGAAATATTTACTACACAAGTGCGTTGGGGAAATATTTAATGTACAAGTACATACGTGATGGTACCCAGTCCTTGTACTGGTTGACTATATTGCAGCCAAAATACAAATGATACGCTTTCTTAACTACTGATGGGTTTTTTCTGTGCAGGAAATGTCACTTCGCAAATATAACAGAAGTTATTGCCACTATTAAAACAGTCATGAGGCATTAATACTATTGATTTTACACTGTAAAAATCATTTGTGTATGTTAGAGCTTCGAAAAATATGGATGAAATGAAAGGAACTTACTCGAGCCATGCCGTTTCGCGTTTATAAATAAACTTGCTTGCTTTAGCGCAATTACCTTCGTGAAGACGCTAATACAAACTTGATGTGTATGATGCAATAACTTATTTGTGCAAAGGGTTGATGAAATATGCCGCAACAATTTTGTCTCCATGTATTTATCTTACTAAATTGCATTATATTACGCGATAGCGCCTATATAACGGACCAAACGTCCATATCTCTGCAACAAGAGCCAATAAAAATTTTAAGAGGATATTCATGATCAGCACGTAGAAATCATTTAGGATTGGATTCTTTCATCTAAGAAGCAATTTCACTGTTTACCAGTGTTATTGACACAAAAAGATATAAAAAGGTAAGCACTCTTATAATATTGTAACAAAATAATAATTAGGTTTTTACTATCTTTTATCACATAACTCAAAGCAACGGTGACTTTTAACACTAGATTACTAACCATAAGATGCAATACCAGCAATTTTATCGTGAATTTTATGAATAGTAGTATTCTAAGATTAAAAAATGTAATCACTTTTATAGTGGCAAAACTGTAAGTTTTTCTCACCACAATAACAAAAATATTTCCTAATATACGGGGAGTATCTAATATAAATTTAACACTTATTAAATATTATTCTAAGACAGTTATTTCGTCTGTCCAGCATATCCATCGAAATTTCATATTTTATAAATATCCTTTGTAATACGATGTTTACTAATTAAAATAAATTTGAAAGCTAATGTAAAGTTAAATTACATATAATATGTCGTACAATAAGTATAAAACTAACTCACGATTTACATAAAATTAATGTCTTTAAGTTTTTATTATTAACAAGCACTAGTTTGTGACCTGACATGTGGTCTACGTTAATGTTCCGATGAGATATCCATCAATGGCTTGTGTTGGTAATTTGCAACTTCCCCTTATAAAGTTCCTTATTAAGGCTTTTAACTTGAACTAAAATCCTTCATAATTAGCTTATTTGCAGAGACTTTAAGTTGTAATTACAATTAATGAGGCTGCTTAGGAAATCGAAAATGTTTTACCAATACCTCATAAATAACAATTTATAAATATTTCCACTTGTGTTAGATTGGTTCAATAAATTGTGAAATTAGGTTCTCTAATGCTTAACATTGTACAGTCACGGGTGAAAAAGGAATCACCTCTCGTCATTCGAGCAATTTTAATAGAAAAGAAAATTTAGAGACAGTGTTTGACAGGAACTAACGTCTTCTATAAATTCAAATGCATAAAATTTGCATAAGGGGCTGTCTTCATATAAATTTGAATATCTACTTCATAATTTCATATAGGAACACGCTATTTCCACTTTTTATAATCAATTAATTCCTTTTTATAATCAATTAAATTAAATGAAAATAGAGAGGTTCGAAAACTAAAGACCACAACTCAATCAATTTTTCGTATAGTGTATTTTAAATTGAGAAAAAAATTCACTGAACACTGTACATGAATTACAGGTCAGGAGATGCCGATACCTTAATTACGAAGAATTAAGGTAAAAATATGGTATACATGGGTGATCAAATGTCACCAAGAGAATTGGTGAAAAACACAAAAGATAAAAAATATGGTTTTAAATAACAATAACGAAAGTTTATTAACGTAGTAACAAAGAATGACACATCCATGCGTTACATTTCAAAGAGAAAACACAAATGCATATTTTGCAAATTAGAACTGGAACTTAAAAGAGAGGGGGAATGGCCAGTGACGCTAAAGGGAAATTAGGGCTAAAATTCACGGCGGAGATAATAAACATGAGTCACGCGGAATTTTGAAAAAAGGGTGTTGGGACATTTCGTCCAAATAAATACACCATCTATACTCTGCAGAGTGAAAAAAAGAATAGATTAACCCGTTTTATCCCATTGTTCTATTTAAAGGACAGCTGAAAAATAGCATGTGGAAATCAGTACTTGTTTTTTGGGAATATTTTATCAGCTGGAACATGTTGTGATACGTATAAGCTTTTTCTAGCACGAGTTGTGTGTCGCAAAATGTGGCACCTCCTGTTGGAAACTTTGTTTATTCCCACCCATGATTAGTTGGCGTGGTTTGTATCTTCATTTTGCGGTTGCATAATTCCTTTCTGGTTTACTTTGGACTCTTGGATGGGCATTTTTTATTTGAGAGTGCAATTTTTATTCATCTTGATGGTTAATTAAAGCTTTATTGTTATAAGGTAAGTTGTAACGAATTTTTTTACATGTCCTCTAAATAGGACAGTGAAACAATTAGCATACAATTGACTCGTTTTTTCTAACCTTATAACTGAAGTTAAAATAACTTTTTCCCTCCCTAGCGTTTTACTCCTACTGAGTCATGTCAAAGCAAAGGTTTATGAAATTAGAGGAAGCATTAAATAGGAAATTATATGGAATTATTAAATAGTTTAAATATAGTTTAGTGATGATTGTTTAAGAATAGCCCGAAACAGTTTATCCGATACAAGCCAATATATATTTGGTACCTATAAATTATTTAACAGCATTGATCTTTTGGAAAGTCTTGGTGAACAGGGTTAACGTGCCACAGAACCATAAGAGGAAATCGGATAAACCATGAGTGTCCTTTAAAAGAATCTAAGTATATGCAGAAGAAAGAGGCACGTTTTATTTTGCATTTGACTAGTATTCCAAGATTTACCTGGTGCGACGGAATGACAATAATACTGTCACAGCAATTTAGAACCATTTTTTGATGTGAAGAGCGAGTAAAAGAACACTAAGCTAAAGTTAACGTGAAGATGTCTAATTTGATAAATTCGTATAACAAACATATGGGAGGTGTGGATCACCACGACTGGTTGACTGGATTATATGTAATTAAATTTCAAAGGAAAAAGTGGTACTGGCTACTTTTCATTCGTATACTGGAATACTGGATATAGCAATGATAAATGCATGGACAATCCACAGAGCTGTCAACAAAGTGCTCAAATCTTGAAGGAGTTCCAAAGAGCTGTAAGAACTGTTTATCGCAAAAAGACCGTGATCAGAACAAGAGGCAGATCCAATATCTCTTCTGTACCTTGTAGTGCCAAGGAAAACATCTATCGAGATGGCGTTGGCCATTTTCCGCTAAAGAGGGAAAAACAGCGTCGTTGTCAAAGAGAGGGATGTAAAGGAAAACCCAAAGACATAGCACATACCGAAATATGCACACTCGATGATGACATAGGCTGAAAGATGAGGGCACATACGAAAGATCAAAGCACACACGAAAGATCAAAGCACGCACAGCACTAATTAGAGTACACACGGACAATGAAAACACACGGCACTGATGAGAGCACACAACAAGACGGACTGGGAGGTAGTTCGTTGCTGTTTGTGACAAACCACTCTCCAGGCGTTGGTGACGGGGCACTCTTCTAAGCACTGGCGGCAGGGCACACTTCTATGCACTGTTGAGAAGGCACACTTCTAGGCATTGTTGGCAGGGCACACTTCTAGGCACTGGTATCTGGGCTCACTTTTAGGCACTGGTGGCAGGAATATGGCAAAGTGGCGTCTCATGGCAGATACATTTTAACTCACATTGAGCGCAGAGAACTAGTTCGTTCAAGGGATCAGTGGGTCTTAAAAATAATCTTCATGGAACCTAGAAGCCGGAACATGGTAAAGCAGCGTCTCATGGCAGACATTCAGGATCATATCGAACACAGAGAACCAGTTCGTTCCCGGGATCAATGTGTCTTGTAAAAAGAGAAAAATTGTGCTGTGTGTAATTTTATTCAGTGGGGCATGAAAGGGATCACTCTTGACAGTCATGTTGTTGACGTTCGTATCACACTGAGGTAGTTTTGAAGATTTAACAATTTAACAAAGTTTCCATGGTTACTCAATTAACCTAAACCAGGAGGAAGTGGTGACCAAAACATAAAAATTAATCACATAGCACTTAGAGATATGTCCAACAATTAAAGACAATATGAAATTCGGCAAGAGCTTGAAAGGTTTGAATTCTTAAGGAACATGAGATGTAGAGTAAGTCTACATTAAACCAAATTGTTGACCAAAGAAAAATTATAAACAACATTGTTTTTACAGATCACACCATAGAAAAGAAAACTTGGGCCAGTTCGACTAAATTAGAAAAAAAAATCAATTTAACACTGTGCACAAAGATCTCAAAAACCAAAATTTAACACAAGCATACAAATGTGAGAACACACAAATTGATTGGTCACAAAAATTTATCTTCCACAGATAAAAAAAAAACATCAATCTGATTGATTCACCCTGATTTGAGGACTACCTAACTTACTCGCAAAAACAGAAATTAATTAAATGTGAGGAAAAGTTTCTGTCTGGTTTTCAATTGAAACTGAGGTGTTATGGTATTTGGATTTGGGAATTTATATAGCAATTATACCTATTAGATCACAAAAGATAAATTAATCTTTCTACTCAAAAACAACATGAGCAGTAACACTATGCCACTTCATGCCTCGAGTCCCATGATGATACGACGCCTCATCACACCTCAGAAAAAGAGCCATACGCAAAACAGCCATTTAAATGGAAAAGTGATACGTATAATTATCTACCTTGAGGAATGCTCAGAGGGTCGACCAACATAATCCACACAAACTAAAACAAAACCATCAGAAAAACACCCAATCAAATTAATTTGTGGGTACTTTTCTCTACTCAAAACTTTTTTTATCGAATAAAATATATTCTTTCCATTTGTAACCCTAACTGAAAGAAAAGGCTACCCCCTTTATTTTGAACAAAAAAAATAAAAGCATTTTTCCCTTGGAAATATCTCAAAACACCAATCAAAAACCTACTTATATTTGGAAATCAATCAAACAAATATCAGGGTCATTTTGTTTCACTTGAAAGCTATCAAAAACTATCAAATAAAAAATTATCTTTTCATTTTGTAAACTTAATAAAAAAATCAGACCAAAGCAGTAAATTTCATTTGGGAATACCAAAAATTAGATTTCAAAAGTCACATTATATGTTTATAAATATGTCACTAATAAATATTCAGACTTAATTAGGAACTAGCGAAACATTTATATTTACAATCGCACCTTTTTAAAGTATTGTCTTAATTTAAAAGTATGGAGCCATGAAGTACCATCTTTGTAATCCTTAGAAGCACCGTCAATAAAACATTTCTTACCTTAATGAAAATCTTAGCAAAGATTAGAGACAGAAATATTCATCCTCGTATAAATGTAATATATTTCGTCAATATTTCAATTGTAATCCGCTGAACGACGGTTCACTGCGTAAAACTGTAATTACAGAGCGTCTTGCCTTCTTTTCTGATGGAAAGTGAAACCTGCACATGCAATTGATTTCTCATTTCCCTATCAGGGGCATTCAACAGAAAATTCTCGTAAGTGATAATTAATTTATTACCTTTGAACCAGTTACAAGAATCGAAATAGCAGCGGAACTATTCAATGCAGAAAAATTTGAAGGCCATTTCTGTCGAATTCAGAATTTGACGCTGGACTGGATTTGACGAAAGTTAATTATTTTCATTGTTAGGTAATATCTTTCATAGTACAAACATGATGTAGTTTTTAAAAGACGTAGGAAATAATCAAAATTGAAAAAAAAATTCTTTAGTTTGGTTACAACAAAAATATTGGGAACTTGACAATTGTACAGTTAAAAAGTTAGTATATAATAGTTGAGAAATAAAATATTTCACAAGCGTACCTTGGAATGCATTTGGAAGGTCAGTTAACTCACTTCTACAGTATAATTTCTTGAATACAATATTGTTTGAATGCAGAATTTCAAAACCAGTATGCTTTCTTTCAATTTCAAATTTTCATTACAAATTATATTCATTTCAAGAAACAAATGTGAGACGTTTCCATATTTGTAAAATACCCATTCCTCTTTCATAGTAATAGCATAATATACTAATAAAATAACTGCTAAAATAGATATTTAAATAATAATAAAGCTAAATTTGAAAATTATTAAAATAAAAAGAAATTTTTAAGTACAATAAAAAAATTCAGTATCCAAAATTTAAAACATTTGTTCAAATTTATAAATTAATAAGTTCTATTCTTTATTTTCTGTTCAAAAAACTGAACGTTTTAATTTTTAAAAGGTAATTTGATGCTTTGATGTCTACAAAATTAATTTATATACATTACCTAATATATTTGAGTTTTGTTTCTTCAAGAATAATTTTAACTTATAGATACTTGTGCTAAAGTTCCTGCAACCTTAGAGGGATTGTGATTTGCATTGGTTTTATATTCCTTGGAACTGCAGAAGAGTCCGATGGCATAACCACGCTTCGAATTGCATGCAAATTAAGTGAAGTGTAATGATGGCCATAAATTAAGGTTCCGACAGTATTCAAATTAGCATCTATTTTAGCAAAATCCAAAAATGGCACTTTTGGTAGTTTAGCATGTATTACCTATACATTCCTGAAAGTTAATGTACTATTAATACTCTGTGAATCTCTGAGTATAAATCTCTGTGAAGTCTGCTAAATTTTTAATTAATATACTTATCATCATATGCTTTCGAAATTTTGTTTTTCGCTAAAAATGTAACTGACCCTTAATTAAATCTTACCAGCGTAAAAATTCACCTACCAAGTCATAATTCATGAATCCAATATTCTGTTCTTGGCAGTTGTAGTGTTAAGACCTTCATAAGACGGGTTGTTAAGGGATTTGTGTGAGAGGGAGGAGGTTAGATTTTTAGATGTTTGGAAGGAGTGTAGGAGGGATTGGATAAGCAGGGACAATTTGCATTTAAGCTTGATAGGTAATAGGGAGGTTGGCAAGCGGGTTTTGAATATTCTGGAGTGAAAAAACTAGTATACAAGCAGGGATGGGAAGGACATAGAGGGTTGACAGTACACAGTAATTGCTTAGGAAAACTAACAGGGTCTAAATTGCAGGAGACAAACAATAGAAAGGGAAAGTGCAATATAAGGGTAAAAAATAAGCTAAAAGTATTTTATTGTAATACTCGCAGTGTGAGAAATAAATGGATGAGCTCAAAGGAATTGCACAAGCAGAGGATATAGATATCATTGGGATTACTGAAAGTTGGGCAAGCAGTGAAGATGCACAAATTTTAGAATTAAGTGGATTCACAATGTTTAGGGAGGACAGAGTGAATAGGAAAGGGGGTGGGGTTTTGATTTATGTGAGAGAATACTTAAACTGTACGGAAATAAAGTTAAATAGTAAAACTGAGGGTATAGAATCAGTCTGGGTGAAACTGAATACATACAAAGGCAAAGGACTAATTCTGGGCAATATATATAGACCTCCTGTTTGTAGTGAAGAGCAGGAAAAGGGCATGTGCAATCTGATAAACGAAGCATGTCAAAAAGGAGAATTAATTTTAATGGGGGACTATAACTATCCAAATATTGACTGGACAAACAATCTAGCTACAAATGGGAAAGGGGCAGAATTTTTGGAAGTGATACAGGATTGTTTTTTGTACCAGATGGTGTATGAGGATACTTGGGACAATGCAATATTGGATTTGATTTTCAGCAATGATGAGGATAGGGTGCAGGATTTGGTTATAGGTGAGCCACTGGGAGAAAGTGATCATAGAAGTATCAGATTAAGTATAAATTTTCAGTCAGCATACACAATCAATAGTAGGATAATTCCAAATTTCAGAAAGGTAAATTTTCATAAGATAAGGGAAGAGTTAAAGGAAACATTCAGAGGGGGATTATTAGCACCGCATCATTCTGAACAATGGGAGGAATTCAAGAATAAGTTAGACAGGGTGTTAAAAAAACACGTAACGTTCAGGAAAAAAGGAAAATCTAGAAAATTGCTCCCTATGTGGTTTTCAGGGGAAACACACAAAGTTTTAAAATTAAAACAAAGAACATACAGGGTATATAAAAGCACTGGTAACGACAGGGACAAGGAGGCATATCAGAAAGCCAGAAAGGAGTTTAAAACTATTAGTCGGAAGCAAAAGGTGTCCTTGGAGGAGAAATTAGCAAGGGAAATAAATATAAAACCAAAAGAATTTTTTGCATATGCAAGTGGTAAAAATAAATTTAGTACTACACTGGGCCCGTTGGAGGGGAAGGGAGTTGAATTAATTCAAGACGAGGTGGGAATGGCAAACGTCTTAAATGACTTTTTTCTGGGGGTTTTCAATGATAACTATAATTTAAAAAAGGATCCCAAGGATGGAGCCTTTGCAGGGGGTATAATTAAAGAATGCAAATTCAACAGGGAAGAAATAGTACATCAGTTGAAAAGAATTAAGTCATCTAAAGCACCAGGGCCAGACGATATTTATCCGAGAGTACTAGTGAAATGCGCGGAAGAACTGGGGGAAGTAATTCACACGATATTTAATTCAACATATAGCACAGGTTGGGTACCAATGGATTGGAAGTTGGCCAACATAACTCCAATTTTCAAAAAGTGAATACAAAGTGATCCGGGCAACTATAGACCAGTAAGTCTAACATCAGTAATTTGCAAAATATTTGAATCTCTGTTAAAAAAACATATAATGTTATACTTGGAGGAGGGGGGACTGCTATCAAAGAATCAGTATGGGTTTAGGAATGGCAGATCCTGCTCTACAAACCTTTTGAAGTTCTACGAAAAAATTACTGAGGAGCTGGATAATAAGAGCAGTGTGGATATCATGTACATAGATTTTCAAAAGGCTTTTGATAAAGTACCTCATGAGGCATTACTTTTTAAATTGGAAAGGCTGGGGATTCAGGGAAAAACATTAATATGGATAAAGAATTGGTTATTGGGTAGAAAGCAGAGAGTGCAGGTAAAAGGAAATTATTCACAGTGGACAGAAGTTATAAGTGGGGTGGCTCAGGGATCAGTTTTGGGACCAATTTTATTTATAATTTTCATAGATGATATAGGTCAGGGGATCAAGAATAGAATCAGTATATTTGCAGATGACTTAAAAATATGGGGGACAGTGGATACCAAGTTACAGATAGAAAATTTACAAGGGGATTTTGATAAGATATCCGAATGGGCTGTAAAATGGGGTATGTCATTTAATGTAGGGAAATGTCAAGTTCTGCATATGAGTTACAGGAACAGTGGAGCCGAGTACAGGCTGCAGGGAGTAAAGGTAAAGGAAGGAGAAACAGTCAAGGATCTTGGGGTGATAATTCACAGGGATTTTAAAATGGGTCATCAATGTTCAGCTGCGGGTAAAAAGGCTAATAGGTTACTGGGGTATATTAAAAAGACTGTAACTTCAAGGGATAAGAATATAATCTTGCCGTTATATAAGGGTTTAGTAAGACCACATCTAGAATATGCTGTACAATTCTGGGCTCCATATATGAGAAAGGACATAGAATCAATTGAAAGGGTTCAGCACAGAGCTACAAAAATAATAAAGGGGCTGGCAAATTTCGACTATAATGAACGTTTAAGTAAGCTAAACATGTATACACTGGAAAAAAGAAGAAGGAGGGGGGATTTGATTCAGCTTTTCAAGTTTGTAAAACAAGGGGACACTGAGGGCTTAAATTTCAATAGGGATAACAGAACAAGGGGTCATGGGTATAAATTGAATAAGACACATTTTAATCGGGATTTAAGGGAAAACTACTACTTTAATAGGGTAATAGACAGTTGGAACGCGTTGCCAGAAAATATAGTTAATTCAAAGGGAGTGTACGAATTTAAGACACAATTGGATAGTCAGTGGGAATTGGAGAATTCATAAACAAAGGACCAGCCTTGTTATGCTTGAGCCTGTAGCTGGTCGTCAATATTTGTATTTGTATTTGTATTTGTATTTTATCTACTTTAGCAAGTAGCTTTCTTCATAAATGTTACTTTTTATCCTTTAATCATCCTTTTGATTTAAAACATTTCAGGCACCTTTAGATTAATCCAATGAAGTTTCATAATTGTTGCATGGGTTACGCAGTGCTCAAAACACTCGTCGAGTAGGTAAAAATATTTGTTGAACCATTGAAAAGCAATGAAACAATTTATTTCGTTTTTGGTTGATTAAATTACGGCATGGAAGAAAATGAATGAGCAGATGTTTTATCACAGTTAACAATTAACTTGGAATTACACCCCAATATGAACATTACAGCTTCTTACTTCAAAAGCATAGAAACCATATACTACACTCTATAACAAAAAAAAATCGCCGCACCAAGAAGGAGTTGTCACTAAGAACTATAAGTTCCCAGACAACGCCGTTCCAAGTTTATTGAGCTCCTTCTACTCCTTCAAGGTACGTCATTTTTTTTTGTTATAGACTATATGTAGAAATAGAATGCTGAAAATGTGGGGTTTGCAAAGGAGAAGCTTTTTATAAGTTTATTGAGCACCCATTCAAGAATAAGCAATTCAGAGATAATTATTATATTATTAAACATGGGCAGGGTAACTTAAAAATATTGATTCACAGATTTTTGCTATTCTGGATGTATAATGTTTAGAACAGGGTGTCACAAAAAAATTGTTACCACGCTTTTTATAAAGTGTTTATTAACTATACAATGTACTTCTCAACTGTTTATAACAAACTACATTAACGTAATTGTTTTACTTAGTTCATCCTTTCAAATAGGCAGCTCCGATCTAAACTGTGCTATCATCGTGTAGCCATGGCTCATGGTCTTCTTCACATTTAGCCAAATATACTTCACATTTCGCCTATCTGGATCATTTTCGTTGAGAGCATGTACTGATGTTGGTACGTAACTTTTCCAATTAAATCACTTGAAAATACAATGATCACTATACTTTGGAATTCTTACTTCACGAGTAACCTTGTGAAAGGTGTTCCAAAAAATTCAACCACTCTTTATTAGCTGATAAAACGCTGAATTTAATTTTTTTGCAGTTTTAACGGTTATGAAATATGGCCAAATCCAGATTAAGTTTCGAAGAAAGTTTGTGTTAAAGCTTTAATAGATGTGCAAGAACAAAGACAAATTGTAAAAAATTCACACTGACCCATCTACACTCATGTCCATAAACTAAGGATTATTCAGAATCACACGGAAATTGAACTATAATGTAAACATTTCACCTGTAGAATTATCTCACACATCTTCAAGAACAATATCCAAATTACAGAAAGTCATCAGATGACGCCGATAGTACGTCACAATGACGAAAGTGTAAGAGAGGTGTATATAAATAATGGTAGCAAAGAAGTAAAATTGTTCACAAGCGTTCTGTAAGCCGCTCAGTGCCACAACCGAATAGTTATGACACATAGGACGCATGTCGATGATTTTTTTATATGGTAGAATTATCGGTAACGTACTCAGACGGAAGTTTCAGTGGAACTTGGAATCGCCTACAGAGTAATCTCTAGGCTTTGGCAACGATTCCAAACTGATGGAAATGTCAGTAGACGTTACAGTACAGGTCTCGCCCGAGTTACAAGGCCGAATGACGACCGGTATTTGGCAGTAACTGCAAAAAGAAAAAGATGGAGGACAGCATCTGATCTTTCTCGTCTTCAGCCACGGGTACGAGAGTTTCAAGGCTTACCGTTAACAGACGTTTGGGACATGTTGGTCTACGTGCTCACAGGCCTGTCAGATGTGTTCCGCTCACGGCAACTCACTGTCACCGGCTGTTAGTCTGGAGTAGAGAACGTGCAATGTGGACATCGTCACAGTAGGCTTGTGTGATGTTTTCCGACGAGTTCTGGTTTAGCTTACAGCCTGATTCACGGCGGACGTTCATATGGAGAACGCCAGGTACCGATACCACCAAGACAACATCATTGAATGACACCGTTACGGAGGTGTAGGATTGCTCATTTGGGGCAGAATTATACTGGGCTCCATAACAGATCTACAGGTTCAAATCGGAACCATGAGAGGCTAAATTTATCGGGACATCATGCTGGAACAACATGTACGTATGTTTGGGGGGTGCCATGGGCGTAGAATTTGTGTTTATGGATGACAACGCCCGTCCTCACCGTGCAAACATTGTAAACTAATGCCTTGAATCTGAGGATATCACCCGTATGGAATGGCCAACATTCTCACCAGAATTGAATTCGAGATAGCATGTGTGGGACATGCTTGGCCAACAAGTTGCAGCCCGTCAACCACCT
The DNA here is from genome assembly GCA_947359465.1 of Metellina segmentata. Lineage (NCBI taxonomy): Eukaryota > Metazoa > Arthropoda > Arachnida > Araneae > Tetragnathidae > Metellina > Metellina segmentata. The sequence continues at coordinate 55,527,961 of OX375878.1, read as the reverse complement.
CCTATATGTGTACCGGAACTTCGGTGTACTTTGCTTGCTGAGTGGAGTGATCTTCCCCAAGATCAGCTCGATAATTTGATCCTCAGCATGACTAGGCGTTGTACGGACTGTATTTCATCGATTGGGAGACATACAATGTATTAACCATCATACCAACCAGGTCATGTTAAGTTTTTGTAGGGTCAATATTTTTTGCAGCTGCTCCAATGAGCAAAAATCGTAGTTTTTATGAATGGTATCATACATACACCATCTTTTTTTGTTCTTTTTCTTTTGTTTAATAAATGGTCTTTATGAATATGTCACGTTTGTTTTGTTTCTGAACCTTTATTTGCTGGATCTGGCACTATCCTTAATTTATGGACATGAATGTAGTAGACTCATCATAAGACAAACTAGAAATGAGCTAGAATCAGATGGAACTGTTCAGTATGTTCAGAACGAACGTTCTTGAAGACCAATATCATAGACTGACGGAGACACGGAGGAAATGGTGTTGGAAATGCATTGTCTACAGCCAAGAACATTACTTCTGCAGTCTGCACGTGAAGTAGAATTTGAAAGGACAGTGTCCATGGTATTTAGAAGTAATTTAATTTTGAAACAAATTGGTGTACAAAACAAATCTTCACTGTAGTTTGTTATAAACAATGAAAGCCAATTGTATGAGTTTTAATAACACTTTATAAACAATCAAACTGTGGTAACATTTTTTGAGACACCCTGTATTTTTGAAAGCTGGTGGGATATAACGCAACTTTGTTTAGACAAAAGTATTTCATGGTGGAGTTGGGTTACACTATCATATGAGGCCATCAGAGCAAGAGTGGCCTAATCCACTATCAAACTGAATGGAGAAAACGCGATTTTCTTGCTAACATATTTATATATTTTTATTTATAAGCAATATAATTTGAGATTTTGAAAATTAATTTATCAGAGTGCAATAACAAATTATTTCGTAGTTTTAAAATACTTGAACACGCGCATTTTAAAAGGAGTAAAAGGTCGTATAAAAGGTAATAATACAATTTTGAAGATTCTGTGGGTCAGGCCACTCTTGCCCTGATAGCCTCATATATGCTATTGCATCGCAAGTTAATTTTTGCAGTGGTGTCTGAGTTCGCCACAATATTCCCTCTCCAGAATTTAGCGACAGCTGAATCCGATAGATGCCACCAATAGTTAAGTAATTGCCATTTTGTGTGAGACCGTGACAGCTGTATTAAGATCACGGGTGATTTTTCGCATGAGTGGTCAATCAATTTTAATATTGCGATCGATTGCCCTGTGTTGCTCTTAGTAGTCGAGAGTGAGTCACATTGAGAAGTGAAGTCTGAGCAGCAACGAATGGAGTGAAGCCGTGATAGAAAAATGAGCAGTGTCTTCTATCACATAGTCTTAGATGGTTTTGAAAGAGAGAATGTAAGGAATATTGCATTGGTAATTTCATTACTCGTCGTGGACACTCCATCGAAAATTTTAAAGCTTGTGTGTTTAAATCACCTCCGTCGATCACCAATGTGACAAGCTAGTGTGACACAGTGCTACTTTGTCTATCAAAAAGAACTTCATGGTGGAGTTGGGTTACACTGCTATATATACTATTACATCGTAAATTCAGTTTTGTTATAGTAGCTAAGTTCGCCACAATCTTGTTTAGAATTTACAGAAAGGAGAGGATAATTCTTCAAAAGTTGAAACAGTTCTTGTTTGATTACAACTCCCTCCAGACATTCTAAATTGATTGGGAATGCTAAACTTTATTTGTTTCTATTCATTCCTCGATAATTATTCGTTGTAACTCAAATTATGCTCTAAATATGCCATACGAGTTTGAGGGCTTCAAATTGGGTATGTTATATACACTTTGGTATGCTATGACTTTAGTTTTCATTTGTACTTACTTGTTTTTCTTATTCACTTTGGTTTTATTTTTTACTGTGTTTTGCAATTGTATATAAAAGTTTGTAGTTGTATATTTTGTAAAACATGGGGAGGTGCTTTGGTTATCTTAATAAAAATACTTGACATAAGTTCATAAATGATTGAGAGAGAAATAATAAAACTTGAGTTATAAACTTATGTATTTCTTACTGATTCTCCGTAGGAATCACATCAGTTATACAATACAATAGAACGGTAAATAAAACCTACTGATGCACGCAGGTTTTATAAAATGACAGTATTAAATGTAATTTTTTCATACCAAAGTCAATTTTTGGGATTAAATTGGTGTTGTTACTTATGTCACTTTGCAAAAATAAATTGCACCACGAGACTTTAGGCTCTCAAGAACTATGATTCCCATAATGATAAGTAAGTCAACCTGAGGAACAGCCGACATAAAAAATGACGCTTGATTGAATTTTTAAATTCAATTTAGATAAATACAGTAATATTAGCAATAAACATATCTTAAATTGAAAGCAGATAGATAATAGAAAACTGAATTTTGTTATGAGATCAAACTGAATTTCATTTTAAAATCAAACTGAATTTCATTTTGAGAACAAATTGAATTTCATTTTGAGAACAAATTGAATTTCATTTTGAGTTGTAATATGTGCTTAGTGTTAAACTTTTCTTGATCATGATGTATTTAAAAAAGTTCTTGATACTGATACTTGCTTAATACTTTTATAAAATATGAATTTTTATTTGCTGAGTATGTGAAATAGCACTTAATACGTTTTAAATGTGCATGACTGGTATCTAAGAATATTGCTTAAATATTCCTATTCATAATCTTTTGACGTTTCCTTATAGATGCATTACGAAGTTATAATATGTTACTAAGAGTTTATCAATAAATTTGATCATTAGGGTCATATGTAAAAGGTTTAATTATATAATATTAAACATGTAGAACAAAACATGATCATGTATTTCATTTCGTAAAGAAAATATAATTATTGCATTTATTATTGCATTATTATTGCATTGTCAGTTATTGCATTGTCAGTTATAATCTGCATTGACAACTCGTTAATGTAGGTTCAAATGTCCCATAAGGAGTCTCGTAGCATATATTTACTAAAATTAAGTCTAGCAACATGTGTATGATTTATATAAAACATAAAAATTCATTTATTTATATAACTCTTAAGATAGCTTGGTGCCTTCTAAAACAAACGATTTAAACAAGTCTTGTAACATTCTTTTCTGTAACACTGTTCGTCCCTTTAACAAATCCTCGAAATAACGACTCGAAGATGTCAAATGTTTCAGCTGTGATCTACAGGGCAATACTCTTAAAGCTCGACCTCGCATTCGCTAAGCACCACTTCGAATCGTCATGTCCTACAAACACTTTAGTAAATGCAAATGTAATGCATGCAAACGCAATTGCTTGAAATCTCTCAGGTCAGAATTAGCATAATAGCACTTTCGTTTGACCATGTGCTAGATCAAGAGAAGGCTTTCGCCCTTATTATACGGAGGAAGTAACCCGTTGCCCCATGGATTAATTGTTTGGCATAAAACTTGGTGATTCCTGCTCTCCCGTGACAAATGAAATAACTGTCGTTCAGTCATGGTTAACAATTGACAAGGACACATATGTAGTTTGACGGTTCCATTGTAAACTTCCTATTTAACGTAATAGCTTGTCCACATATCTACGCTGTTGTATGATATATGGTGCTTTGTCTAAGCAAAGGATGGTAAAATTGATTACTCTAATTGCATAATGACACCAAATGCACATATAACACGCTTATTGCATTCGAATAATTGTATAGCGCTTTAAAGAGGGGTGTATCATGTTATTAAAGGTCAATACTAATTATGACTGACAAATTCAAGGGAAATTAAGAAATCAAATTAGATGGTTCAAAATAATTGTGTCGAATTTACCGAGGGAAGGTGTGTTAACAAATATGTATATAACTGTTGTTTATATTTCAGATAAAACTCTTATTTTCGAGAATCTTTTTTGTGTATAAACTTCCTTTTTAACGAAATCGCTTTTCTTAATTCATCTGTTGCGGTACGCTGTTTTGATCAAACAATGGATAGGGGTAATGGTAATTGTAATTTTTTTATTAGCGTCGTACTGGAGCAACACATCGGACTATCATAGGGGCATTAATTACTCTAATTGAGTCTTGATACTATTTACAAATAACCTATGCTTTATTGTATTACATCTCATGTATTATAATAATTACATAACTTTTAAAGAGATGTATGATATGTTATTAAATGGTAAATGCTAAATTTGACTGGTCAGTTCAAGGGAAACCAAGAATATCAAATTATATGACACAAATAATTTTTGTCGATTTTACATAAAAGAGAATATGCAGTATTTCAACAAAATTGGCATAAACGTTATGGGTTTTGTTTCATATATCAAAAAAAAAGGTTTTGTTCTAACTCTCTGACCGTCACGATACTATTTTGCAATGCAGTTTATTTTTCTTTAATCACAATTTGTGACAAATTATACACATGCATTGGGGTTTCCAAACATTACAGGAAACATTAAAATAGATACCAGAAAGTCTCTCAAAATTCGTTTGAAGTCATATATAACGTATATATGGGTATATACATCTAAAAATAGGCATTTTATATAAAGGAAACAAATAACTCTTGTGGATAAAAAACATAAGATAAAAATGGCGATTCTGATAACTTCGAGGTATTACAGTGGAATATGCGGATAGACGAGAAAATGTGAGAGCAAGTGATATTAATAATATAAATGCGGCATCCAGACTATTCTAAACAATAAAAAAATAATAAGTTTTGCTTTTCAATTTGCCATTATTACTCGCTAAATTACATATATGCGTTATACGTTTTCATTCTCTAATGATTTGATCTAGACAAGCTCTGATTCGAATAAACTACTAATTTCTGCACTTTAAAATAATGCACTTGTTATGCTTCTTTTTTTTTCTATTATTTCCTAGCGAAGTGTATTAATTATGTCCTATTATGCAGGTCTACCATCAATACTAAAGAAAAAGGTATAACGTATACCAAATGTAAATAAATCATTGTAATTGGAAATGATCATCAACTGTGCTTATATTATGACCATTTATGTGAGAATTCTTGTAAAAATTTGAATAATGGTCTGATATATGAAAATAGTATATGATGTAAGAGCATGTTTTGTAGAATTTTGATTATAAAAAATGTGTGTGTGTGATAGACCAAAAATGACCAATAATTCTAAATCGATAGCCATTTTCTAATTAGAAATCTAATTTTGAAAGGTGAATATAAACTATATAAGAATTCATAAATAAAAGGGAAATCAAATTGTGCGACATGAGAACATTTTTCCTCGAACTTTCAGACTTAATATACATAATCTGCTGCAATTAGCATGTGTGATAGATAAATGAGCAGGTTTTTTTTTAAATAATACTAGTCGACTTTAAAAAAAAAAGTTAATAGTAATTTTAGTAAGATATAGATGTCTTCTTTTTATATTTATAACTATACATTCAGTGGAACACGATTTCTTGCTATAGTAATCAATAAAATTTTAGCTATAAAATGTTATCGCAAAAAAATTTTTTTTTTGAAAGTGGAGTAAGTCTATTTTTAATAATCATTGGTGATACAAGTTTCTAATTGCAACTATTATTGATTATTACGACTTTAGCACATATTAGTTAGAGTCTTAAAAACAACATCGCACACAAGATAACGGTATTATTGCCATGGTGATGTGGTGAGAAGTAATTTCACTGATTTTGTTCAGTATTCTTTCGCAAGTCCTACTGTTTGGTTTGTGTTTCTTATACTAATCGATTGCAACGTGGGTATCTATATAAATAAGAATATAGTGTTTGTTTGTACATTAAATATGTTAGATCCATTTCAAGTTTTCTATCCGTTTTGGAACCTACTGTTGCCAAATCCGCCTCTTTCGTGTTTGATGTCTGTCTGACTGTCTGTCTGTATGTATGTTTGTACCCTATACACGCCCACACGGTTTAATATATTTTTAGGAAACTTTGTATACTGTGAGTACTTATCTTCATTTAGGGACTGAACTTCTTTGCGTAAGTCTGTTTGCCCATCTTACTATTCTATGTTCGATTTTGTGTTTTTGTGTTTGTACAGTACACTTTTTATTTGGAAAACAAGGAAGACCCAGACAACTCAGCAAGATTACTATGTGTTGCCCTATAACAAGCGAGAAATACAGTGATATGATGATTTTATTGCCTAATGTACCACCTATCAACCATGAATACTTCTCTATGCTAACTGTATATTAGAAATAAGTTTAAAATATATATTTTTGTAATTTTAGCTATCTTAACGAAGCAATTACATTTTACACTTATTTATTTGTATCTTCCTTTTAATATAACTGAAATTAATTCTTAATACGCTTTATTATTCGTGTATTTACATGTCTTCCTTTTAATTATTATTTTTACATTAAAAAATCTATTTCAGTAAAGCCAATGTCTATAAAAATATGTACTTAAATTTCCTCTTGTTTTTATTTCTGATAATATCTTATTATCGAAAGTGGTATATGTCCATTTAGAACTAAAAATTCATTTATTTTCTTTAAAAATTTTAATAATTATTATTGCATAGTAAAATTTAACAGGTTTATTGCGATAAAAACAACATCCGAATTGATTAACGTTTGACAATATTTCTAAATTAGTTCAAACGCTAACCCTTAAGTATATCGATATATGAAAAAATGGACTTATATCACTTTCAAAAATAACAGCTCCAATGTAAATTTATACTTGTAATAAAATGTTTACTATCAGAAAAACAAGCATTTATTATAAAAGAAGCAGGAATGAATCTGATAGATTATAAAAATTGGAGGACAAAAAAGATATAATTATAAAATTTCCAATACCTTTCAAGTTCGATTCACAAATCAATCTTAATTCTTCTCGACCCCGTTAGAAAAGACATTGATCATTTTATTAGAGTGATGAATTGAACAGAATTACATTTTACTCTGTTTGAAGATTAAATCTTCCATGACAGCTACCATACCTATCGAGAAAAGCCGTTGTGTGGATGAAAGTTCAACAATGTTGGTAATATGCTTCTTCTATTCAGTAAAGATTGATGAGCACTTTTCAATTTTTAAGAAAAGTAGTACGAGATGTAAAGAAAAATACGTTGCTCATTCTGTTTTCATTCACTAACTTAGTTAACAGTAATGCCCCATTTGATGCATTATTGGTTGGAGTATTAATTACTTCAAATTAAAAGATTATGTTCGGTTCGTCTAGGCATCATTTAAATCTAATTTTTGTCAGTAAATTTATTTCAACTATTTAATTTAACACAAGTGAATCATTTTGAAATCTTACAGTCACTTTTACAGTAATGTAAGGAAGAAATGTCTTAATATTGTTAAATAATCAGCGTTTTCATACAATATCTCATCTGAGTTATTACATTGTAAAACTAGCACCATATTAGAAGTTCATATGAAAACTTGAGTAGAAATTTTGGAAAAAAGAATAGTTACTATTTTAACTCAAGAGCCTCTTTTGAAATTCAATTCAATTTTAAAAACGGAAAAGGTGAAACAAAACAATGCGTCTAGACGTATCACAATTTAGTTAAAATCTGGTTGACAAGATGGGGCCTTGAATTTGGCTTTACTTTTTCTTCGCAAAGGCACACAGAAACATTCGATGACCTTCATTCCGGTAACCCACATAGAAAAGAACGAAAAAAGTGGTATTTATTATCGCTTGTACCAATTACAATTGTAAAGCTCAAGGCCCCCATACCCTCAGCGAAATTTTAACCTACAATTTTCAATGATTCATACAAAGAGAGAAGAGTTTTCGAGAGGAAGAAAACCACTGTTCTTTATTCTCAATTCAAGAAAAAAAATCACAGCTAATTTATTTCTTGTTTCATGGTTGAGCTGGAAAACATTTTGAAAAAATCTATTTTCTATTCCTCTTCAATTGCATAGAACGAAATAAAATATCAAAAGGGTATTGCTTAAAATGTAAAACTGAGAGAAGGTTTCATAATGAACAGTCCAACCAACAATTGTTTAAACGATAAAAATATACCATATATAATAGTCATCCAATAGGTTTCGGGTTTGTCTCGAAATGTAAACACATGTGTAATGGTGATTGTTCCTAATAGGGACAACGACAAAATCCCCACTGGGTGCACCCTCAGAAATAGTCACAGGATTGTCCTTTGTAATGTCGAGAGTCACAGAGGTCAGTGTGGTTTGTAACTAAAAAATAAGTACATTAAAATCGACTTGATTGGTCTATCAAATGAAAACATTTCTATCTTTAAATCGTAGTTCCCAGTACAATTTTTATGAACTATTTAATATGTATAGTAAACATAAGTTTCACCCTCAAAGTGTTTCGACGAAATATATAGTCCATAATCTAGTCAGTTTTGCTTAGGAAGATAAATTCCGTCGAGACCAAACTGCTTTATTATTCCAAGGTAAATGAAGATCTCAAAAGGAAAAGAAATTGTCTCTTGCCCTGAACTAGTAACAGTTTGAAACAGGTTTTTACTCCAGAAGCTGGCCACTAACGGCAGTTTTCAACGCTAAATGTATGGTTAATACATGAGACAAAAGACGTACTTAACAATAATTAAGCACGAAACAATTTTAGACGAAGTACATTCTTTCAATATATTTTCTTTACCTTTACAACAACTTTAAAATGCATTGTAACCTCAACACATCATTATCATGTGGACACTTAAGAAAAAGGACTTTTCATTAATACTAAAATTTCTGATTAAAACGAATAAAAATGGAAAATATTGCGCTATATTTGTCAATTATTTAAAGATATTTTCGTATTTCGATCGATATTTGACAAGTAAGATTTGTTTGTTAGAATCTTTTAATTACGTTTACGAAATTTGATACTTTATTAAAATTTTCAAACACATCGGTGTACTTGTTTACTGCTGTAACAGTTCTGAAAATATTTAAATTACCTGAATAATGTAAATTGTATTACAAGTTGATTGTATTTTTAATTACTTTGTTTTTTTAACTTATTTTAATTAAAAAAAGTACTTATTTAAGACAAAACCTTGTTTTATCAAAATTTATGTAGAAATTTCTTTTTTAATATAAGAAACGATATTTACTATTCAGGATGAATTTTTTAATGACTATAGAAAACAGGGATAAGAGTTTCTTTTGGATCGTTTTAATATCTGAAATTTATTGTTCAGTGAATCACCGTGTTACTCTTCTGTGATTACCTTTTTTATTGTTTCCTATTTTCAAATTATTGGATAGTTAGCGATCAAAAAATTTGAAGTAAGTTCAACACTATAATAATTAACAAGAATGAATACAATACCAAACGAACTAAAATATTTAAAACATTTTTATATTTTGGAGAATTTAAAAATGTAGCTTTTTATGTATTAATAATAAGTAACAATATATGCATAGATAAAAATGAAAGTGCAAACGGAAATGTTCTAATAATGTGAAGAAAGGGTTTTTCAATTTTTCTTACACACATAATATTTTTTGTTATGCAACTTGGCTATTTCTATAAAGCAAATAACAATAAACAAACAATAATTTCTATAAAGGCAGTACTGGTAAATAGTGTCAAATCCAATTCTCAGTATATTCTTGACTTAAAGAAATTTAAATTTTACGAACATTCATCGTGTTAAATTTTTAATTGCATATTCGTAATTTTCATTATTCACTTTTTCTCTATCTTCAATTATACCCTGTACTATTCAATTTCCACATTAAGAGTATGAATTTGGTAAAATAAAAGACTAAATATTTTTACATAAGTATAAAACAGTTCAGAAAAGAAAGAAAGAATGTATATCTGAGTTTTTATTGCCCTCTTATAATTTTATTAAATACCTCTTTTAGAAACAACGAGGAAGAATTACAAAAAATTCACAAGAAACATGTAAGTGAAAGAATATTCAGGGGACAGTGGGACTTTCAAATCCAACTTTTGCAGTTATTATACTAATATTATTAAGTCTCTACCTTAACTATTTTTTACTATAAAAACAATGTTTAAAATTTATTGCATAAAAATTAAGTCATTTGGGAGTTATTACATTTACAACTTCATCAATGGCAAAAATTGGTAGATTTCATATGTATTATTTTCAATATTTTGTCAGAAATGTTACTCACATAATAGTTTGTTTTGCCCCAGATAAATTGTCTTCAATTAATTTAGTAAGTGTATCGCTGAAATCTAAATCAATTTATTGCACTAAAATACTAACAATTTTATAAAAATAGCATGAGTCAAACCACATTTTTAACCAAAATGTAAAAATTTGGAAGCAACATGAATTTCTCATTCATATTTGTTATAAATATAAGCAACGTATTTCAAGGATTATCTGAAAATATATATTTCCATAAGTCAATTTAGTAAACGAGATGCATAGGGTACATTTTGAAATCAGATAATTACAAAAACTTTCAGTCAGAGATACTCACCATTTACTACATATTTCAGGTTGCATAACTCTGAAAAAAATATCGCAAAAGAAAGAATAAATCCTTCAGCTATCCACCGAATTTAATATCACTCAGTTTTGATGCTAAAATTTAAAAATCAATTTGGCTATTTCGAAAATTTTCTGTCCTCTTAAGAAAAAACAACTTGATGGAATGATCCTCAGAACACTTGGATGTGTTTATAGACAATTTAGTTTCTAAACTCTTGAAAATTTTCAAATTATCCACGGAATAATGTATGGAAACTGTCTTTCAAAATGACTAACTTTACATTCTCCTTGGGCACCTCAAATGAACTGGAAGAAGATAAGCTTGATAGACACCGATTCTGCGAATGACTTGGTCCGAACAGAAAGCAGTGAAATAACGGAGCTTCGGGAATCTGAAATCGACAAAGGTGTCTGAATAAAGTGAAAGCCGGATGAAGTGGAAGAAGCAGTTTCATTGAAAATCGAAAGACCTGAATTCTCAAGGGGTATGCGGCCGAGAACGTTATAGACCTAGTATAAAATATCTATATCCTGTCTTCAAAGGACTCGTGGATCTAAAACCCTTTCCATTGGACAATGTAGTGGATGAACTCTACATGTTAATAACAGAATGGTCATAATTGTCGTCAGTATATCCGTTCTTGTGTTTATGGAAAGAAGATTTATCCATTGTGTTTCTACAGGGAAGAGGTTGTTCAAATTAATCCTGACAAATTGGTAAACGTAAAAAAAAATTATCGTGACACCATGAGCTACCGGTACTGTCTCCTTTCAAATTTTGATTCAATTTGATTACCTTCAGTCCCTTCTGCACATCGTATTGGACTATCCAACACTTCGATCTGTCCACATTGTGGATACCTAAACATGAATAGATATTCCCTTTTGGTTTGTCCTGATCTTGACGAGTGTATTGTCTTGAAGTGAATTATCATTTATACTAGATTACTAGGCAAATTATACTCTAAAGCAGCAGTCCCAAAACTTTTTCATCCCCTGAGCCCTTTTTGAAGCAAAAGTGGAGTCTCAAGAAATGTTTAGTGTTTAAGTTTATTTGTCTAAGTTCTGTGAGAGGCATATTATACACGAAAAAGTACGAATAATAAGAAAAGCACATTAATTAAGGAAACAATAGTAACAAAGAACATGAGACTATGTAATTTATAATTTAAATCTACAAAACTATATAACATCTATTTAAGATACTTGAAAAATGTTAGTGTTACATGAAATCGGAAAAGTTAATGAGAACAATGTGCTTGCTTTATACGTCAGAGTTTGTTAATGTCCGGTGTCACACAAGTCAGTTGAAGATGCATATCGTCTTCTGTGTCCAAACTGACTTTATGTTTAGTTTTTTTGTAGCCGTGTACCTCAAAATGGCCGTTTCACAGAGGTATGTAATACCAAAAGGCAGTAAGAGCAATTTAGCTTTTGAACTGAATACCAAAAGATCCTCCTCTAACTGTTCCCAATACTTGGGAAATGGTTAACTTTTAAATGTTGCCTAACAGTGGTTGTCCGAGACTATGTCATAACTGCCATGGACGGAGCCTCTGAGAATCACTCGTGGATCACAGTTTGGGAAGCACTGCTCTAAATAAAGGCAATGGGATGGAGTGTAAAAAAATGTCCGTATTGTCCTGGAATTGCGATACTTTATAACTAAAGTTCAAAACGAAGTAAGGTTGATTGACTAGTCATGTAAAAACAACAGATATATATTCCAACGGTTAACTTTCCACACTGCCGACCAACCGGTATAGTGGTTAAGGTGTAAGCCTCTAGATCGGACGGTTCCTGGTTCGAATCCGGATCCGGGCATGGATGTTTGTAAGCGTATGGTGTAGAGGCGGCTGGTGCACCTTAAATCTATCGTGGCTGAAAGTCCTCACGTTGGGTTGGTGTGGAAGTTTGGAGAGTGGGGTGCCAGCTCAGGTGTTGCTTCGTCATCTGACCTTGGTTCAAAATTACGAGGTGTTGTTCTAGGGTCTTTCCCTTAAGGGATTGTTTCTGGACCGTCGTCAAAAGCCCGTTGTGTTGCTCTAGTACGACGTTAAGTAAAATTACCAATCCACACTGAGAACTTTGAGTAAAGAGACGTTTGGAGCAGAGTATACAAAGAACTGTCTGCAACCAAATATGAATGTCTTATGGTAATAGTCTCAGTTGCTGTATACAGTATGAACTAGAGTCTGGAAGCTTAAGCACAGGAACGCCTGTACAAGACCTGACGTATAAGTAGTCACAATAATGTTTGGAAACATGGTGAGGAAATGTTGTTTAAATGAACTTTTTTAAGTTTTTATACCTCCTAATAGACTTTTCTTTTATTTACTCAAAATTCAGTGACTAAATATACGTTACCTTCTTCCAAATGTTATTTCACTCAGTTTCTTGCCTACCATTTGGCATAGAAAACAGGGAAAATACGAAAAAAGTTACTTTTTTAACACTAGAACAGCCGGATTTTAGACTTACCTAAAATCGCCTTTTGGGGTCTATTTGACCCTCGTAAGAATTGAATAATTGGGGGCATGTGTTGAGCAAAGCACCAAATCGTTGTTTTTCCACGATCGCAAGAATAAATTATCGCTGTGAAATTTTGGAGTCCGGGGATTCCTTGAAAATTTTCCAAACATTGAGTGCAGCAATGTCAAGGACGTCATAAAAACATGAAGAGACCACCTGCTAGTTCCACATCTCGCTGTATATTTCCTTAGCATCTGATCTACTACATCTACTCCACATTTGGTAGGATTGTAGTAAGTATTAAGTGACAGTGTTCGGCTTCTTTGCCTTGTTTGTAAGTACATTCGTGCTCATGTTTCCAGAATTCCTGTGGCCCTGACGAGACCCAGTCCTTCACAGCGTCATTGAGTTCGTAGTCCGAGTTGAAGCGCTTCCCTTGCAGATGTTTTTTCAGGGGACCAAACACATGGAAATCGCAGTGCGACATGTCCGAGCTGTAGGGCGGGTGGTCAAGCTGCTCCCACTTGAACGTCCACATTCCGCAAGTGTGACCCTGGAGACATGTGGACGCGCGTTATCATGGAGCATAACCACGCACTCCGTGAGCAGCCCCGGTCTTTGTTCTTGATGGACCTGCGTAAGCTTTGGAGTGTCTCACAGTATCCATAGGAGTTAATGATTCTTCTATGCTCGTGGAATGCATCAAGTAGTGGACCTTGGACGTCGAAAACGACGGTGAGCAACACATTCCCTGCTGACGCCACATCTTTGAACTTTTTAGGGGGAGCTGACGACGTATGCTTCCACTGCATGCTGTCCCGCGTTGTCTCTGGCTCGTAGTGATGGCATTAGCTCTCATCACCTGTGATGATCCGCTCCAGGAAAGCAGGGTCTTCATGATACCGAAACAGATGTTGAAGTGCTAGCCAAATCCGCAGTTCATTTTGATCTGCTTCGGAACCCACTGCGCGCGCACCTTCCAACAACGCAACCTGTCATGAACAATTGTCCACACTGCTCCAACGCTGACATCCACCTTCACCGCCAACATTCGCAATGTGACACGCCGATCACTTCTCACTAGGTCGTCCATCTTGTCGATGAGATCGGCCGTGATGACTGTGTTTGCTTGACCTGGTATCGGGTCATCAACCAAACTCTCACGGCATGCACGAAAACGGGCACTCCATTTTCTCACTGACTCGTTGGACACACAGTCTTCCCCGTATACGGTCATCATCCGGCGATGAATAACGGCCGGTTTAACACCGCTGTCAGAAATTGGATAACGCCTCGCTGCTCCTAATTCGTCGAATTTTGCAATGAGAACGCCATCCTGTCCTCACACGTACTGCCGCATCATTCTTTATAAGAGCCTCTGATCTCTCCTGCGCATGCTCCGATCCACGCCGGAGATTCCAATCGCATCCCTAGATGTCTCGCTACATTGTCCTATAGCGGCAAAGGCAAATATGTTAACGGCTACGTTGTTACGACGTTACGTACCTTTTCATTTGAACACAATTTTCATATATATATATATATATATATATATATATATATACATATATACACTGTTGGCCACCCAAATTGCAACACCAAGAAATACAAGTGATATCACAACACAATTTATTATGTAGATAACATGTTGACCAAGTATCAAATGATTAAATTTATAGATTTCTGTGAAGTGCAGTTCCTGCCAAAATCAGTAGCCAGAGTAGCCGCCACAGTTGGAGATCACCGCTGCCACACGCCTCGGCATTGATTCAAAGAGACTTTGGATGTGTTCTTGAGGTACAGCAGACGAAGCAGCTTCCACACGTTGCCAAGGTTGATCTGGTGTGGCAGCTGGGGATGTAATCTGGGTCAATCGTTGAGCAACCATGGACCACATGTTTTCTATCGGCGAAAGATCCGGAGAGCTAGCTGGGTAGGGAAGCAATTCAATCTGGCGATAGACGAAGAAACCTTGGACAATGCGTGACACATGTGGTCGGGCATTATCCATGTGGGCAAGCCCTGAAGGTAAGGAAGGATAACTGGCTCCAACACCTCGGA
Organism: Metellina segmentata; assembly: GCA_947359465.1. Classification (NCBI taxonomy): domain Eukaryota; kingdom Metazoa; phylum Arthropoda; class Arachnida; order Araneae; family Tetragnathidae; genus Metellina; species Metellina segmentata. The sequence goes on along the minus strand of OX375878.1, from coordinate 55,512,952 downwards.
GATGTAGCGCTGGCTGTTTAAAGTACCGGCAATGCGTACTAGAGGAGTGCGAGAGTGATATCCAATACCGCCCCATACCATAATACCCGGTGCAGGACCAGTGTGTACACACACACACACACACATATATATATATATATATATATATGTGTGTGTGTGTGCGAGTGTGTGCGAACCACTGGTATCTGAATCTAACGGCTTCAAGGGAGCAAGGCCTCCTGTTGACTCAATCCTCACGATATTGTTAGTACGGGAAAATGTTTACACATTGGTCGAAATCGAAAACTCCGAGAACACAGCTGTGGATAGTGGCGTCTAATTTCGATCGCGATAGTAGCTGTAGCAGGGCTGGTTTCACTCCAAAAGTTCTGTAGCACACCAGCGCTGCTAGGATACGAGCGCATTTCAGAGAACAGTCAGAGTGCTTAGAGCGAACTCGCTAACTGTTGTGCTAGTCATCGCAACAAGAGGGACTAGTTTCCCCATGCGTAGAAAACAAAAATGAGGCATCGGTAGTTCGAAAACAGACATTCACTTGAAAATCCGTCATTTTTTCTGATGGTCCAAATGACCACTGTTGGCAGTTATAGGTATTCGATTATTTAATTTAATAATTAACGTAGAAATATTAAAATTTTTCGCAGTACACTTGAAAGCATGCTAAGAAAAGTCAAAAAAATATGAATTTCGAAGTTCAACTATATGGTCAAATAAAGCATGTGAAATTGGAAAAAGAGTCAAAATGACCATAATGGTGCTTCTAGTGTTAGTACTATGTTCCTCTTAAATTTATTTATTTAATTATGTTTAAGATAACGATTGAAAATATTTAATCAATTGTGGCATTAAAATTGCATCTTCTAGAAGTTGTTACTCTATCGCTTTATGCATCACACATAAAGTTTTTATCTAGCCCGTTCATCTCTAGTAGCTCTTGTAGCTCATTTTATTAAAACCTATAATTGAATTATTCTAAAACGGAATAATTCAACCTCCTCTATGACGATCACATTAAGTTGTATATCCCCACGACCTGCTATGCTTCCTCAACGTGGTGCTGGTGGAGTACTTCTAGCTGAAAATGGCAATACACTTCCAAATCTAGTGCCTGATACGATTACCAGAAACGGAAACGTAATTCTATTTGTGGCAACAATTGAAAGTTATTTAAACACTAGCTTCATAAAATACATTTTTTTAGAAAACGCTAGTATGAAATATATTCACATCTTCAATAAGTGTGCAGATAAATCTGGAAAGTGGATGCAAAGTAAGAGATTATCCTTTGATTATAGTACGTTAACGGTCCAACAGATACATTTTTATCCATATATACTGCATTCCTCCCACGCCTATCTGGGTTAAATGGGCAACAGAACAGACCCCATTGCTCCCTTTAGGTTTCGTAGAGGACATTCGAATCCAGTGGAGGTCGAAATAGGTTGCTAGCATTTTGTGCTCTGTAAGCAATTCATTTTAATTTTGCAGAGCACGTCATTTCCTCTTTCGGCTGTCTTTCAGGCTAGTCTGTTCTCCAACCTGGGCTGGATGTTGAGGGACTCAAACCATACAGGTTAATAGGCAATGTCTACTAGTATTTTTATTTATTCTAAATGAGATACTTAATAGCAATACAAAATTGTGCAAAAGGAAATCGAAAAGAACTTGGATGATATTTTCGATCGCGCTATAAAGTAGAGCATTCGTGTCTGCATCAGTTCCAAACATCTTAAGCTCCACCTTTTCTGAACTCGATATCTGTATTTGAACATCGGATCTAATTCAACACTATCTTTCTACCATTGAGAATTTCCACTTGAGTGGTAGCAACCATGAGGATTCGACTCGATAATTTTATTCCTTCCCGCCATAATCTAAAACTTAATTACTGCAGATGTATGATAAGCATACTAATACTTTAGTTAAAATTGTTATACGTTTTGAATTGGATTATTTTGTTAACCCTTATTATTGATTTCCCCCCAAGGAGATTAAGTAGAAAAAACTTAAAAAATCAATTTATGATTTGACTTTTTAATGATTCAAACTTCGTAAATCTCCATTGAGTAATTGAATATAGTTTTTATTAAAAATTACATCTAAAAGTTCTTTATATTTTATAGTAAATGAAGATTAAATTTCATATGCCCCTCTTTCTATTTGTAAAGAAAACTAAGCAAGGAAATTAATAGAATTTCCCCTTTAAAATATTTAGTATCTTAATGTAATTGAATTGAGTTTTACCATTTCAGCATCTATGATTTTCTCAAGAGACTCTAGTCTCAAAAATAGATACAAAGACTGAGATATTTACATAAATTTGTAAACGGATGTATCGATATCGTATTATAAGTTTCTCTAGAGATTTTTTTTATTCGTTGCAATGTGTGTGTGTGTGTGTGTGTGTGTGTGTGTCATCTTTAATGAAACAGAAAATAATAAGTTTTCCATAAATGTCATCTCGAGACGCATGATTCGAAATACCATTATATCTAAGGCTGAATAATCGATCGATGTGAACATTTTGGTATGATTCCGCCTTGTTAAGAAAGAAGATAAACTCTATTCTTCTTCGAAAGTATCAAGGGAATAAATACTTTTTTTCTTTTCGCAGATCTCATGAATATTCATCGTCCAAAGAGAGAGTTATGCATCGAATTCCAATTTCCATTAAATATCAAAGGTTGTGGTACGTCATTAGATTTCATTCTTCCTGTAATGCCTCACTTTAAAATTCGCAGTTTCAGGATAAACATGCATCTGTAAGCAGGAAAACGGAAAGTAACTTAGTGTATGCGCGTTAGTTTAAAATAACAAGTAAGATGTTTGTTCTGATATATTTAGAGTAAATGTATTACTATTGTTAAAGAAAATATCGGAATTTTTCTCATATTAAATATGAAAAAATGTTTTATAACACGTTATGGTACTCTTTTTCATAAAATTGTAACAAAAATAAGACCATTCCTTTTTATCGATATATTTTCTCATGCCTATTCATGACTTTCCCTGTATTTTGGAGTCTATACAGTTGAATTTTAATGACATGCTATTTTTTGCAATTTTTATTCAGTTTCAAAACTGAAAGATTTTATATATTTAACCCTATGAAGGGTTCACACGCATAATTCCACATTGTGGCTACCAGTCTTGACAGGTTGAAAGGTGAAATCTATCATAGAGTGACAAGTTGAAAGGTGAAATCTATCATAGAGTGACACGTTGAAAGGTGATATCTATCATAGAGTGACAAGTTCAAAGGTGAAATCGATCATAGAGTGACACGTTGAAAGGTGAAATCTATCATAGAGTGACAAGTTGAAAGATAATATCTATCATAGAGTGAAAAGTTGAAAGGTGAAATCTATCATAGAGTGACAAATTGAACGGTGAAATCTATCATAGAGTGACAAGTTGAAAGGTGAAATCGACGTAACAGTGACAAGTCGAAAGGTAAAAGACCATGCATACAAGTAACAACCTAAACCAAAAGAAACTATTTACATCATAATGAATTATAAGGAATTGGAGGGTCCAAGCCGCCACAGTGATTGCATTTGAGACGTAGAGGATACGAAGGGCGAATTCAACAAATGCTGGTTTCCAGAAAAACGCACTTAAACGCGGTACTCTAACGCTTTTAGTACATAGTAGAGCTACTGTCAGCCCTATTTTTATAGGGTTAGAAAAGGTGAACTAAACAATTGATATCATTATTCTCTAATGTCTAACAAATAAAAATAGGGAAAAACAATTTTTCGCCCAATGTTGAGTTTGCCCTTTGCAACGACTCATTTGTTGGGATATGATAGAGCACTGGGTATGAAACTGGATTGCATTGCGAGTGGAGGAAGCGGTAAAGGACAGAAATTTTAAATCTCTTGGAGGAGAAGAGAAATATGAAAAAATGCTGAAGGTGAAAGACAGGTAAAAGCGAACTCCTGAAAAAAACCACAGGTGAAAAATTTGATAGTTTATATATGGCTCCCCAGAATTGTTCTTAATACAGAGTGTCCTGAACCAGCGGCACAAAAATACACAATACCATAGACCAGTCAGTGCTTACAACTATCGTGAACTTTCCATGTATCCATATTTGACCCCTTCCATAGTGACCCACTGACGAATCAATAACCATGATCCTCCTCCGACACCATCTTGAAAAATTACATGAACTATTCGCAAACTTTGTTTCTAGATTTGTATACTGCACATTTTGTAAATAAAATTAATATGTATGTAAAATGCATAGATTGTAAATGAGTTAATAAATTGATATTTAACTTTAGTAAGAATAGACTCTCTTTCTCTCTCTCTCTCTCTGCAATATTTCCATAGGTTGAAATAATTCATGGATTTCTTCAAACAGTAGATTTGGTTACATAAACACTGTGTAGATAAATAGATACAACCTTAGTCAAAATTCATACAAAAAATTGAAAAACTGGAAAGTACTAGACTAAAGTGTTAGAAAGCGTAAAAATACTTAACATGGTTGGTGTTTTAACTCTTTAATAGATCTTGGACATTAGACAACATTTACTTGTTTAAAATTGTAATGATGAGAAAATATCCAATAGTGTTGGAGTATGGCAGTTTTTCTATTTATTTATATTCCACATAGTGCATATGATCCTGCAACCTGAATTTGATTCACCTAGTCGTACCACATGTGCTGATCATGTGGTATATTCACATCAGTTGGTGGTTTGAATAGGAATTTTACATTATTCTCCGATCTTTACAATAAGAAACACTGAGCTTTACAAATAAGACGTTTATTCTTGACTAAAAGAAAACAATAGCATTCTTAACACGGACGGACACAACGTTTGAATATATATATATATATATATATATATACATAAGTGTATGTGCGTGTGTGCAGCGGCACACTGGGGTGCCGCGAAGCGCCTATGAAGCAGTTAATGTTATAAGGAGCAAATATCATTCGAAAATTAATGTCGTAAGAGAAATACGAGTATCTGTGTCACTAGCATATAGCGAGTATCTGTGTCACTAGCATATAACAAGTAGCTGTGTCACTAGCATATCGTGAGCATCTGTGTCACTAGCATATCGCGAGTAGCTGTGTCACTAGCATATGGCGAGTAGCTGTGTCACTAGCATATCGCGAGTATCTGTGTCACTAATATATCGCTAGTAGCTGTATCTTAATTCCACGATTCGAACAATTGTGCAGTGAGTTGTACACACACATAAACCTCCAAGAACATGTTGAAGGTAATTTTATTTGTTTTATTGAAATTTTCACTTCCACCTGTTTTTCTATTAAGTACAATTAAAGTATTGTCGACCAAGCGGTCTAGTGGTCAAGGTGTCGGCCTTTGGATCGGAAGGTTCACGGTTCAAATCTGGGATCAGGGCATGGATATATAATTGTGCTGTCTATGTTAGGAGCAATGATGGCCGCCCATTGGGTGTTCCTTCACAACTGGGCATCGTTTCCGACCATTGCAGTGTATATGGAATGAATTCCAATACGGTCATATGTTAAAAAAAACAATTAAATTATTTGTGTGAATTTTAAATATAAGTTATATTAATTATGTCTAGGTTCTTACCACTCACTTACTTCTCTAATTTCTTCTTCAAAGTCGTACAAATATGAAATATGTATATTATGTGTATAATAATATACCACAGATAGATATTATATGACGAAAGTTATATCGTGAGAAAATTATAATTATCTTAAGGGTGCCACGACTTGGATAAGTTTGGGAACCCCTGACATATGTAGATATTAGGCTTTATATAGCCTGAGTAAGGGAACACAAAACATTCGCCCTACTTCAGATACAACAGGAAGTCTACTATTTTCCAGCACACTTTCTCCTCACAATCCACTGTAGCCTTCTGGTTGCTGTTACAGGTGGTGGTCTCAAAGATTCCAGTCAAAAAAATAACAGCTCGGTGACTTGTACTGCAAACGTACATTTAAAACATGTCATGAAAACAAAATTGTGTAGTTATATATCTTACAAGAGATTGTAACATCAGACTGGTTTTATTTTAGCCCAGAATGTGTATATCACTGAAATTTAAATTTTAAGATTTTTTTTAATTTAAAAGAAAATCTACTAGCAACTATCTAGAAAAGGAATAATGATCATTCCGTGATATTCTATTAATTAATTAATTAATTTCTACCAAGGACATTAGAACGCTGAAGATAATTAAATTACAAAGTACAGTATTTGCTATAAAGATAATATATGTAAATACATATGTATGCATACGTATTTACATAGATTATGCATACGTATGTATGTACGTATATCATCAACTATTAACTGTTGAACATATATTACATATGTTCATTGGAGTAAAAAATACAAAATAAGATGAAAATAGAAAATATATAAGTATAGATCTATTCCGTTTCACTTCATATTGGATCCATTTAATCCCATGGTTACTTTTCCAGTTTGATTAAGTAACGTTTCTGCAGTGAATCCCTTTCTCAAACAGAGAATTATGAAGTTTCGGAATAGTAGGTTGTGGGAGATGTTAGATGTCGCTACTTTCCCCCAGTGATTTTTACTCACGCTTTATTGGTCATTGGATCAATATCAAGATAACTTAATGGTCATTTCGTGTTAGATATCTATATTTTACAAGGTCATCCACCGGTTGGGCTTATATATGACTCATATTATCGTCAACCTAAACAAACTTTGCATCCCTAACACCTTTTGATAAATTTAACATGAGATAAATAGTCGTTTCTGTACCAATGAGCAATAAAGGTGTATCAGTCGGAAGTGTGGGATTTTATGAGCCCTTTCAACTTTAATACCTGCCCATTACTCGACAGTTATACATCCAAGGGGCCTCCTTCCCGTTTGCTATTCAGGTTATAACGGTTTGCACTCAGAATTAGCAGATCGACTAGAATTATTCGGTAAATTGTATCTCGTGCAGAAAAGGGGAGCACTTATGATATTACTATCAATCATGAATATTGACCTGTGTTTCGGTGCATACTTGAGCAGGTGGTCTGTGTTATGGCAAATGGATCTACTGCCTCCTGGTGGAGAAGCAGAGGCGAAACCAAATAATTTAAAAATTACTGAATAATATCAAATAGTTATGAACACAAACACTTAAAATTATATCATAATAACCCATCTAAGAAAATCAATTGACATTTCACTACTAATTACACTCGTTCACAAGGTTTTTATAACAAGAACACAAGTTGTGTTTTATAACAAGAACACACGTTTTATAACAAGAACACAAGTTTTATAACAAGAACACAAGTTTATAAAAAGAACACAAGTTTTATAACAAGAACATAAGTTTTATAACAAGAACGCAAGTTTTATAACAAGAACACAAGACGGTTTTTGTGTTTTGTCAATTTAATGTTTACTTTCTTTCAAAACTAGCACTTTTGAGCATGTACAACGATCGTTGAAATATTTTTAGCATTGTTTCACTACCTGAAATTTACCTGTGGTAACACTGGCGTTTTCACTGGTTGAGAAAATGTAACGGAAACAAAAATGACATAGTTGTTTCATTCATTGAAGGTGAAACACGTGCTCATTGTTTGCGAGTACGATATGGACGCACATGAATAATCGGATACTATATACATTTTCCTAAACATTTAGACTAGCGCCACTTGATTGAGCATGGTGAACTTAATTATATTGCTCGAGATCAATGTCTTTCCATACAAGTTTAATTTCTAGGATCCTGAATTCAAGAGTGAATAGAACCTTCTAGCAATAAATACACGTGTTTCAGAGCTAAGAAATATAAATTTATTCCATCTTCTTTCCATAAAATGCAGAGTGTTATGTGTCTTTTTTCTACTATCCCAATCTTAATGACAGATTTATGAATATCTCATGATCAAACAGAATGGTGTTAAGTAAACGGCTCAACTAAGACTAGTATAAAAGATGTTCTCTTGCACAACATAAACCAAAAGTCTTCCATTCGATTAACATATCGTCATGCTAATTAGCAAAACCCGTAACTGCTATACGTTAACAAAGAATTTACGAATTTTGCTAATTAGCTAGACGAAAAGCTGTAAAAAAAAAGAAAGCGACTGATGAAATTACGAGAAAATTTCTCACAGCAATAAATTTGTACCACTTTAGGTGGTTAATAAATATCGAAATGGTTATACCAAATTTTGCTATTTTCTTTGCATTGAAATATTCGAGTCATAGCAGAACACTATGAAATGTAAGACTTGCCTAAATGAGATTTTTCACTCTTGGAATGAGAAATGTATATGAGAAACCTCTAGCGAATTCCTTGGCGTTTTACTTACTGGCACTACTTCATATCAAACTTGGTTTCATGAAAAACTGCGAATAGTGATGACCATTTTGTTCCTAATTTCTTGTACTCAATGTGAAAAAATACAAAATTAAGTGATATACAACTGTAAGAGGAATATTTGTTGGATCTCAGATAAGGAAACTACTGAGTGATTTTGTTTTCACAAAAAAACTACAGAATTATACGTGGAAATAATTTACATATGTGGTCAAGATATTGCTGTGAAACCACAAAGAAGAAAACTAACAATACCTTATTCAAGACCTCTTAAGAACTATAAAAACCTACAGTAATTAATATCTTTAAAAATAGTATACTTCCAAGATTGTGTCATTTCAGAAGTATTTCCTGACAACCTAGGAGCTGTCAACGAAGAACGAAAAGACGGCTAACACCAAAATATTACATAAAGAAAAGGTATAAATGCTCATGGGATCACTCAAAGAGGAATGATTAAAGCTGGTTTTTAGTAAAGAAGGGCTATAATATAAAATAAGAAAAATGAACAGAAGAAAACACAGTTTGATTTTGTGTTTATTCACGTTTACTTTTCTTTTTTACAGTTCCATGCAGCAATATGTAAGTACGATATTAGATTGTTTAACATAAAAATTGTACAGCTAACAAGAAAAAAATCTGACGAACTATAATTGGAAGTTCAGTTTCAACATAAAAGTTTATAGAATACGGAATTTTGTTCCACTTTCAAGAGATGTATGCATACCGTTCTCTATGCACATTTTCAAATATAGCAGTATTCGATACGAAAAATCGCAGCACTTGATGGGACCTTTTTGTTCATATTTAAAATCAGCACCCAAAAATTTGTCAGAAAAACCTTATTTTATCCATGTTATGAAACAAAGTTAAAAATTGTAGGTCAGTGTTGTATCATTAATTATAAAATTTAACAATACATTTGTTTAATTTAAATATGTAAAACTCCAACCATCTTCGAAAGATGCTTTTCCAAGTGAAGAAAGTGCTTTAGTAAAACGATTTAGATTGCATACCGTTCTCTATGCACATTTTGAAATATAGCAGTTTTCGATACGAAAAATCGCAGCACTTGATGGGACCTTTTTGTTCATATTTAAAATCAGCACCCAAAAATTTGTCAGAAAAACCTTATTTTATCCATGCTATGAAACAAAGTTTAAAATTGTAGGTCAGTGATGTATCATTAATTATTAAATTTAACAATGCCCATTTGTTTAATTTAAATATGTAAAACTCCAACCATCTTCGAAAGATGCTTTTCCAAGTGAAGAAAGTGCTTTAGTAAAACGATTTAGATTAGACTACGGTGAAAATTATGTAATTGTAACATGTTTTTATAGTCTTTTTATAAATGTATTTCCATACTATTTTTAATAAAAAGATTTAAAACTTGTCTTTAAAAGTGATCTCATGATTCAGTGTAAAATAAAGCATATTTCACAACCTAAAAGTTCTAACTTAATGCGCAACATATATTTCACTGGAGTTTGATAATACCACAAATCTTATATAAGTGTTTAAATCTAGGTATGCATACATAAATTTGAATTCCCTTTTGACGAACACTTTTCCACTTAAAAACCAAACAATATATAACCAGTCCTATGTGAACCGTTTTTTTTCTTGTAAAAAAAGGCAATGCAAGGAACTGATCAGATAGCAACAATCATGTACTGTGGATATGCAATCTGCCTTTTATCCAACATGAAAAGCAGGTCGTTTTGAATTTCAATTTCACCTAAAACCAAACGAACTGTGTATTCTTTTATTTATGAACTTCTTTTGGAATACTCGATGAGAAGGATCGCAAGAGGAAGATCTTTAAATTTAGTAAGATAGAGGAGGGAGAGGCGAAATAAACTGAATACAATGTGCGTAAATCCAGGGCTTTAAGTAAAATCCAGCTTCGGACCCGAAGGGATTTTAGTTGACAACGAGAGTTGTTTACCGCTCACTGGGTGGAGAGGATTCTGTGACGAATTCTTTCACCAACTTTCCTTCAAATTTCTGACTTTGGGGATTTGAACTCGTTTTGTTGAAGCAACATTACTTTGTATAAAACTCTGGATGGTTTTGCGTTCTACCAAAAATGTTTCGGAATATCAATGGGATTGAACTAAATGCTAAATTTGTGAATGCTCTCGTTCCACTTTGTACATCGTTTGTTAAGAATGAAATTACTTTTTAACTGAAAAATACTTCATTATGACTTGTTTTAAGCAATATTGAATTGATTTGCACAACTAATACAAATGTTTCTTCAATAATTTTTTTATGATCCTACCGTAAGTATTGCGTTACCATACGTTATGACCGTATAAAGCTTGCTTTTCTTTGTTTATATTAAAATTCCCTCTCATACACACCTATATAACGACAGTATTCCATTATTGAGTGCTGGAAAATTACAACATAGCCAAACTGCAGATTGAGAGATGCATTTTTTATGTATCCGGGAATAACTACATGTTCTACAATTGAAGACTTGTCAAAATTAAAGAAAGATAAACACAAGGATATTAGTATTGTAAATGACGAAGTGGAAAATCGTGTAACATTGAGACCATTTCAAATTACAAATAATGCCTTTTAGTGTTTGGTATGTTATACATTTAGTTCAAATGAAGAGTTTATAACTCAAAGGATCAATCGTAATTCTTCTTAATCCGGCATCACTTGTATTTCTTTTTTAATGTCCGATGAACTGCGCATTATTCATTATGAAACTACAAGAACTGGGTTTTGTACCACTTCGCGTAAGAGCGTTTTCACACACATCGACAGTTATTGGATGTCGGAGTTGGGCACTTTCAAATTACATTGTTTTATATTGACACCTTTCATCTGACTGTCCAATATTATTGGATCCACCAAAACTGCTATCCGACATTTTGCATTATCGGACGGTCCGCTAAACCGGACCGATAAATATCCAGTGCGCCTGCGCTTCGTAAACCAGAATTACAGTTGTTTACATACTCATGTACATTTTAGTCGCAGTAATCGGCATCCAACGTTTTGAATTATTGCTGTGATACAAAAATGAGTGTTCAAACTTATATTACTTACGAAGTTTGTAAAGCATTTTATAAAACGCCCCTTCCACATATCGGTTGGTTATTAGTTGATGAACTCTACTCTTTCACAAGAACATCCAGTTAAAATAACAATTTTTTTTTTTTAATGATGCACTCATATTCACATAAATATAATTTCAATTAAGCTGCTAAAAAGTCGAATAAAATCGTTGAATACAATGTAATCACGTTCAGTCGAAACTGACGCAGAACTCCGATAAAAATTGGTAGCAATTTACAAGAGACCATGCCTGAACTCCGCCGCTCCGATTATTACATCTACGATAATTATCGGTGAGTGTACAAACGCTCTTACCCTGGAGCTCCATGGGACTGGGTTCATGTTGCACCTCGGGTAATCTAAACAAAGTCCCATTTTTAGAAACAATACTTTCATTAACAGACTGACAAACATCATACCTATCTCCTTGTCCGAAGCAGTAACCTTTGCATCCTAGTGGTACTGACCACTAGGAGGTCGCGGTCTGTAAACAAGATAATCTAGGACTATAAAATTAAAAACAAATAAACAAAAAAAAATTGAAATAAGAAAATTTAAATCAAACCTGCAGCAGCAGTCGGGAGACCGGCAACACAAAGCCAGAAGATCGCATCAAATGCCGCAACTCACTTAGTTCAACATACCGCCAACACCAATGACTCAGAGGAAATGACGAAATAGAAATAGTCATCGGTGGCGTAATTGTTGATAATAATAAATCAGCTTCATCTTACTTTATTACTTTTCTTGAAGGATTTATTTGTGAGAAGTGAGTTTTATGGAAATAACATATTAAAAATATAATAAAAATAACACACTGACAGAAGAGTGCGCAAAAGCTGCAACTACCTCTGAAAGGTAAATATATATATATTTAAACAAACACAAAAGTTATTTAAAAAAACCAACACTTTCGTTTTCAATAAATTCCTTTTGGTTTTTATTTTGTGAATTTCCTCTTGTTTAAGAAAAATATATTCCTTGCCATGCTATCTGCAGCTTTCAGCGCGCTTGCATGGTTAGTTTTAACTTTTCTTCTAACTTTCGTTTTCTGGTTTAGATCATATGATTTTTATTTTTATTTTGATCTTTCATCAAATTACGTATTTTAATGATATAAGTATATATATAAATATATATATATATATATATATATATATATATATATATATATATATATATATATATATATATATATATATATATATATATATATATATATATATATATATATATAGCGGAGGATTTTTTCAGGGCCATTTTAAAAAAGGTCCTTTTTAAGGCCATCAATTATAGTTCAACAAGACGCTTGCACTACAACTTTCGACAACAAACTCAATGAAAAAGCGTGGGTGGTTCGAGTGCAGGGTAAATGTACACACAAACAACATGCTGGGTATCCAATTTCCAAATCAGCGCTCACATTTCGAGTCAAAATTTGCTCAAAGTTTTCATTTGAATTCTGATTTCATAGGTACTGTATATATCTTTCCTGAAAAACAGCAAAAAAAATTTAGATTTGAAAAATATTTTTTTGGAATATCATATTTTGTAAACAATTCCTTCTGCTAGGACACATGTCTTCATTAATGCGAGCGAAGCGAGCATAAGTTCGCGCAGCGAACCAATGAGGATTGCAAGGCAATCCTCCTGGGGTTGGCGAGCGTTAGCGAGCAGGGGGCGGGCCCCCTAGTATATATATATATAACGTCTCAAGTTGGATGAAGAAATATGAGAATGCATTGTTGTAACTATTGATTAAATGTGGATCGACTTCAATGACTAACAAAAAATATTGATTTATCATCATAAAGGACGAGAAAAACGATCCAAAGACCGGATTCCTGGAGTTTAAAGAAAGTTTTGGAAAAGATGCTTTGATTAATGTTGGTTTCTCGTACAACAGAAAATAAGAAAAGTCGAGAAGAGTATGGAAGAAAATGCATTCAGAATGAAACGTAAGGTAAAATCAGCTACTAGTCACCTCATGACAAGAGACAAATGGCAAGGGACAAGAATAAAGCGGCACTTCTGACCACATTCCTGAAAAGATCCTTAAGTCCATGTATTCAAGAGAATTCTTGTCCTCTTTTCTTGTTTAAAATAATATTTCAACGCTTGCATTGAAGTACGAAGAAAAAATTCGAAAAGGAACATTGGAAATGGAGTAGCGAAATAGGTGATCTCGCGATACTAAATATAAATTGGTAATCTTGATAAAAGCTGTAAAAATATATCAGAGCATAAATCTCATTAGTTTTTGTTGCATTTTCTGGTATGTGCAAACCTGTAACAACCTGTATAAAGAAACTCATTTAAAAATTACAAATATATTTTACTAGTCTTTTAAAACTAGAAAGACCAAAAATTTGTAGAGAAATGGTACGCCTGAACACTACAAAATTGGGATCTATTTGTTGGCTTTTGCAGGTATTTTTGTAAAATTGTAGACATGTCTGCGGTAAATGCTTGGGTTTGTATAGAGAAGTGACGGGATAGCAGAAACTTAGCTGGAGAATTTCATCCTGCATCTTTGTGAAGAGCTTCGAACACTTGTGGAATCTAAAATTAATACAGTATACTCATATTTTGTCACAGGTATTAAATTCGACATCAAGAAGAAAAGATTGAAATGCAGAATGCGGAGATTTTTATTGGTAAACCACACAAAAAAATAGATGCGCTTATTACAAATGGAGGCAGTATGCGGGAAATGCTCATCGAGAGAAGTAAAATGCGTTAATTGTTTAAAACAAAATGAAATAATATAAAAAACAGTGGTTATTGTGATAAATTTCATTTTGATTCATCGTATATAGTCTATTACTTAGTATCTAACATTCGAAATCTAAAGTAATTCGTTTAATAAAAGCTAACGCTTAATGAAATCGAAAGGCCCAATTGGTTCTCCTTCTGTCTTTCTATGTAAAAAACAATTTATCTGTCTTTTTCTAGTGTTAAATAACTAAACTCGGTGCTTCAAAAAAATATCAGGTAACTATTCATTTCAACAAAGTTTACGTTTAAGTAAAAAATTATTGTTTTTTATAAAAAATTCTCGATTTGCCTGGAACTATTATCTAAATATATCGTCGTTTTACCATCAAAACGTTTCGAGTCAAATTTTTCTTTTTAAAAGATTTTAAAATTGCTTGGTCAATCTGCTATAAAATCTCTTAATACATCAGTTATAGTCCTTTATCTGATAATTTTCAAACCTCTTACCCCACAATTTGGTATCTAGTTTTTTTATCGATCTTAGAGAATTTTAATTGTATTTCCAGATTTGTGAGGTTTTGTCAGTAAAATGACGTTAAACCTAAATATAGGCCAACCTTTAACTACAAACTCTTGAAATACTCCTCAAAATATTACAAAGCTGAAATATGAAGTAACCCAGACGTTTTTCATTAGCTCATGTTGGGTATAGAATTACTGACAACTTGTCAAACGCAAGACCAAACGAAGGCGGAACACTCTTTCTTTAAATGAAATGCCGAAATTCCCGGTTAAAATATAAAAGCATTTCACGAAGGAACATGACGTTATTTGGGTGCAATGTTTACCGCATTCAATGTAATTATGGTTAGAGACCCACTAATTCCGATATGGCAATGAACTATGTCAATGTCAGATTAAGTTCTTAAGTGCTTTACGAGGCAGAGGCAAAATCTGTATTGCTGTCTAAGTTAAGATGTAAATCCAATTAAAAGCTTGCAAGGCATTCGTCCAAGAGCTTCTTACAAAGATTGGTATTTGTTTTCTATCAACGTAGCACCACACTTATATTTTAGTCTTCTGACAATGATAAGCGTAAATGAAAATAAATAAATTAGGAATTTCTTTCTTAATTGTGGCTTTAAAGTTTACATTAGTTTATAATAATGAACCTTCACATATATTTGAGTTTAATTCTTAAAACACCTCATAACGATTATAATGTATAAAAATGATACTGAAGAAATCGTTTGTTCGTAATGCATGCTATAGTTATAGAGGAGGCAGTACACATTTCAAACAGACAAGGGAAGTAAAATAATTATTTGTTAAGTACCCCAAAGGTGCAAAACTGAATATTATTTCAGGATTTTCAGCAAAATAAATATATATTTCGGGTTTCGCTCTTGACTAGCCTATGTAGCTGTATTTTTGAAGTTTATGACTTCGAAATAGTAGCTCGTTAAAATTTTAATCGAATAAGAAATAAGAATTGAAACTTATATATTTAAATAAGTATGGAGCGTTTGCAAATGAAATACTCACAAGTGTCTGTTTTCTCCAAGTCTATGTCCATACTACGTCCAAACGGCTAAATGTATTTTCCTGAAACTTTACATACTGTGAGTACTTGCATTCGTTTTGTGAATGAACGTGATTGCTTTGTATTGTTGGTTTTCCCGTTTATTATCAGCTTTTTGTATGTGTTTGTGTAAGAATCACTTGAAAAATGTTCAGCGTATTTAATACAATGTTCTAAATAATATGGTTCATATTTTAGTTTAGTGAACCCATTATTTGAATTTACTTTGCATACAAATTTACAAGTGTCTTTCTAAAAGATTTGAGTATTTATACTTAAATCAGACATACTTTGGTAATGTTGTAGAAGCTGTAATAATATTTAGAATACCACTTATTTAGTCTATTTTACCATCACTGCTAAAAAAATTCTTTATACTTAAATATTTAAATTTAAATCACACACACACACCCCTGCATAAAATTAGTGATGAAGTTACTTAATAACTTAGTAAATTCGTTGACTAAATTACTTCCCCTAACAAATCTAACTGTAGTAAAAAATTAAGTATATTACCAGACATTGAAAATCACACATTTATTATTGGTATAATTAAATTATCGCTTTCGCGTTTCAGTATGGCTAAATTTAATTAAATTTGTGAGAGTTAATTTTTTTATTCTTAATTATATAGTGTTCTTTTCCCTAGATTTCCACATTATTATAGCTTCAGTATTTTTACTTGGTTTCAAAGTAAATATAGCCCACGCATTTGTACTGTTTTACCATAAATATTCCCGCTTGTGTAATTTGTTTACTTACATCCTCCCACCTTCAGTTCGAGGGCAGCTCAATTGAGCAAATCCGTGTATAAGTACAGGCTTCCGCGTATCTCGATATATCACTCACCGTCGGGTCTCTGAAGTTCCTTCAAATTCAGTCAAGGGCCACTGTTCTTGAGGCAAATACAACCACCGAGGTCCCTCTCACTGTTTCAACTTCATCCACGGCTGAGAGGAGCAACTTTCGCTAGGTAGGTCAGCAAGATTCGTAGATCAAGAAACGTGCTTTATGATGGGTATACACATTTTAAGATCGTACGAAGAGTTTTGAGAGTGAGGAGCGGTCGGAGAAGATCACAACACGGATATTTTAAAATAAGATCTAACTAGTGCACAATTTTGTATAAGTCATCGAATAATTCTATAGCAATCGTAGGACAGAAACTCTACTTTTAATTTAGTTCAGAAGGTTCTTGTGGACAGTTTGGGTATCAGATAAATGTGTACAAAAATTGCTCACAGGAGCACGAAATTAGGACCGTGTTTCAATAATTTATGGCATGCTTGAATGCCAATAATGACGATAATGCTTTCAAAGGATTTTATTATAGGTGAACTAGTGATGTTTTCGAAAATACCTGAAAATAAGGCCCAGTCTTCACAGTGAAAGACAGACATACAAACTTAAACATGATAAAGTAGCTTCAATAACACGATAATATTCGCCACTTCTTTCATTTTTGTGGAAATAGTCCATCAAAAGTATGCACCATTGAGTCAGAATATCAACATGTTTAACTTTCAGTTTTGTAGCGTTTTAAAGCTGCTGTTTTTTTTTCTTCAAAATTACCGATATTGCGCCAAAGTTGGAAATGGAAACTTCGACATGATCATGCGGCAAACCCAGTCATCACAACGTGTGTTTATTGTAACCGCATCTGTACCGCTACCTGTTCTGTAGGTTCGGCAACAATCAAATTTGTTAGATCACACTTCTTCTCAAACTGTTTCTGTCCAGTACAATCCAAAATCACAGGAAAGACAGAAGAATTCAAAGCTATTGAGGGCACAAAATAAAAATGTTACGAGGCCAGCTGTTTTCTGCTTCAAAAAATATTTCCAGCAACTGAAATTGTCTTTAAATACTTGTGTAGTTTCTGAATAGTACGATTTTTAAGGTAATTAAGTTTCACCTCTATAATTTACCTGGTTTTGCAGTCATTACCCGAAGAATCAATAAAATGCTTCATAAAATAAATTTTAAAATATTCGTTTAAATTATAAAAATAACGATCGGAGAGCAAAATAAAGCAGTCAAGTAGCAGCATCTCCTCTTTCCCACAATCTACTTGATTGGTCTATTTGTACAGACAAATTATCTTAATATGGTAACCATAAAGTGTCTTATAGAAGCTAGAAAAATGGCATGCATCACATAAAAAATAAAATGTATAACAAACGAAAACTACCTTCATAATCTAATATATGTCTTGATATTTTTCAAATGCCGTATTAAAAGACTAATATTAGTTACCATCCCATTAAATCATGGGCCAAACTTTAAGGGTAAGTAAAATACATGTAAAAAAGAAGCATCGTTCATAATATTACAGTAACTACTCAAATGTGTCAGCACCAACATCGACACTGGCCTGGTAGCGCCTATCAAGTGATTGGCGTACTTTTTCGAAGATACCAGGTGCTACACAAACTGTTGCAGCAGCGACTGAAAGTTTTGCAATGAGGTCCTCATCAGAATCAATTGGAGTCTCGTAGACGAGTGCCTTTAAGTGTCCCCATCAGAAAAAAAAATCGATACTTGGTAAATCTGGTGAACGTGCTGGCCAATCGACTGGTCCACCTCGTCCAATCCATCGAGAGCCATAGGTGGCATTGAGGTAACTACGCATATTATTGCAGGAATGGGCTTGTGCCCCATCGTGCTGAAACCACATGGTATTTCGAACAGCAACTGGAACGCTGTCAAATAATTCTGGTAATACCTCTTCCAGAAAGATTAGATACGTTCTGCCGTTAAGTCGATTTGGGAGCAAGTATGGACCAATTAGAAAATCGTTCACAATACCCCCGCATACATTAACAGAGAACCGCTCCTGGAAAGCATGCGGACATGTAGCATATGGGTTAGAGGTAGCCCACAAATGGGAACTGAGCAAATTAAAAATTCCGTTTCGCGTAAAGCTGGCCTCATCTATGAAAAGTATATTTGCAGAGAAGCTCGGAGTGAATGTTTTCTGCTGCAAAAACCAACGACAGAAATCTACCCTCCGAGGATATTCAGCTGCTTTCAGTGCTTGCGTTCTCTGTAAGTGGTATGGAAACAGTCTTTCCTCGTGCAAATTTTTCCAAACAGTTATTTTACTCACGCATGTAGTT
The DNA here is from genome assembly GCA_947359465.1 of Metellina segmentata. NCBI lineage: Eukaryota > Metazoa > Arthropoda > Arachnida > Araneae > Tetragnathidae > Metellina > Metellina segmentata. Next base: position 55,494,124 of record OX375878.1, on the reverse strand, counting down.
CGTGCAAGCGATCTTGTGCTAGTGCTTGGATTAACTTCACACTCTCTCAGAATACGTTCTTCCATTTCTGGATCTCGTACATGTCTCCAGCGACCCGCATCCTGTCTCTTGACATGAAATGAACCGCTCTCGGAATGCTGGCGGTGTGGACGCAGAAAATTGTTTTGATCAGGCATTGTTCTATTGGGGAAGAGTTCATGGAACAACCTTAACGCCTCTCTTCCGTTACAACTCGCAACACCGTACATAAAATGCATGTCTTCTTTCTCTGAGCAGGTAAACTGCCCTATCAAGCAAAAATAACAGCAAATAGTCGTTCCCAACAGCAAAGATTCTTACAGAAAGCTAATTCTCTAACAGCATAGAATCTTTTACAGCTCCCGTAATGCCATTCAAACTCGATAAAATTGTTTTGCAGACGATTTGATGATGTAAACTAAATAAACTTCTACTCTTCAATATTTTTCTTCCCAAAAATTTATCTTTTATTGTTTAAGCTATGTCACTAAACCTTTCTATCATCTGCTCTAAAAATATTATGTAAGTAAAGAGCTATTTTTCATCTCCTCAGCATTTCTTGTTTTTCCAAATGCACTTTTCATTTCCGACCCCATGTTGCTATACAAAAAATGCTTCTTTATATGTATTTTACTTACCCTTAAAGTTTGGCCCATGAATTCAGGTAGACCCTGTATATCCAGTGAACGAAAATTCACAATTCGATATAAGTCTTGGCATTTTTTTAGAAAACCTTCAGTCTGGAAAATTTTTGATAGCACCTCCTATATTGGCCGCGTAAAGTGTGATACGGGGTATACGGAAAAATCTTTTACAACCCTTTTGTGAAAGTGGCTGTGAGCAGCCACACTCCAAATGTGAAGTATATCATAAGGGCAGTAACAAAAACTTTTAAAGATGCCTCGGGCTGGTGTTGGGTTTGGAACTTTATGGTCGTTTTAGTTGCAATACGAGTAATTTGATGACTGTCTTGGGAGAGGATAAAGTGCAAGACAATTTCAAAGGACATCAGTGGAGACTCAATGGTTACAGTCCAAGGATTCACGAATCTTATACAATGCAAAATAAAATTGCGTTTAATAAACATACAAGGGTCGGATAAGGATCAAATGTATTTATGTTACGAAAATGCATACACGAATATAATATACACGAATATACACGTATAAGGATAAATAATCAATATGATCATCAATAATGCGATTCAATTCGTGCAAAACCATGCAAACGCAGAATATTTCTTTGCATGGGAACTGAAAGGTGACTGATTTTTTATAGAATGATTGATGTTTTCCATTTAACTATTTACACTAATCATTCTCCATTTCATGGAAGAAATGGAAGGAAATAAAATATTTAAATTAAAAGATTTCATGTTGCGTGTGACACTTTACAAACAAAATGTTTTATAAGCATTCGAAAATACGTTACGTTAAAAGAAGCCTAGTCTAAATAACAGAAAACGTCGTAAGCATGAACAGAAGTGATTTATCTTTCATCTTAGTGCGCTTTCGATAAAGAAACGCACATTTTCTTAAAAAAATGACTGACAGAAACCACAAAGTATGATGTTTAATAGCAAAATACTTAAGTTTTCTACATTTTTAACAGAAATGTGTATAATGAAAAGCAAAATCAACAATTCGCTACCTTGCACCCCAAAATTCAATATTTTTATTAATATTTCCATTTTAAATTCTTCTTTGTTCTAGATTTTTAGTTGTTTGAGCTAAATCTGTTTTTGATTGGTCTTCACGTATCTTTTGCTTCAATTTTCTGTTTATATGTCAAAGAATTATGTTTTTGAATTCCCTCTACTAATTTAATAGAAAATCGAACTATCAGATGTTTATGTCGTCTATGTTCAACTCCAACAGAACCATCTGTCGGCCGAAACGTCACATACACTATCACTGGCTGTTGGCCAGAAACTCCTGCCACTCGTGTGTACGTTCTCCAAGCTTGAGGGAATAACGTATGTAACAAGAAAGCACAAAGCATGATTTTTCAATGGAAAGTATATGTACCAATTTTTGATGACTCAATTAATTACAATAATACGTTTATTTGATAAAAGGTATATGTGTGTATATTTACGTTGTAATTATTGCTGAAATTTTAGGCTTTTGGACCCGAAATACGGGTTTTTGTGTCCTTACGTATTTGTCATAAGCTGTTGGAAGGATCTGACTCAAGATATGTAAGCGTACATGACGAAGTTTAGCAGAGGTCAAGAATTACGAAATAAATAAAAAGTTATTTTATAAAGATTAGAGGTTTTCTTCAAAAACCCTTTTTGTAGAAATTATATTACAGTTATCTTATTGTTAATTTTTATTGCAATTAGCATTTCACACACAATTAGCTTCACTAAGTAATATTTTTATGGGCGAAATACGTTTACTTGAGTTCCTCACAGATGGCGCCATGAGTCATACATCTAATAGAGTAAACGAGTTGATATCAATATAGGATTTCTAATGTCTGTGCAGTATCTTAATTCAAGAGAGTTTTGGGAAAATTTGCTTATAGAAAGTCATCGAAAAATATTTTATTGCTTTGATTCCGGTGTTTCTAAACAAAGTCAAACAAAGTCGAACAACAAACAAAGCCGTTAAGAGAAATGCTGGATTCATCCACATTTTCAGGAAAGGTGAATGACTTCCCTTTGTCTGGTTCTCAGATAGGAAACTTCCAAGTCACCATCGTCACAAATGTTTAAAAGTTTTTCCGAGAAATACTTCAAAGTTTTTTTCCTGGGCAATTTCATGACCATAAAGTCTCATGCTTGTACGTTCAGGGGGTTTTCATCAATTTGAATGTTTTGTTCCGTTTCCAACGTTCTTTCTTCATCAAATAAAAATTACGTGACTGAAAACACTGTAATTAGGTACTTAAAAGCCTTCATAATTTTTCCATACACAGCTAGTGAGAGGTAGGCAAAGTAACCTCAATTTTCCTATATATCATGGGGTAACATTGTCAATCAAAACAATGACATGAAAATTAAGGTGCAAAAATTCCACAACCACACATGTTTTATTGAACAAGTGCAAAATTGTTTATTAGACTAAAAATAAATTATGAAGCTTATTTAATATTTACGCAATAATACATATAGACAAAAACGTTTAAGTTTGTTTAAGGAACTGTGCATGCCACAGCATTTACAAACAAAGCAATAATATATCCAAACGAAAAGAAACATATCTACATCGCAGCTTTAGATCCTCGTATTTCAGCTCCCATAAAATCAGAATAATTTCCCAAAAAAGAAAACATTGATAGTGAATCGATTTTAAGCAAATTATCTGATTGCCCTTTCACAAATCCCGGCATTGGAGCCATTATAAACAAGATAGAAATAAAATGAAGGCTTGTTTTAATTAAGAGATAGTTAATATATAATTGTAAAATGAACGGAATAAACAACAAAAAACAAACAGCAACACAAAATAGCAAGATAGTTTTTTTTTAATTGACTGTTTAAAAATTAAAAGAGCAAGCAATATGAAATTTCAACGCACTACATAAACGTAGACATTACATCATGAAGCACACTGACGTCAAACCAATCACGAAGCATTTTGAGGTCACATGCTTTTACCGCACTTTCGGTATTTTAAAACTTAAAATTTTAACTAATTAAGCCCATTTTGTGGGTTTTAAGTATCGTCTTCTAACATTTTGACGATCAATCTATTAATAAAACACAGAAATGAGCATTTTCCTCATTCAAGGTTTCGTGAAATTTACTCTTATGGAATATTTAATTCCATATGAATTTATACAACGACTAAACCGAAACTCTCATGAAATTACAGTTTGTTTTACTTACCCTTTTTAATACATGTATTTGAAAAAATAGTTTTCAAAAGGTTTGAGATATAAAAATTCAACAAGATACAATAGCTAATTTGTTAGTACTGACAATAATGAAATACAAATGTAAACACAATTAACTAAAGAATAGGCTAATGTAGAAGATTTCCCTTTCCATAAAAAACTAACAATTTGTTTAAACTCAACCTGCTGCATGTGCCAACAGCAATTTGTAACAATTTTTCAAAACACTTCCTGTAACTTATCAATGTATAAACGAAGCTGAGACGCTTCTTCCCAATTTATTACCTTGACTGCTGCGTTACTTAAAATGTGTGTTCTCTCTATCATTAATTTTATCTAACAAGCTCGTGTCAAGAAATTCATGGAAACCTAATGCTATTATTCTTACAAGAAAAACATTTCCGATTGAATATAATAATTTATATCAATCCTATCTTTGGAAAGTTATTTTTTTTTAAAAAGGATCTTCAGTAACATTAAATTTGGTATTACTAGGAATATTTAAAAAATGCCAACGATAAAAGCTTTTTTGAACTGTCAGTTAAATATGTTCAGAAAATGTGAGTTTGACTGTATAAGTGTCATTAATTTGAATAATAAAGGTTTCTAATTCCACCTAAATATCATAAAAAAGTGAATTAAATACACTAAGAAGCCCATGCGCTTTTCAATAAAAACTGAACATTCCTGATTCGTAGAAACAAAGAGAACCACCTAATGTTTGATTGTCTTCATAACTGGTTGAATTTAGTCCCGAATTAGGTATAGTGTTAAAAGAAAATAACATTCCACTTGCAACATACACAGTTATGACATTTCTATTGTTGATTTTGTATATCCAATCTGGTATCAGTATGACCTCATCAAAACATGAAAATGAAAAGATTGATTAATTTAATCGTTCGAAGTATGGAACTTATTTTTAACTTCCTATATTAGTATAGTTTATTATTATCGGACAGTATGTCAAAGTAACTCAGCTATCTATTGAAATGGAGCGTTTATCAATACCGTAATGGTGTATTCTTTCGACAAAACAAATATCCCATCCAATGAACTCAGTTTTACAAGCATATATCCGTCGTGTAACCTGTAATCTTCACTGCATGACTTCAAACATGTTTTGACTATATTAAAAATTTAACCTTTCAAGGATTTTCAAGGATAACCTTTCAAGGAACCTTCAACGTGTGCAAGGACTTTCAAGGATTGACGTTAGGAAATGAATGTAGGAGCTTGATATACACTACAATACAATCATGGACCGGACAGCAAGTTGTGATGGTATAAAGAAAAGAACACAAACTTTAATAGTGGGATGGTCCCCCACGTGCTGCAATTACACTAGCATCCCTTTTGGGCATACTTTCAGCAAGATTTTGATACACAACTATAAGTATTTGTGTCCATTCCTGCTGCAAGAATGTCGCCAGCTCAGCTGTAGATTGTGGACGTGGTTCACTGGTCCGTAAGCATCGCTCTAACTCGTCCCACAAATATACTATAGGTTTAGGTCAGGACTCTAAGCAGGCCATGGAAGACGTTTTACATCCATATCTGAATACCACCTGTTGACAGAGGCTGCAACATGACATGGAGCGTTGTCGTCAAGAAAGAAGCAATTGTTCATTCCATAAAATTGCCACAGCGTAGGAAGAACCTGACGGTCTAAAATGTTCTTGAAGGCGTCGGTGTTCAATTTACCGTGAACAAAATTCAAAGGTCCCAGGCCATACCACGAAAAACTCCCCCAAACAAATACACCACCACCACCGAACTTGAGAGTTGGAACGATGCACTCGGATAACAGACGTTCGAGTGGCATTCGCCAAACCCAAGCACGCCCATCCGCCTGGAAGAGTGTGTAGCGTGACTCGTCGCTCCATAAAACAGTTTTCCCGTGGTCCACGGTCCAAGTGCGACGTTGCAAATACCAAACGAGTCTGTCGACTTTGTTGGATGGGGGTTTTGTTCAGTTTGTGTGCGGGCAACACATATTGAGGGCGTTCAGTTCTTTCCGCAAAGTATTGGGGTGCATTGAAACCCATGCTGTTTTTTGAAACTCACTTTTGATGATTTGGAGTGATTTTGTGCGGTTCTTCGAACCTCACGCTTAATAACGCGTCGATCTCCTTCGCTAAGTTTACGGGGACGACCAACGTGTGCAATTCGTGTCTCAACTCCCGTAGTCTTCCACTTCTTCACGACATCACCAGCAGTTGACCTTGACTGTGATAATTCTACTGTAATTGCGCGAATAGACTTGCCACTTGTGACAACAAACTGTAACACCTCTTTCAAAGTCACTAATTTCCTTTCGTTTGGACATTTTGTAACAATTTCACACAGAACTAACAACGTTACCACTTAGCGTATCGTATTTAACCTTAACAGGTCACGTGCAAGCATTGGATTTTATTCAAATCCGCTGGCATCCGGTCCACATTATTGTAGGGTAGTGTATCTGTACGTACAAGGTTAAATACAAATCTTCATTCAGACACTCCGTGGAGCAAAGATTTAACAGAACTAAGCTCCTCTCGATGACTCCGGGATGGTCCAAAGGTTCTTCGGTAAGCACCAAGTTCTTCGTCCTTGACCTGTTCGACACGTAACCAATCCAACACGCTCAACAATTACTGCAAAAAAATGTTTAGGTATGTCGTCATCCGCAGACAGAACTCACGAATTGTGGATGCATTTTGAATCTACGTGGGAACGGCATTTTATAATCTACAAATTTCGCAATCACAGATTATAATCTATATGGGTCAGCAATATTCGGAGTGTAAAGTTCAACTCGAAAATTACATATTTTAGCACGTTCCTTTTAAATTGCAGTTCTGTAAATTAAATTAATGATATATTTTACCACATGTCATCGCTCAAATGAATTTCTTCGTTGTAACTCTTTGTTAGTCTTCTACATTCATTGAACAGCAGTGTGCGTGCAATTTAGATGTTTCATTCCCATCAAGCTAATCAAAAACAAAAGTTATTATCATGGGAACTATTAGGGCCGTATTCATTTCGTTTCAACTCCAGATTCGTTAGCGATACTTGTCGAAAGAACGCTGTGACAGATGAGTTGACGCTGTAATTAACCTACTTTTAGTGATTAGTCTCCTTCGTAGCTGAAGTATTCACGCAGTTTTGTCGAAATGTTAGGCAAATGCCATTAAGCGTTAAGATTTGCTTTAAACGTTGTTCAACTTTGGCCAAAACACAAAAATTTGAATTTCATCAATTAATGTGTGAAGCAGGTATTGGGAAATGTTATGGTGAGAAAAAAGACAATTAAACTAGACGTATTAACCTATTAGAGCTTGAATTTTTTTTTCCTTCAATAATTTGAATAGTGGTTGCAGATGGTGTGAAATAATTCGGAAAAATAATTTTTAAAAATCATAAGTAAAGGAAATCAAATTTATTTTTTAAAATTGAAACGTCCCCATTTATGAGACGCTAGGTACAACAGGGCGCATGTTTTTTTACAATGCAACATATATGTGTAATTAATTCCAGAAATCGATAAGTAAGATTATAGTTTTTTTTTTTAATACGCGATTAGAGAGGTACATTTAATTTCTTTATTATACATTTCAAAATAATAAAAAATATTTTAATATTAAATCGCAAATTTTAAACGTGTAAAATTTTATCTGCTGTGGAATTATTTCAAACATTTTTCATGCTAACCAATCATACATTTGCTGCATTTTATTTTAACCTGATTTCCAGTTCATACACCATACATGTGTTGGAATTGCAACAATATGGTGAAGGCCATCATATATGATGGATTCTAATACTCTTCATTTTTTAGGTTTCCCAAAGGGTCTACCTGGACCAGGTTGTGATGAGCGTAAATTGAAATACTTTAAGCATATTTCTCGCCTGAAATTTAAAACATCTAATGGTTTTGAGTTGAGCAAGGACATAAAGTATATATTTTCCATGCATTTTGAAGTGCAGTCTTCAACCTGAATACAAATGAGGACCACCGCCACCTTTTAGAACAAATATAACAACGGAAGCTGTCAGATCCATCAGGTCTGTACGTCCTATACATTTATTGTACGGAGCAGTAAGATTTGGTTGGTCTATTTCCGCAATTTTTTTCTTGCATTAGACCATATTTTTGATTTGCTTTCACTAATGGATGAACTGTCTATAAGAACCAATTGTCACAACACTTTTACAACTCCACCTCACTGATATAAGATCTTGCTTCTTGGTAAAGTGATGAGCAAAACTACCTTATCACTTTTTTGAATGATTCTACTCCATCTAGAGGACATCTTTATGTTGGGTCGAGAAGTACAGTTCGTGTCCCACCAATTCCTTTTCTGTTCCGCCAATTCCTTTCCTGTTCCGCCAATTCCTTTCCTGTTCAGCCAATTCATTTCCTGTTCCGTCAATTATTTTCTTCGACAAGTGATAAATAAGCACAGGGCTTCTGAAAACATTGTCAAAATACAAGTCATAGGGCAAGTTCTCTGGCAATTCAGAAACTAAATCCAAAACAACCAATCTTCCCACCCCCAAACCATCTACATAACTGTCCCTGTACCTTGATACGTTTCGATTTGAACTAAATATCCAAATCTTGTACTTAGACACCACACCTTGTAACCAAGTCTATAGGGTTTACCCCGAAAAAACTGTTTACAACTATGTCGACAGTAATATGTACCATAGTATGGTACCATTCGGCTATTGTCAATTGCTGTTCTTTTGGATAGTAAAATGCGAATTCTTCATTTAGCATTGAGAAATAAGATAGAAACTTGTAAGTTTATATTTGTTTCCCAATTTGCTGTTATTCGCAAAATACAGGCATTGTAAAATTTACTAAAAGCGGTTTCGACACATTACGTATCTGTATGCAAAATTATTCACATCAACTGATGGATCCCAATATAACCCCCTTTTTGGTAACTGAGCATATCCACTTTCGGCTAGTAGAAATTATAGTACAAATAATGAATACAAATGGAAAAAAATCTATACACTATAGCTATAGTTATCTCTATGCTAGTACATACTAACCAGTAGCGTAGCCAAGGGAGGGGATATCACTCACCATAATTCCCAATAACCAGATATAGTTTTAATTTTTATATATCTTTGTCAAATTTCACTTTATACTCCCACCCCCACCCAGAAAATATCGTGACATCGCCCCTGATTCTATATCACATGATTTCCAAATTTATATACAACGAAATATATAGTTTATGATACAAAAAATTCTCAAATAACCTTTGTAAAACAAATATTCAACAACCCGTGAGCATGGGGGAATGCATATATCCCTCCGTATCAAGCGTCTTTTTTTGGGGACGCTAGGAAAACCCTCAAAGTTAACTAAAAAGGAAACTTGTGAATTTGAAAAAATACGCATTTTAAATTAATGTATTTCCTAGCATATACAGGGATTGGACAAAAATATGGAAACACCTAAAAAAACATGTAACATTGCCTAATATGTTGTAGGAAAATCATAGGCATTCAAAACAGCTTACAGTCTTCTCGGAATGGATACATACAGTTGTATGCTTGCCAAAGGAATCTTGTACCATTCTTCCTGCAAAACGGTAGCAAGTTCAGATAATGATGATGTAGGTCAGCGATGACGCACTTTCCTCTCCAATGTAGACCACACAGATTCAATAATATGGTGATGACTGTGATGGCCAGAGGAGATGTGACAAATCATATTATGTTCACAAAACCAGTCCTGGACGATGTGAGCTGTGAAGAGGGGCTTTGACATCTTGGAAGCCACCATCACCATTGGGGAACTAAATTTGTACCATAAGATAGACTTGATCAGCCGAAATGTTCATATAATCATTTGCCATAATGTGACCTTACAGAGTAATCATGGGGCCCACAGAAAACCACGATATTCCGACCAAAACCATCACAAAACTCTTGGAGACAAGCAGTCTGTATTATAGGTGTAAACAGTGTGAAACAAGACTCATTTGAACAAATTACTGTCTTCCATTGCTCCATAGTCCAGGCTTTATGACTAAAACATTACCTTTTCCTGTTACAGGCATTAGCATCACTGATGAATGGTTTTTGAATTGCAGCTTGGCCAGAAATACCCTGCTTACGGAGCTGCCTTCTTACTGCTTTTGTACTCATAGGGATAGTGAGCACGACATTCATTTCAGCAGTAATTTTTGCAGTTGTAGTCTTCTTATTTTTAGTCAGAATCCTCCTAATGATCGTTGCCACGATCACTCAATACACACTTTCGTCCGCGTTGTGATTTAGCGAATGATGTTTTTCCGCTTTTCAAATATGCGGAATAAATCTTAGATACAGTACCTCTTGAAACACTAAACACTTCGTCTATCTTGTTTACGGAAGCACCCACCAGACGAGGTCCAACAATTTGACCACGTTCGAAGTCTGTAGAAGAAAACACCAGCACTTTCAAGCATGTATTTCACGAGGTGTTTCCATACTTTTGTCCAACTCCTGTATATAAAATACAGATAATTGGACTAATAAAGAAACAAAATATTTTACCTTTCAACATTGTGATTCGGTCAAAACACAGCTAATTCTGAATTTGAAAGGTCATATGACTCACTATATATTTTACATGTGCTGTCATCCACTGCCATTTTTATCCGACTGTAGGAAGGGGTATAAAACGAAAGATCTGGAATAATCTGGTTATATACACTGACAAATAAACCCATACTCTCCTACATTGGTAACCCAGTCCTCAGGAGCACTTCTCACCGACATATTAGATACGACAAACTATCAATAAATTATTGATTAATTATTAAAATTAATAAAAAAATTACTACATAATAAAATAAATAATTAATAAATATATAAAATTAATAAATAAAATTAAAAAATATTGAATAATTAATTAAAACAAATATTTTTAAGCAATGTTCAAAATTCTTGACTAAATATAAGTGAATGAATCTTATTTTAAAAGTCACACAAGCAAGTAACAAAAAAAAAAGTGGCTTTTTTATTCTCTAGTCCAAGTTTCTAACTGCGGGATCGTTGAAGATACAGTGAAAATTTCAACGGATTTAAAATTAGCGTAAAACTCCACCCCAAATCGATACCAAGAACATATTTACTATTCAATTATTTACCATTTGATTAGTTAATTATTATTTTTTATTAAATAAATAATGATTTATTTAACTAGAATCACATTTAAGGTATCGATCTGGTGTAAAATTTTCAGCTGATTTCAAATCCGTTGAAATTTTTAATCTATCTAATTTCATTTTAAGATCAATTTCAGCGTTCACGCAGTGAGTTAAAATAAACTGTCAACTATTAGGCTGAAATAAACTTAAGTTATAAAAGTACACAGGACGAAGTCTTTAAAAATCCAAACTAGAATTTATTCAAAGGATGACAAATGAATTCAAGTTAAAATTAAAAGATTATAATAGACGCATATAGTTACTTGAAAAGTAAATCTAATAACTTGATCGAGAGTGATCAAGCAAGCGGGTACGTGATCAAACAATTGAGAGCGTGATTTAAAGCTGGAATACTGGTACAACAGATTGCAACCGCTTTTATAATAGTATGAGAGATCACGAGATAAGTTTTGCATGACCGTGACAAGATTTACATAAAGTACGAATTATCAAATATGTTTACTTAGTAAAATTCCAAAAGGAAAGGTGAGGTTTTTCTAACACTATCTTTAATGATCCCGATTTTACGAAAACGAACTAAACAATGCCAGTCAAAATTTTTTGTTTGTTTTGCTTACCTCTTCCAGAATAGTTTGTCGTAGTAAATGAAATGTTGCCGCTACAGGAGAAAAAAACGTTCACCAACTGTTTGAGACCGCTTTGACGATCGTCATGCAAATGGCGGCTCAGCTAATTTTCGTTACGCTCACAAACAACGCTCTCCAGGAAACCAACCCCATCTGTTTGTGTTAACAACGTTGTTGTGACGTCGTTCACAGCTGCATTACGGCTGCTAGATAACGGCTCCGCTTTCTTAGGAAACTAGCGGAAGCATATTCCGAAGACGTCATTTCCGCAATGCAATCTCTACGTCATTCCGGTGGGGGAAAATGAAGGAAGAATACTTACTCATAGCAAGGGAGGAAGCAAAAGCGGGATTGGGGAAGAGTATTTTGTACGAGATCCGTAGTTTTTCACTATACAATTATACATTCGTAGCTCCGTAGTTTTCACCCAATTTTCGTGGCAACTACAGAAATTCCGTAACAGTTGGAGAGTCTGTAAACCACAAGTACAATTTCATTGATCCTGAAACTGCACGCACACACAGAATATTGAACGCATCTGGTGAAGTGCAAAATAGCAAAATAAAATTAACTTCGAAGAACATCTCACAACAACCTCGAGTCATACCTCGCGGAGTTTATGTGGATGAAAAAAACTTACTTCAAATGATAATGATATGTTTTTTTTCCATCCTGGTAATGGTTTTGGTAATTTTAATTAACGTCGTACTAGAGCAACACATCGGGCTAGTGACGGCGGTCCGGGATCAGTCCCTTAAGGGAAAGATCCGAGGACAACACCTCGGGATTTTGAATTACGGCAAGATGACGAAGCAACACCTGAGCTGGCACCCTACTAAGAGCAATTGCAAAATATTTACCGCCCGAAACAAATATACTATGCTATTGATATTCGCTATTGGCAAGCCAATTATACGAAAACATCCAATTATGGTTTTCATTTGCTTGTTTACATTCTAATTTAATTCGACCTAAAACATTTAAACACGTTATATTTTGCAATGTTTTACTGTTTAATATTAACGCGAAATGTTTGTAAAAAATATCATTGAAGCAAAATATGAAGTGTAATACATTATGCTGAATTGTTTGTATTTCGAGAAATAGAAGTTGGTACCCTTTAAGGTAAAAAAAACACTTTATTCTATAATCATATCTAAGGAATTTTGCCATAGCAATGAAAACATGTCGAATGATATTAAAAACAATTTATAAACCAATAAGGCATTATATTTCATAAGTATATCTATCCTGGTTCTAATTTCCGTTATTAGAAGAATTTCAGTCTGCTGTCATCCTAGGAGGTTAACTTTATACTGAAAATCTCTAACACAAAACAATGTTGTCAAAACTTTTTGATGACTGTCAAAACTTTTTGACGGATGTGTAAAATATTAGATCCCGTTGAAACTGGCAGAGAAAGAAATACCCCAAAAAATAGAAAGCTTAATAAAAGCATTATAATTAAAACACGTAATATAATAATTTAGAAATATCAGGTAAATCAAGGATAAATGAAATTTGTTTGACAAATATTTATTTAGATTTTGTTTTCATAAAATAATTTCAAAATTCTTCGAGACTTAGTTTTTGCAATATTTATGTTCCTATTATATTTAAAGCTATTCAGAGTAAAACATGGATCGTTCTTCCTTCTAGGATTAAAAGAGCCACTTTATAAAATCTGGGTAAGTAATTTTTGTATCCTATATGTTATAGTTTCTTTTAAACTATGTCTGTATTGAAAACGCTAAAAGCAAATTGCGGTCAACTTTGTTTTATTTGTTTTTGATTAAAGTTATATATACATAAAAAAAAATTGTCTAACTCTTTATCTCTAAAAATAAAAAATTCAACTGTAAAAACAGCAAGTGCTAAAAAACGAAGTACTTTATGGTAGAGTTGTACTGTCTTCACCCTCTCAGCCTCACACTGTAGCTTTCCATTAATTTCTCTTCAACTTCAGCTTTCATTGATGTTGGACAACTTACCAATGGGTCACATATCTACATTGCCACAACGCATAATTTTTTATTGAAGCAAATTAATTTCAAATTAATTCATGAAGAAACTGTTTTATATTACATAATTATTTTTCTTATTATACATTAATTGACATTTAATATTTTCGTATAACTCTAACGTTAAAAAATATAAGGGGAAAATGTCGGCTTGAAAAAAACTACATTATGTTGTGAAAATACTTTCTGTTCAACGAGTTTGAAAAAACAAGGTTATCATTGCTAAAAATGTTAGTAAAAAAACGCATTTCCGTTCTCTAAATATTTTGTTTTCTTTTGGCCATTACTTTGTGCAATTTCAAGTTTGTACTCATGCTTTACAATGAAATGAAAATGTGCTGCCATCTGTAGGTACTTAGGTGAAGTAAATCTATAAAAGCAAATTTTATTTGCAAATCGTTAAGACACACATTCCAGTTTAACAAAAAAAAAAAAATTTGAAAACTAGTTTTTACTGAACAAATAATAGGAATCTTCAGTTTGTTGTATCTATGAGACTTTTCTTGTATAAACTTAATATTTTGATCTACCTCTTAAGTAAATGAAGAAAATAAATATCCCCTCCAAATACGATTACTATCACAAAATCACATATATCTAAGCACGGGGTTTTATTGAAAAAGAAGGAACGAACAAGATAACGTCAACAACTATTGAATTAATTTGCTATTTTAATCATTAGTTTAAATACCTTGATTTAAACCACGGAGTTGAACAATTCCCATGTTACACATAATTGTGTGTCGTTCTGATGAAACTATCCTGAGAATTCTGTCTGATTACATAAGAAAATAAGAAATTTAGTAGATACGAAATCAGGGCATACACACAGAATGGAATATTGGAGTGAATGCGAAAACAGTGTTATAGAAGTGAAAGAATATAAAATCGCTTATGAATAAGTAAAGGAGATGCAATTGAAATAAACCTTCAGAATCGAATTGTGGAAATAGGAATAAGGAATGAACTTTTTGTTGCTTACATTATTGGAAATAAAAATTTACAAAACATGTTGAACCGAAACGATGTTTAATATTTCTTATTGATTTTTGTTTGATTTGATAGAATGATCCCTATCGATTTTTCCTATCGATTTTTTTATATTCATTATAAACGAAATTAATTGATTTGGTAAATGTGAGAAACGGCACTGCTATCAATAAGTGTTCTAGACACTTTAGCGCATCTGATACATCCAGGTCTACTTAGGTTTTCTTAATTCAAAAAACGTAGCTGTATGGTGCAATTCCTGCCCTTTGATTTTTATGGCACTTACAAAGTGACAGCATGATGAGAAAATAATCAACGTAATTTTTTTAATCATGTCTTAGTTATATGATTCTAACTATACCTGAGAAAATCTCACATCGACAAACCCCACAGTGAAATTGCCCCACGAGTCTAGGAAATATCATTAAATAAATGTTTCATCTTCTGACACGATGTCAAAACTACTGCGGGATTCAATGTGCTTTAATCAACGCATCAATAATTATTGACATCATTTTAAGGTTTGCCTGCTTCTGAGTTTCAACGAAGTATTTTCCACTCAACTGAATGCGATTTTCCAAACAAAAAGCCTTTTATTTAGGATTTTTTAAATATTTGATGAAGTAAAGCAGTGTTATTTATGCAATAAAACGTGAACTTTGTAAAAAACGTAGCAACTAGTATAATTGAGAATCGAAAGTTCGAAGAGCAAAGGCAAATTGATCTTGAGGAAATGAAGTTAGAAAGATAAAATAATTAAGTCAACAAGTTTGAAAAGGAATTGGAACTAGCTAAAATCAGATCCGAAGCTGAGCACGTAGTAAGTGAAAGCGAAATAAAATCGGAATCCTTAGATCAATTATAAAAATTGTTAGAACTTTAACGGATAGAATTCCTGTGCGTCCAGAGGGTAGGGGTTTATTCTTTAACTCTTTAGAGCGAGCTTTTAATTCTAAACTTGTTCCTGAGATTTATAAAGCAGAAATTCTGTTAAACTTATTTGGGGATAGAGCCTCTAATATAATAAATTACTTGAATGATTAGGATATCGCGAATTATGAGAAAATGAAAGAATTAGTGCCATATTCTTGCTTAGAGCATTTTAGAAAAGCATACAAACAACCACATGAAACACATTTACAGATTGCATCACTTCAAATGACAAATTGGGAAATTATTTAAACTAAGAAATGTTTCCGACTTTGAGACTTTTAAACAACTTATTGTGTCGGATAAATTGTACCAAACACTAGACAAAGAGACAGCTTCTCACATCAGCGTAAGACAAGCATATAAGTGCTTCCCTCTAGAAATATTAGCTAGAGAAATCGATTTATATTTACGTCATGCTTTAAAACCTTTACTTAGAATTAAATTTTTATCGTAAACATACCAATTCAAAAAGTGTAATTAAGGTGTTTTTGTTGGACATTACGAGTAAGATCATAGATTGCGTTCTATGTCATGAGAATCATTTTTTTTAATTGTCCGTCTTACTTAAAATTATGTGCACAAGATAGAGTAGAATGTGTAAAGAGTAATAAGTTATGTTTTAATTGTTTAAATCAACATATTAGTTTCGAACTGTAAATCAAAGATAAAATGTTTTTGCTAAAAACATCATCATAAATCTTTGCATATTCCGCTAATAAATAAGGCTGCGAATGAAAGAGAATCATTTTCATCGATAAGAAATAAAAATTAGAGAAACGCTACTCAGCAATTTGGCGATTCTTGAGTCTCCGACCTTGAACGCCAATGCAACAGAATTTGTTTACAATGAAAAAACATTCATGAGTAGCTATACCAATAAAAAGAGCACCATTTTACTTTGGACTGTAGTAGTTTCTTTAATTGATGAGACAGGTCACAAATATAGAGCAAAGTGTTTCTTAAACATAGTGAGTGAATCTAATTTTTTATCTAGTAATTTAATTGAGCTTTTACTGTTAAAAAGAGAAAAGGAACTAAAATTTTAGTCTTTTGTAACAATAAAGCAAACAGTCAACGCTTCAATTTGTAATCAGGACAAGAGTTTTGTCAAGAATTCGGATTTTCTTGTGGTACCAAAAATTACCGCTGACTTAACGTCTACGAGTGCTATTAACATTTCAACACAAGATTTTTCCCATGTTAAATTGGCAGATGATAAATTTAATATTCCATAAAAAGTAGACATGTTGCTTGGAGTGGGAATTTTTTATGAGCTGTTAAAACCAGGTAAATTCGTATTAGCAACTTCGATCTTATTCTCCAAAACACTGTTTTTGGTTTTGTTGTAAGGGGAACTTTTCCAACAGAGAGGAAAAACAGGATTCATTGTGGGTTTTTGAAGAAAGAAAATAACCCGGATAAAACACTTAAAAAGTTTTGGGAAAAAGAGAATATTGAAATTGAAAAACCCAAAAATAAAGAAACGTTAATTTGTGAAAAACATTTTGTAGAAAATTATACACGAGATGAAACTGGAAGATACGTCGTTCAAATGCATTTGAAAGAGGATCCAAATACTTTTGGGGGTTCCAAACAAATTGCAATTAAAAAACTAAATTCTTTATGGAATCGTTTAACAAAAGAGCCCGAGTATTTTAAATAAAATTCTGATTTTTTAAAAGAATATCACCAGTTAGGCCATATGATTAAAATCAATGAAAGTGAGGAGAAAAATTATCTTTAAACCTCACCTTGGTGTGTATAGAGGATTAGAGAAAAGTAAGTCCATGCCTTTAGAGTAGTATATAATGCTTCTTCTTTAACAACTAAAGGAAACTCTCTTAATTCAATACAAAAAACGGGGGCGTAATACAGGAGAATTTGTTTTCAATAAGGGTGAGATTTAGAAAACACATTTTCGCTTTCACTGCTGACATTCAAAAAATGTATCGGGCAATTGCTATTTATCCGGATCAAAGAAAGTTGCAAAAAATATTGTGAAAGGAAAGCCTTTACGATCCAATTAAGATTTTTGAGCTAACCACAGTGACATATGGGACAGTGAGCGCCCCATATTTAGCGATGATAACATTACTTCAGCTGTCTAAGGATGAAGGAAAAAAGTTTCCTTTGTCAACAACTGTTCTGAGAGAAGATTATTGTATAGACGATGTACTGTCCGGGGCTGAGTCCCTAAGCTCTGCATTAAAGCTTAAAAATCAGCTAACAGAAATTCTAAAGAGTGGAGGCATGATTTTACACAAATGGTGTAGTAATGCTTCTGATTTATGTTCAAAATTTATCCCTTTGGTAATTCAGAAGAATCTAAAGCTTTAGTTGCCTTATGGAAACCTAAGAAAGATTGTTTAAGCTTCAACATTAAGATTAATGCTGACGCAATTGTCACAGAATATATCATCGATCAATTGAATAATATCATCTTGTGGCGTGATTCCATGATCGTCTTAGCTTGGATTGAAAAGGAACCATTTCAACTGAAAACGTTTGTTGCGAATAGAATCTCCACTAATGCAAGAATTAACTAAGGGCATGGAATGGCGACATGTTGCATCCCAGGAGAACCCTGTCGATCTTCTGTCTAGAGGAGTTAGCCCCGACAAGCCAAGAGAAAGTGAGCTGTGGTGAAATTGTCCGGTGTTCCTAAAGGAACAGGTCTATCTTAACAGAGATATTACTGCATCTGTTATTTCAGAAAATTTTTCATAAGAACTAAAAAACTGTGAATTTAATGACATTATTTCTGTTTATACTGTTTATATTAGTTCATTTGTTCCTGTTATAATCAATCTTAGTAATAACTATAGTAAGATAATTTGTATTCTTGCACTTATATTCAGATTTATAGATAATTGTAAGACGACGAAATTAGAGGGACCCTTGGATACTAATGAGCTTAGCAATTTAGAAAGCTTTCTTTTAAAAAGTATCCTGTGGAAAAAAAAATTTCAGAGTAGAAATAAAATCTCTTAAAAAAACCCAAGTAAAGTAAAATATAACAGTCAAATAAAATATCTTAATCCATTTCTAGATGAAAAAGGGTTGTTAAGAGTTGGAGGTAGGTTAATTAACTGTGATTTAAATGTTAATCAAAAATTTCCAATTTTGTTGCATGGTAACAGTAAACTTACTCATTTGATAGTGAATTATGTACATCAACGATATTTACTTACATTCGGGACCTCAAGCTCCACTTTTCAATAAGGTTAATATTCTGGCCACTAAATGGTCGAGCTATTTGTAGAAAACTAGTTCACAGTTGTTTGACTTGCTGTAAGGTAAGACCTATCCCACGCCAGCAATTATGGGTAATCTGCCAAAAGAAAGAATAACTGAAAACTATCCCTTTAATTGTTCAGGTATAGATTTTTCACGTCCATTTTTTATAAAATACAAGTATGAAAGAAAATGAATTTATCATAAAGTATATGTTGCTATATTAATTTGTTTTGCTAAACGTGCTATTCATTTAGAGATAGCTACTGATTTAACTTCACAAGCATTTATAGAGACCTTAGATATTTTTTGCAAGGCGAGGCAAAAGTGTTTGCATTTTTTTCAATAATGCAAAAAATTTCATAGGTACTGATAAGGAACTTATAAGATTAAATGATTTAGTTAGAACTCCTGACAATGGTTTGACTGGATACTTGAGTAGTGAAGGTATAAATTGGAAGTTTATTCCACCCAGAGCTCTAAATTTTGGAGGCTTCTAGGAAGCAGGGTCATATTCTGCAAATACCATCTTAAGAGAGTTGTTGGAAATGCAAAATAAACATACGAGGGCTTTTTGACTGAAAAAACTCAAATTGAAGGTATTCTAAATTCACGTCCTCTTGTGCCCTTTACATCCGATACAGATGATTGGACCGCTTTGACTCCTGGCCACTTTCTAATTGGTAGAACAAGTAACTGTATTGTTGAACCTGTTGTAACTAATATTCATGATACTAAGTTAAAACAACGGCAAATAACTACAAAATTAGTTCATCTAATTTGGAGAAAAGGGTCACATAACTATTTGAGTTCTTTACAACAAAGAACAAAATGGGTATTTGAGAAAGACAGTGTTAAGATGAATTATTTACTAGTTATTAAAGAGGATAATACTACAGTTTGCAAATGGCCTTTAGGTTGAATAATAGAGTTATATCCAGGTAATGTAGGGAAAGTAAGTGTAATTAGTGTTAAAAACAAAGAGCCAATATCAAAAATTTGTCTTTTACCCATAGAGTAATGGTTGTATTAATACATGTTTCTAATTATATTTTTATAAGTGTTCCATTATTTGTTATAAAGTATCAACTGTTATTGTCATCTGTATGTAATATGTTCTAGTTGCCTTGTAAAGTTGAAGTTACCATTCAACGGGGGCCGGAATGTTTCGTCCTGATATAAGAACTGAAGTGAGTAGAGTTCTTGGGTGTGTCAGACTTGTAGCAAGATGGCGGCGAGCGCGCTCTTGCGTCAGTGTGATAGATAAAACTTACAGTCCACTGAAGAAAAAGTTGTTTTGAGTTAAAATTACTGAGCTAACGTCCATAAGGTTTCTAAAAACAATGTCAAACGCTCGAATAATTGTGACTGGTTTAAGCCGACTTTAAAAGTCTATAAACCTTAGTAACTCATATCTTGGAATAGCTGTCATTTGATTGCTACGAAATTGTATTGTACTATTAAAATGGTGTTCAATGATTTTCTGCAAATATAATGAGTCAAATCTACAGACTTAATTCCACCAGGGTGTTTAAAAAAACTTGCATATGTATCTTAATCATATCGTTGTAATACATGTTTGCGTCATCTTATGTGAATTGATAGGAGATAAAATTTTAGGTAAAATATTTATTTTCATTATGGTTTTTATTTCTCGATGTGTAAAACCTTTCTATTCATTCTCATTAAAAGATGAAGCAAGATAGTCGAATTTATGTCGCATTGGAGCAATCAAACACTCCTAGTATCAACAGATGGGAAAAATATCCCGGTAATGAAAAACTGACTAGTTAAATCTATAAATAGGAGTAGACAATTTCAATTTAAAGATTAATTTGAAGAGCTTTTAAAGAGTGATAAAGTGTATTATTGTTCAAAATGATTATTAAAATATCGATGATCAAACTAACATTTAATTTTATTGTAAACAGTTGTTATTTTCATACTATATATCGTCATTCCATTGAAATTAATTTCTTTTATTTACGATAACATAATATAAATAATGTATATGGTCGTTGTTACGAGTTCCTACCTTAACATTGTTCCTTCGTCAGCATTTTTGCTCATTGTTAACAGAACAAAATACATTTTGATATCAAATTATTGTGTATTCATAATATTTATGAAAACTCAAAATACGTTTCGCTACAACAACCTTGCTAAAAATCTATAAACATATTAAACTATTTGATGCGTGCCGTTAAAATAATAGAAAATTTTGGTTTTCCAAACAATGAAGTAGAAAATGTGCTCTGCGTAATTAATAAACATATGAAAGAAAAACAAAACTTAATATTCTTGTGAGAATCATCTAATAGCCTTAGACAATTTACTATGGTGACTTAAAAGTATTTTGGAGATGAATATCTTAAATACCCTATAAAAGCTCTCTATCTACTTAGTTGACAACCTGTCAAACTATATTGAAAACAGCAGTGATTTTATCTTTTCTTCTCAGAAGTAAATAAAATAAATATGAAGTGCTTGTTTTTGCACATTGAATATTTTCAACCTATTCCAAGTTATATATCCCATTTGGTTTCTTCCAATGCAAAAAAGCGTTTTCTGTGTTTGGTGTTTACTTGCCTGTATCACCATTTATGAGCTCTCAGCGACTGACCTTCTAGAGGATCCCTTCTTTTGTTCGTTAGCCTCTTACCCTGGTTACCGTTAGGTGTGAATGCTTTGGGGAAAGCAGAAAGTCGTCAGATGATATCTCTTCAAACGCCCAACCATACTATGAAAGGAAGTCGTCAGTCGTAAATGCCACTCACAGCCCTATCGCTTAAGTTAGGTAATTAGGTAATAGGTATAGGTAATTAGGTAATTAGGTATGGGGGCTCGGAGAGTCAGGAGAAAAGTCGTTCCTGGAGACGATTGAAAAATATCTAAGCGCCGCAGTGTAAAGGTTAATCTTTTTTAAAAATTTAACCACCATTACACTACTTGCGTAGTTAATAGGACTTACAATTCTATACCGTGTAAATTAGAGTTGAATGAATTACATTTGTACTTTAAATCTGTACATGAAATGTACTACAAAACTTGGCACGTGGTAAAATGATGTTTTACTATTTCATTGATATAAATTATACTTAATCTGTGATACATACGCATTTTAAAACCGTGGAAAGAGGTGAAGAATAAATAAAGCTTATAATGAAATAACCTCCTACAGAAAGTTTTGCACTAAATTTCTTTTAAGAATGTTCTTCACTTTGGATATTTTCTCTGCCAGAGAAAACTTAATTAAAGTTTATTGCTGAGTTAGATAAATAATAAATGACTTCCAGAAAGAGGCATCTGCAAAGAGTATCAATGTTTTTTCTTTCAAGTTTCCTTTTCCAGGGAAAAGTAAAAAGTAGTTGTCTGCATTTTAAAATAAAATTGTTTCAATGTGTGGAGCTTAGATTGTAGGTAAGCTGAAATGTTAAAATAGTTGTGAAGGCAAATTTCTTTAATGATGTGAGCTATTCTTCCTAGTTTAATACGTCAGTAGCAGAATTTAATTCATTTTTAAAAGAAAAATGAAACAGAAAACCCAGCGTATTTTCAAACATTCCTGTATTTTAAATAATAGGATTTAAGAAACACTAATGCAGACATTTTATTAGAAATTCCCTACAGCTGACCATTAGCTATGTTTAGAAAATGTAAAGTTTCACTAACCAATGATACGAAAAGTAATGAAGCCTTAAATCTTCTGAAAGACGTAATGTGTAATCTAACTAAGCAACAAATATAGTAATAAATGCCAAACGTCTTTATTAATAACTAGGGCAACTTTTTGCAACAAATGCAACTTTTTTTCACATATTCTACGCTGCATGTTAAGTACTAAAACCAAAATTCCTCCTACATGGGGTGTATAGTAAGTTAATTATAACCGCAGTGTGTAGTAAGTGAATTTATCAGCATAAATGCAACTTTTTGCATAAATGCAATCACCTGCAACTTTTTAAAATATAGCTTAAAATTAATTCATATCAAATTCCTATTTCATTTTTTGCTCTCTGAATCAACCCTTCGATAACGTGCGTCTGATCTTGCGAACTAGTATTCGAAGTATAGTATATGAAGAATTGCGGATCAAACAAGTTCATGGTAAGAAGGCGTTCATCCTAAGACGAAAGTGAAATAAATGGCAAGACGTACTTTTAACACATTGGTTGGCACTTTTGATAATCCAGAGGAAACTTGCGTAATCGACTGCAGATTTTGCGAGGTGAGCGTCGATCATCAATATGTTGCACGCCTTATAGATGACGTTTTAAAATCTCTGAATGTTGAGCGAAAGGTTTTTGCGCTTCTACTATCCGATACAGCATATTATATGATTGCGGCTGGAGCAGGTTTTCAATGTTAAAGAAATTATTGGCCAATGACCGGCCATTCAACGTTCTTCTGTAGTTCAGTATGTATTGTAATACTGTTGTGCACGACTAAAATTGTCAATATATTTTGAATATTTTAATTTTTTTGCGAATAAATTATTTTAGAATTTAGGGTATGAAAAATAAATACAACTTTATTTCCATTAAATGCAACTGTAGGGAATGGTAAATGTAGCTTTTCCGATTTTTACTGCTGTAAAAAGTTTGCCCTAGTAATAACTTTAGAAAGGCTAGAAATGTATTATTTAATTTACAATGTTTACTCTCAGATTGAATTTTCAATCATGTATAGTATTACAATTTTAGAGATCTATTAAAAATCTTATAGATAGAACCATAGAGTTTATAGTATCTGGATTAATGTAAAACGTTATTTACGATAATAAATTAAATTAATTGAGCTTCTAACTTATTTCATAGCAGATTTGAAATGCCATGTTACATTGATTTATCAAGGAAACTTTTGTACATTTCGTCATTCAGCATAGGTACATCCATACTTTTCTTTGCACCTATAACATGTATATAGTCATGAGTTTGTATGAATAACATAGGTATATCCATGATTATGAAGATTGTTTTTGGACATAAAATTATGTCGTGGTGCAGTTATACAGAAGCAAAAAAACGCTCAAGATTGCAATAAAAAAACGAATTGTTTCTCATTATTCTTACTCACAAATATCTTCTGAAGAAACTATTTTTTATCATACGCGATGACTAAAAATTCCGCACCTCTGAAGAAGAAAATTGAAATTGACAACGTGAGTGTTACCGATGAATCTCAATTTATGCGCAAGTTAAACTTTAACTTAGAAGGGCCCAGACTATACGACATTCGAGCAGAAGATATTTCAACTCCAGTGAGTGCAATCGCGGTTTAAAATGTGAAAAGATTCATGAATAATTGATAAGCAAGGAAAAGCAGTGCTTGAGATTTCGGGCCTTATATTCAAATCAGATGAAGAACTTGCTTTCATCTCTGGAGGATGTAGTTAAGGACAGCGAAACACGATGCTACCGTCAAGTGAACCACTTACTGCTGGACGCTTCATTTTAAAAGCAGTTTTATTCTTTTTTGTGAGAACATTGATAAAACCAGCGAATACTGAAGACATAAGACTTTAATCTTGTTTTTTCTCAATGCTTGTTGGGTGTTCTTGAAATGAGTGAGCCGGTCAGTGGATGGGGAATTCAAATTGTGCTACTAGTTTCAAAGCTTTACTGAATAAACGAAAAGACACACTTGGAAAATACGTCTTACTTGCTATTCAATTATTTTTCAATTAAAAAACACATGTAGGAGCTCCTCTGGTTTTTATGCTGTGAAATTTTACATCCTTTACAGAGTAGTGCACAGAGTAGTGCACTGCTAAGGAAAGAAAGCTACAATTTAAATAACAATGAAATCTGGGTTTGTGTTTTTTTTCTCGCAAAAATGTATTGCAGAAGTGAACGTTTGAGCGTCACGTAGCATTGCTTTTCCTCCTAACACACGTAATGACTGAATCATTATATCAATTGGATCAAACAAACATACGAAAGATTATATTTGTCAAGAAGGTTAAAACTGTTTACCAAGTGAAGTAAGAAAGATTAGAAGTTCCATAATGAACAGATGCGTGTGAACCCCTGAGAAAATTTTAAAAGAACACCATTTATTTACGCATACAGTTAATGTCAATGAAAACTGGGCCACCTTTATCAAAATAAGGAAGTAAAGGGATATTTTTCTAGAATGCTGTACACTATATTAATGAATGCCTAAAAAAAGTGGACTGCCACAAACGGCGTCATAGCCGTAAGTCACTTAGCGAGAATAAAGGTCACCTCGAGACTAGAAAGGGTTTACCACAGGGCTCAGTATTGAGCTCAGTGCTATTTTACTGCTTGATTAATGATTTCTTGTAAACTCTTCAAGCAACTACCAGGAGTATAAGGTTTGCTTTACTGTAGTTGATGTGTAAACTTGGCTACCGGATCGGATTTTAGCGCTTTGGAGAGGACTCTCCAGACAGCCTTAAATATCTTAAGAGAGTGACAGCTGAAAATGGAGTAGAGGTAGATACAGACAAAACCACATTTTAATGTTTCAACAAGAAACATCTAAAACATTACAACTAACAATTAAAGAAAGAGTATGTAACATATTTGAGTATTGATTTTGACTCAAAAATTGAAATGGACTAGACACATTGAGAAAGTCGTTAATCGTAGAATCTCCAGATTTAAGCAATAAGTGGTGTTCTTAATACGTTCTCTGCATAGTATATAAAACCTTTTGTGAGACCGACTATTGAGAAAGGAAGTGAAATTTGTATCGCAGATTCTGAAATAAATAAGAATAACCCGATGTTTTGCAAAATTTCTTCAAGAGATTGATGACTAGAAGTACAAAATAAACACCAATAGCTGCAATGGAGTTAGAAACTTGAAGTGATGGAAGAGGAAAAGTGCAATGTTCCTTGAAGAAAATATTTTGAAACGGGACAATTTTTTGGCTCATTTTAATCCAGCAACTGAAAGGTGGTTATAGTCACCGTGAACATTACTTTCATGATTGAGTTAATTTATTGTAATATAAAAACGCACCTAGTCTACAAAGACTAATACTCTTAATCGACCAATAGACAACATGAAATAACTGGAATGTTCTTTTGCGGACAAAGTCTCGTATTTAATAGTTATGTAGTAGTCACTAGCTTTCCACGTCTTATCAGACATGATTACCTATAAAGACACTTTCAATGTACTGTAATTATGAGATCAGCCTAAATGAATTGAGATTGCACTAAATTGTTGGTGATCACCTCAAAGATTGACCTAAAACTCTTGACAAAATAATTGAAAACACTGTTTAAATATAGGTGTTTTTAAGCCAGGTTTATTTAACTTCAGAACTCTGTTGGGCTGGTTGTCGATTAATGTATCAACAGAGATGTATGGTAGAGTGGCAGGAGACGGGCGTAGAATGAAATTAACATTTTCCTATATATCTGGACACTTAACAAAAAGGGTAGCTTACATGTTGTGTACAAGAACTGTGCAGGAAAACCTCTTTTAGAAATTATATTTTCCAGACTGTACAGATTGTATCAAATACATTCACGCATTCAGAATATAACATATTTTGAACTCTAAAGACAATGTTAGTTTTAACTGATGACCGAAATACTAACTATAGTTCACAGCATCTAATCTATGTGTCGTTTTACACTAAACACAATATGCTCTTAAAATACACGAATTGAATTGTACAAAACTAATATCTGAAATTAATAAATGACATTTGTCATGGATACCAGAAACATCAACGTATGGGAGAAAAAGTTGTATCTTTATTAGATAGGAGTAATTATCTCTGTATGACTTTGCATATGGAGACTCGTTTCCAAGATGTTGCTAAATACAGGGTGTCCATAAAAGAATTTCCCAGTTTCAATGGTATATTATAACAGCTTAATTTAGACTATTTACTGAAAATCATTTATAAAATTGAAGGTAAACTCACCTAGTTTTTCTTACAAATGTCCAATATGTGCATCTTAAGCTATACGCCACACATCCAACCTAAAGTCCGATTCTTCCCACACTTTCGTTAACACGTCCATAGAAATAGCATCTTCAATTCTGTGTCTCAACTCTGGCAAATCATTACGTAGCGGCGGAATGTAGACACGTAGATATTTTATAAATCCCCAAAGGAAAGAAATTGCATGGCGTTATATCAAGTGAGGCCAGCGCAAAAAAGCTATGTTGTCTCGACCATTACGAGCAATCCAACGGTCAGGGATTTCGACGTTCAATCACTATCGTACAAAGAGATTCCAATGGGGCGGGCCCCATCCTGTTGTCAAATAAAGTTTACAGGTTCACCCTCTACTAATTGGGGAAAGATACATTATTTCAACATATCCAGAGAAGCCACCCCTGTCACGGTAAGAATTGGACTTACGGTTGGATGTGTGCCGTATAACTAAAGGTGCACATATTGAACAATTGTAAGAAAAACTAGGTGAGTTTACCTTCAATTTTATTTGTTGTAAATAGTCTAAATTAAAATGTAATAATATACCATTGAACTGGGACATTCTTTTATGGACACCCTGTACATTTTCATTGGGTCATGGACTTTTGCGGTACTTGTAGAACTACTACCTGACAAGATAACAACAAAAAGATGCTTGCTATGATTTTGAAGTAGAATTCCATGTTTAAAATAAATTTTGTGTAGTTACAACTCTAATAAGAGAGCAGATGATAGTGGGGATATCCATTTCTAAAACGACATTAAGCTTAAGAGGAATTAAATGCTATACAGCAATATATGTAAGGCTATCGTCATGGAGGTTTTGTTCTGAATGAAAAAATCTTAGACGGAATCAGCGATGAAGACACCATTGTTTGAATCACATTTGTTTACGTTTCAACTTATCACTTATTGGAGAAATATGCATATTGAAACCCACGTGACTCAAATGACAACTTAATAAGTACAGACTACTTTCACATGACGCCTTAGCAATGAATAATTGGTAATTTTAGCACGTTTAAAAATTCAGCTTGTGCTGAAAATATCCACTAAAGCTGCAATATATTTATTTTTTAACCGCAATTAATTAAGAAAATCTGAATCGCAACTTTATTTCCTTCCCTTCCCGAATGTTTTATCCTGTTTGTTCTGAGTTATGGCTCATTCAGGAAAAATCACATCATTTTAAGTGGCACAAACTACTGTTTAATAATTAATTTCATAATATCGTCTTGACTGCGATTGTAGTACACTTGCAGGTGTTTAAGAACTTGATTAAAAATACCTTAATGCAACACGATTTGTAAAAATTTCGCATTTTTAAGTATTCGCAATCAAAAATTGAATACACTGTTTAAAAATTATCAAGTAGGTGATAAATGCCAATATCGGCATGTTCAATCACCACTACAACGATTGTCTTTTGCCTTTAGGTCATCTTTTGTGGTATTCTTTTCTAATCTCAAGACAAATTGTATATTTTATTTTGCATTGTCATTTACACCAGATACCATAAGCTTATCGGATCATAAGTCAATTGCAGAAGCGTTTTCAAAGTATTCACCAAAGGATGAATGTTCCTCATTGGTATTACTCATATGGTTACTACTGAATTTAGACTTATTTTAGGTTATTAAAGCTGTCTTTATTTTAATATTAAATTTAAAAGAAGAGCATATAATCTAAAATAAATGGAGCTGTGGAACATTTTCACCGAACGTTATAACTACTCTCGCGGCAAGGTTACCTGAACATTTGCTTTATTCATTATCTTTCGTTCTTTTAGCATTTTGGCCCGACAATAAAGATGTTGGTGTTATACCTTCCTCTCTGGCTTTTGAAGTATCGAGTGACCTTTACCGGAGGAACGTTTTACACTTGCCGATATCCCTGAGCAGATGGAATTCACTCCAAATTTCAGTCAATTGTTTAGCAATTTCAAACTGTTATGTCATCCTGACACCGACCACCATGTTTACGTCTTGAAGGAACTCACTCAGGCACCACGCATGTTCTCCAGACAAAATTCCTTATGCGCTCTCCTTAACATCTTTTAAAGAGCTTTCCACCAACAAGACGATCATCATCGACCTCCATGGCAGAGAGAACACTGCTTCCATTGAGTAAGATCTACCATCCTGGACACAGCCCGTGATTCAACTACTCTCTAAATCTGAAGATCTCTACTACGAACGATGACTTCAAATCTTCAGTTACAAGATAGTCGCACTTGTCACATAGTCCGTTTTTTCCAGATTTGTGAAGTTTCAATACTTAGGGCTGTGTGGAGATATGGAGATCATCAATGAGCATAAATTGTGATCCCGTATTCAAAACTTTCTGTTGCTCATTTGTCGCTATGTGTTAGTATTGTATATGTTTTTATTCCGTATAAAATCAGTGAGGTGTATCATTTGAGTTTTTATTGTGCTTCGATGAAACTAAGAAAAATTGTGCTTTTGAAAAGTTTTAATTAGTTATCTTTACAACCAACAGTTCTTTCAAACATTGAAACACACCCGTTTGGGCCCAAAACAATAATTGAAGGAAAGTCAAATATGGCATAAACTTAGATTTAGAGCTGTCCAAAAACGTGCTGTTGCAAATTGTATGAAAGTTATGCAATGTAATTTATTCAATTTTTCAAAAGTTCAGTATAAGTTATTTCAAACCCCTCATGGCCATTTATTCAAGAAGTATTCAATATAACTTAAATATGTGCATATGCCTTTAAATCACTTTAGGTAAAAAACCAGAGAGAACATTTCTGAAGGACATTTCGATAACTTAACACTCTTGAAGCTCATTTAATTCAATCAACTCATGTTTCCGTTGTTGAATTAATTTATTCCTTACTACATAATTTCTTAGAGAGTATTTTGCATCTAAAAGCAGTTTGAGAAAGATATACCTTTATCGTTTTCACTTGAAAAGATATATCTTCATCTACTTAATAACAATACTGGCTTCAACAAATTACTTAATTAATGGTTTATTTGTGGTTCGAGAAGTCATGTTTTGCTACAGAAGGTTTAACTAGTCTGAAATTGCTTGATGAGACACGGACTTTATATTATGTGTTATTGAACGCACAGTCGGTATGAGTAGATTGTTGTGAGCCTTGAGAATTTGTGTCCATCATGTTTGTATTCATTAAATTAGACTCTGGAGTTTTGTTCAAATATTTTTTTTATTAAACTTCTTTTTCATTTTTTTTTGTCTAATGATCGTGGTTCAAAATCATGTGGCATTGTCCTCGCATCATTCCCTTTAGGTTTGATCCCGGACTGTAGTCAATAGTCCGGGTTGTGCTTCTCCAGAGTCACGTTAATTAAAATACTTAGCTACCTTTCCATTTCTTAAAAATTGACCAGCAAATTTGAGAAACGAGGATTGATTCTGGCGCCATCTATTTATGGGATAAATAACTAATAACCCAATAAATTTTCAAAATGTCTTTTAAATTACTATATTCGGAAAGAGAACACAGAATATTTATGTCGTTAAAAAACATCAGTTGCTTATAATTTTTCAAAAAAAATTATTGTTGTGGAGAAATTGAAATCAATTTAGAAAATTTCAAGAACGCCTTTATCTAAAATTAATTCTCCAACAAAATTGATCAATTCTTTAGCCTTCATGTTTTAAAAAATTAATAATTTCAAATTTTTAAATATGGTAGGAGAATATGTATTGTACAAAATTCATTTTTGTAGACTTAAGACTGCTCCAAATGTAAGTAAAATTTGAACTGCTCGTATACCAATAAACAGCATTTTCTAAATCAACAATCTTTTGTACTGATAAGATATAAAGTTAGATAAAATAGTTAACAGAAATGTATGTGAAACACTTTAAAACCAAAAAATTATTGTCATTATAATACGAAAATAAAATTTGGACATTTAATCTAATGAATTTTTTTTAGTTAAATAATTTTAAAATGTTCTAAAATCTAAAGAAAATAGACTGTATATAAAATTTTGATGTCTTTGAGAAAGCTATCAAGATATTCACTCAATAAATCAATCCACTCAGAAAGGTGTTAAAAATATTTAAATATGTCAGTTCACAATAGGAAACTATGCATTTTACCTTTCAATATATGGCTATATTTACGAAAACTTTTTGTTTATCTGCCGGACGTTATACTTTAGTACTAATGTTAAAAAACTCTGTAGTTCCATAGAAAAAGTTATCTGTTCAAAAGTTTTCAAATTGCCCTTAAAACTTGAAACATTGACATGTAAACAACACAGTGAATGTTATAAACAGCATTCAAAAATTCCGAATTTGTTCAGCAACTTTTTGTGCAGTAACTTCTTAACTCGGCATTTACTTATTGTACTACTTCTGGAGTCAGGGATACATTTTATTTCACAAACAAGGCACGTTATGCTTCAATATCCCAAACAACATTTATCTTCCTTTTAAAAAATTCATTCATTCTTTATTTAATTCCTTCCTTTCTTTCAAACATATTGTAATTTTTCATGATTTTCTAACGTCAGTTCCCGTTGTTCTTTTAGTGGTAGTTCTTAATCCATACATGAAAGCATAGCGAACAAGATTCATTTAAATGGTACAAAGACAATATCTTAGACGTGTCTTTAAAAGCTTTTGTTTAAAATTATACTACCCCCCCATTTAATGATATCGTAAAAGAAATATTTGATATAATCTTACGCATCACTTACAAAATTTCCTTTCCTCAAAATATTGGTATGGATTACATTTTTCCTTTATTCTCAGCTACGAATTCTGAAATATGTCGTACACGATGTCTCACAAATACTCTAATTTTAGCCAGTATGCTAGTATTTTTGTTTGTGTTTAACAAGTAAAAATTATTTTAAAACTTTTTCGTTTGTTGGTAAAACTAAAGGTAGAATTTTAAGTGAAATGCTAAAATTATTACATTATATTTGATCCCATCGTAGTCACAGTTTTGCAAGAACTAATATTTTTAATAGTTCATACATCAAAAGCCTCTGTTGGTGACTGATGTTTGAATAAAACCTCTGAAATATCTTGTAAAATGTATTAGAGCTTTTGATACAGGGGTAAAGATGTTAGTTACCCAACTGTTTGCAACTGCAACATTCATTACAAATGAACAAAATGAATACGAATCGTGTGTTGAAATATTTAATGGTTAAGTAATATAGACCCTGAAGTGTGATATAATTATTTTGATCCTCATGGATACAAATGACAAGATTAATGTGGACTAAACGTAGCACATGCTTTATTATTCTTTAAAATATATTTATGTGTATTTTAAATTATATTTATATGCATAATAAATATGTTGTTTCTTATGCCTACACTGGCAAACCAGGGGAGTGCCAGGCCCGTCGAAGAAGGCAAGAGGCGAGGGGGGTGCGCCTTCCAAGTTATTGAGCCCCATTGGGAGGAAGTCCAACTTTGCTCAACATACATGACACATCCGTTTAATAGGAAGGTCCCTTTCATACATCCATTCACTCACACATATCGTAATTTAGATCCCAATCAGAGGCCGATAAACCCCTGATCAGGTACCCCCAGAGGTATTGATTTGGTATTGGAACATGGGGGACTTTGTGATCACGACCTATTTAACGTGCCCCAGTCACCATTAGTGAACACGACGGTCTTTAGCCAGGTCGAGGCGCCGATCTCGCAATCATCAGAATTGCAGGCTCCGCCGAGGACAGAACCCACAACCC
Source organism: Metellina segmentata (assembly GCA_947359465.1). Classification (NCBI taxonomy): domain Eukaryota; kingdom Metazoa; phylum Arthropoda; class Arachnida; order Araneae; family Tetragnathidae; genus Metellina; species Metellina segmentata. The sequence continues at coordinate 55,461,650 of OX375878.1, read as the reverse complement.
TTCTCATGCGAGCCCGACGCTCTACTGACTGAGCTACCGCGGCTATGATCGCCATATCAAATATAATTTATGTTATTTAACAAATCGTGTTAAAAAGTGCATTTCTACAAATTTTTAGCAAATTTATTCATTACTAGCAAAATACACGACCTTACTCGGTTTGAATTCGTTTACTCTAGATTGAAGAGATAATCAAAATATATAATGACTTACGTTTTTTGTAGGATAAAAATTTATTTTAACACCTTACGCCATTTTTTTATATTTTCTACAACTTACTTTGGACACAAATCCTACACATGCATATCCATTTATGTAATACATTTCACATACATCGCACAATTGCTGTATGACAAAGCTACAAAAAGACGAAAGGTGATACTAAGATTACTACTATAAAAGACGATTTATAGGAAGATTTGGAATTCCCTTTCTTAAGTTCTTTTCATGTGCAACTCAATTAATTAAAATTACGATTTACGGCGAGTGCTCTCGCACTCATAGTCAACAAAAAAATATTTTTTTACTTGTGGCACTCTTGCCTCCGGTATGCGACATTGTAAAATTTTGCAATCTTCTCCTGTCATTGCTACAACGAATTTTTTAATGTAGGAAAAAGTTATAGTTTGGATTTTTAAACATTATTATTCTTTCAATAACGACATTATTTTTTAAATAACGGCATTATTGTTTAAATAACGGCATTATTCTTTAAATAACGGCATTATTCTTTAAATAACGGCATTATTCTTTAAATAACGGCATTATTCTTTCAATAACGGCATTATTCTTTCAATAATGGCATAACAACATTTAAAATTTACTGATAATTTATTCTGACTTACCTGCCATTCTTAAGTCTAATACTTTGTGGTGCTGTTGCGTGTGATGAGAAGAAAACACATTTATTAAAATAATAAATATTTAAAACAGGAAACAGCAAAGTAAAACAAAATAAAAGATGTCGCAAAAAATTGTTCTAAAGATATTAATTTGTGATTCAATTTTATCTCTTGATCTCGCACAGTTGCCACAACTTACAACTAAAAGTGTATAAAATTTAGATATGTGAAATTAATTCACAGCGAAAGAACCAGAAAATTAATCACTGCTCGCGCGATCTTGTTCATTCTCGTTTCATTGAAAAATATCGTCTGTCCCAAATATTCGGAAATCGTTTTCATTGCGCAAAGAATAAAAATAAGACTCGAAATAAATGAAGTATCAGAGATGAAATTCCATAAAAAAAAATAAAAATAATAAAATATTTGAAAAATAATTACTTTTTCAGCAGTACTGGTAAAGCAATCGAAGTAATCGTAATATTCAATAGACATTCCAATTTTTCCAAAACTACCAAATTATGGTTGATTTAAGTATACTTACTCAGGTGTTTTACCATGAAACTCAACTAAATATAACAATAAAGAAATGTTTAATATTGCATTCACTAAACTAATAAATAATGTATAAAATAAAATACAATGCAGTCAAATATCTGGAATACAATTCATGTGATGTCTACACAAACACAAAATCGAGCATAGAACAGAAAGACGGACAGACAGACTTTCGCAACCAATGCCACTCACTAAATGAAGATAAGTACTCACTGTATGCAAATTTTCATGAAATTATCTCAAACCGCGTGGACGTGTATAGGGCACAACATACATACAGACAGACAGACAGACAGACAGACGGACAGACAGACAGACAGACACCAAACGAGAAAAAGGCGGATTCGGCTTCAAAAGGGTCCAAAACGGATAGAAAACTTGAAATGGGTCGAAAATATTGAATGTACAAACAAACACTCCATTCTTATTTATATAGATTGAATGATTGATGCAGGGATAGAGACGTTAAATAAAATGATAAAAATTTAAGAATTTATTTAAAAGTAAGATGCAACATTTTTTAAACTATTGCATAAACAATTTTGAAGAAAAACATTTTTTTTGTCCATCTTAGTATGTATGATATAGTAAGTGTTTCCAATATATAGGATTTAAGAGATTAAATATTGTATATAGGTATATTTATTTGATATGGCGAATAACAAGACCTTATAAAGCGCTATCTGATAACATTGGCGGCAACTTCAGCCTTTTTTAAGTTGTATGTGCACACTAGAAATTATGAAAATCGAACAGAAAGTGTAATTTTTTTATAGCTTCGGAATATTCTTCAACTATTTAGCTTTCAAGCGAAGCCAAGATCTTGCAAATATTCGAAATAGTTTCCTAGTTACAATAGTTTTTGTTAGTACTGTCACCATGAACAGACATGTTTCCAAAACTTTAAACGCGATTTCTGATGAAACAAGTTTTTGCAATAGGATGCTTTGTTCCAACAGTGATAACTCAACAATAAATTAATCTATTATAATTATTTTTGTATCAATATAATCCAGGGCTCGAAATACCCGGGTGCACAGGTGCACTGTGCACATGAAAATATAACTGTGCACCTAATTTTTTCCCACTAGGTGTACACAGTGCACCTTGTACACCTAATTTAAAAACTTAAGTGCACAAGGTGCACCTGTATTAAAAAATCTATTTCGAGGCCTGATATAATCTATATAATACAGCGGATATTTTGACACTCAATTACAGTTATTAGTTAAAAAATAAATTTCTAATGGATTTTTAAATCCTAAATTTCTAGAAAAGAAATTGATTTTTTATGCATCCTTGGCTAAAAATATTTTAACAGAAAAGATTTTCTCTCAAGCAATTTTATTGAGCGTCAAAACATGAAGAATAATAACGGAAATATTTTCCACTTAGAATTGTCTTTCTAGACAAATTAGAATTTGAGACATCACTGTTCAAAAAACATGATAATTAGCTTATTATATCTTAGTCAGCTAATTACTAATTAGTTTAATATTATTTTTTTTCTCATTGAAATTATTTTAATCATAAACCAATGATCTACTGTGAAAAACCTGGATTTTTAAAGTTAAAATTAAAACAAAACACTTCTAGTATGTACATACACCTTAATCTTCCCGTCTGTTCTACTTACCTAGTGCACTTACAGGAGGCAGTAGACTGCTGAGTACTCCTTTCATTAGCGCATCTAATGACCTACGGAAGGTTACTACTCTCTTTCTTTACCAGAAATATTATACAAATTGTTTTTAGCTCCTTAACGCAAACTTGCTTTTCTTTAAATAAAACAATTTATTTATTTTCTTTTAGTTCTCTGTCATTATAATGCACATCGTTACGATAATTTATTTGTATCAGGTTACATGCCTCAAATAATTTAATAAACTCAGTGATGCATTTCAGTTAAAAATCTAATCTACATTCAAAACCTTTTGAACGACGATTTACTTTGAAAATACGTTACGTATCATTACATGTTGGACTATTTTAAATTTAAAATTATTCTGAGACTATTTTCTTAAAATTTTAGTTAATAATCGTAATTTCTGAAATTATTTCATGGAACATTAATACATTTTTCAGTACCGACCGATATGCCTTTACAATAATTACATATCAAGATAAACGACATCTTTGCTACGTGTGTTTTGAATTGGAATTTAAAAAAAATTATACGGTAGTTTTGGCGTTACCCGATACTGAGTAGAAAAATCACACTATTATCAGTAAGACTTTCACTTTTTACACAAGAAAAAAAAATGGATTCGTTTTCTATTGAAACGATGTACATAGTGAAAGTAAGAAATTAAATTTGATCTTGAAAAGTAATTTAACTGATACTACGACGTGCTATACGGTCTATACATGACTATACTATATTGGCAGGTCAAGTGCATGCATAAAGACTTTACGTGCACGAATTGCATAATGCGTTGCTGATTAATTAATCCATTTTCTATTCGCCTTCAGTAATATTAAATTGAGAAATACTTTGTTGTAAAATATTTCAAATATTTCTAAATTGAAAGCTAGACGGTATACTGTTTTACCGAGGATAGCGGCATGATAGAACAGAAAATATATTGCGGTAAGGAAATACACTATTCAAATGTGCACTAATTTTTAAAACACACCACTTTAAATTAAAACATATATAAACTGAATGCAATTAGAAAGATTCACGGTGTCTATATTAATACTTACTTAAAATAATTACTGTCTGAAATCACAGGTATAATTAATTATTAAAGTTACAGAGAGAAGGAGTGAGAAAACTGATGATCAGAAGTATCATAATATTTATACATCGACTTAGAACCACGTATGACTTCAACATATTCAGAACAAAGCTCATTCCCTTTCAGAGACACGCTTAACAAGTCCTGATACAAAATGTTAAATTAAATAGCTCGACTCATATGAACGTAGTTAATCAACTCAGTTACATATGTTATATGCATTAATGGAAAAACTTTGCTGTATCATGTAACACATTAAACATTCTGCAAGTGGACTAATGTTACACTAACATTGTCAATTACCATCAGTATCACTTCCCAAAAAGAAAAGAAGAAGATGTAAAGGTGAAAACAAAATAGAAATAATGAATACAAATTGAAAAGTGACCAGATAAATCTATTTTTCCTTTCGTAGGAAAACGTCAATGTCCTTTAAGCGCTAATAAAATAATTTTGCTGCTGCATTTGACATATTTAATCTATTCAACTTATTTTATACAGAAATTGAATGAACGGACATCTATTGATCGAATCCATTTCACATACATCCTATTCGTGTTTATAAGACAAAATCGAAAGGTGATTGACAAAGGTGAATAACACAAAAGTACTTTTGAGTTTGGGAGTGATTATAAATGCCACTTATTAAGTTCGTTACCTGTAACATTAGCTTAGTTCAAATTGCAAAATTGACAAATCCTTCGCGAATAGTTCAGCACTCATAGTTGTTTTACAAATATTTTTTACTTATGTCACTCTTCAACTAAGCATGCTGAATTTTCGAACTTCACCATTATTTAAGAGACTAAGGACTAATTGATTTTGTACGACATTTAAGATATTCGACCAAGATTTTTAAAGTGAATAAATTGCTTCTTGGAAATTGTGTTTAGTGACACGTGCAATAACAAAATAATTTCTTCGAAAATTGAATCTAATTGAATTAAGTACAGACAAAAGAAAGGTTACATGTTACCTATTTTCAAAACCAGATAGATCCATTTAGAAGCTCATTTTATTTTTTTTAAATCAATGTTTTAAACAAAGTTTTGACGGAAATAAAAAGTTGTTTAAATATACCGTAAATAATTAAATTGCACAGCATTGATATTTTATCGTTACTGCAAATAATTTTTAATATTTCAAAAACCGTAATTCGGATTTTATTCTAACATATTCCTTCAGTGTAAGCTACGTTCCATTAAAATTTGCTTTGTTTGCATTCAGTTGCAATTCTAATCCTTTATGGGGTTCTTGTGTTGGATGAATCGGAATTATGATTTACTAAAAAATGAATATTTACTTAATTTACATCTGCAGAAACAGACCGAAATAAAAATAAATAATTTTCCTAAATATTTTAATTTGTGATTGCTTTTTATGTCGTGGTACTTGCCCAAATTATAACTTAAAAATAGGAAATTGAAAATGCAAAATTAATTCCGAGTGGAAAAATATCATAAAGCTATATTGCTGCAAGTGGTTAACGACACGAATTTCGTTTCGTTTAGAATGTGCTGCACTTCAAAGCACTTTTTTTAAATGAAAGATCCAGTTTTGATGGAAAAACGTCCTTGTTTGCAATCAGAATAATGGTGTTACTTGCCTATCGTGTTCAGCTTTTACTGAAACCAATTAATTGTATTTGAAATATGGAAAATGAATGTAAATTTTAATGAGTTTCATCGTTGTAAAATGGCAACAAAATTCAAAATTTAAAAATACTTCGATTCAATTTTATTAGCTAGCAGTCTTGGTCTAAAGGTTGCGTCATGTGTATATTTTTTATGGAAAGTTCATCGAAATGTACATTTACTGTCCAGAAACTGAATAATTATTGGACTCAACATAATTAAATTCTATTTTGCTCTGGTTCAAAATTCAATGTGTTATTCTCTTTTTATCATCTGTCTCTATTATATTCATCATCTATTTATATTTCGGAAAGAGAGAGAAAACGTTCGAAATAAATGTAGCATAATGATTTTATTTCCGTAGAAATATTTTATGTAAAAATAATCGGCTTTTTGAGAAAAACTGATAAAACAATCAGAATAATCGAGGTACTCAAAATCCATTCCAACTTCTCTAAACAATCAAATTATGGTTTATTTATGTATAGCTTATCAATATTTTTTGCATAAAACTTGTCTAAACACATAAACAAAGAAATTATATAAATAATTTATTTACTAAAATAAAATAGGTTTTAGTCTTATCATCATTATAATTTGTAATATATCTAATATAAAGAATTAATTATTAAATTTTCTTTACATATTTTTTACTTAATTTATAGCAAATAACCATTTTCTGGTTAGGTTACGAATACGAGGTTCCTTCGATATTGTGATTTGTACAAATTCTTCTCGCTTCATTTCGACAACAGTGGATAGTCAAACAGAACAGCGTTTATTGGGATCACAAAAATCAAAGCTAATTCCTGGACAACCTCTTCATCCATAGCATTTTCTGTTAATTTTTTTTATGGATTATGACATAGGTCAAATGGTCGCTTCTAGAAGCGCTTCAAATACGTTCTTTTTGGACCAATAATGGGTCCACACCAATTCAGACACGAATGGGAAGGTCGGGAATGAAAAGGTCATTTGTGAATTGACCTTATATATTTTGATCTCCAATGTCTTTTGTTCTGTTGTTTACGCATCCTCTGATGTAGAAATAAAGCGAGAAGAAATTGAACAAACCACGTTGTCGAAAGGGCCTGTACTTTTAGCAATTCCAAAGGTGGTTATTTGTAATTTATTAAGTAAAATATACCTGAAAACATTCTTCAGAAAGAAGTGTTAAAACATTTGTAACTGCTATAAAAGTTGTTCCTAAAACATGGTACCATTTACAAAGAAAGCAATCCATACTATACGTTCTTCTAATATATAAGTTTATCTTTATTGTGCTTATGACATATTTCATACAGTAAAAATAGTGCTGTACATTTTTCATAATTTCGCTAAAGAGGTTACAATGATGAAATAAATCTATGACTACCACAAGACCAAGCACGTGATAGCCAGAAATATCGAAACCAAAATAACTCTCCTAAACAGATTCGGGGAATAGTTATTACAGGAATTTCTCCGTTCGTAAAAGTTGTTTTATCGCTGACTTGGAGAACAAGCGATTGGTAGAACATACACCGATAAGATAAGCACTAGATCCGAGGAGAAGGAAATACCTCCGCACCAACAGAAAGATTACAGATAGAGCGGGTCATTTATCATAATGCGGGAGCGTACCGGGTTTTTGACTTAACTGAGAATAGCGCACAGAATGGTGATGCTTCCATGCCCCTAATTGGGTTGTTTTTTCAATCAATTAGGTCCATGTATTCTGCGTAATGTAACATAAGAAAAATTTAGGTGAATCTCAGATCTTATTTTTTATCTTCAGGTGAGTTTTAATGACCATCGAAGGAATTTCGCGTTCTTTCATACTTAAAAAGAACTTGCGTGGTATTGTATGAAAGGAAAACCGCTTTAGAGAGCATTTAGGGGTATGCTTTTCAATGTATCTAAGCGGTCATTTATACAACGGAAATGATTTCACAATCTTGAAATCAGTTTAAGCCGTTTTGTATTTAATTTATTCCAAAAGCTAAAAATATTTTTAAATGTGAAACAAAATATAATAATATGAATAACTGCTAGGAAAACCTTTCTTTTCTGAATTTTACTAAGCCAACATATTTGATTCGTACTTTATGCAAATCTTATCACGGTTATGCAAATCTTGTCACGTGATCTTTCGTACTATTATAGAAGCGGTTGCAATATGTTGTATCGGTATTCCCGCTTTATTTCCCACTCTCACTTGTTTGATCACGTACCCGCTTACTTGATCTCTTCGATCAAGTTATTAGATTTACTTTTCAAAGTAACTATGCGTCGATTGTAATCTTTTAATCTTAACTTAAATTCATTTGTTATCTTTTAAATAAATTCTAGTTTGGATTTTTAAGGACATCGTCATGTGTACTTTTAGTAACTTATGTTTATATTAGCCGAATAGAAGGTGATAGTTTATTTTACCTCATTGCGTGGACACTCTAATTGACCTTAAAAATAAATCAATAACATATAACATGTCCAAGGTACAATTTTTAAATGAATTCATTTGGCATATTTTTAGCTTTGGTTAGTTGTTTAGGGTTATCCTAAAAATTATATTTTTCTCTAAATATTCTCTAATTACACATATACTTTCAGAAATAGATATTATAACTGTTATAATCATTAGTATAACGATGAAGAATGTAAATATCGTATATTCTTCAATCAGAATAAATGTAAACACCACCGGACCAAATAAATATTTAAACTTTCATGTGTAAGCTCAAATTGTTCTTAAGTTTAATATTTTCACATTCGTATGTTTAGGATAAAAATTCGATTATACATATTTGTTTTAGGATGATTAAGAGTCTTTATGCTCAACAAAGATAATAAAATCAAAGTATCGAGTTATATGATGATAAAATATAAAATAGATGCTAATTTACAAGAATTAGGATACGAGAAAAACTACGTTGATATGAATACTTCAAACAACACTTAACATTCACAAAAAATAAAAATAATTTTGAACGAAAATATGTAATTTAATTGTGTTTAGTTTAACCATTTGCGTCAGTACTTGTTCATTTTAATCAATGTACAGCACTTTTAATAGTTAAAATAAATGTCTCAAAGGCAGTTTAAAGCTTCTAAATACGCAATTCTTACAACCGAATATTTTTACAAAGTCACGTTCATAAGCAGATAAACTATAGAAATTCATAAAAGCACAATTTATGAAATAATAAACAATGTAAGAGCATAAAACACAATTTTGCACTTAAATATACTTCATCGCTCAACGGTGCTTACTTTAAGAATTCTTGCTATTTTTTGGAATGACGCATCTCATGGAAGGCCATTATCAGAAAACGATATTAAACTGTCCTAAACTCTCCTTAAGTTTATTCCGAGGCAATTTTCGATAGTGCATTATCTTTCCATGTCACTCAAAATCTCAAAATCTAAACCAATTTTTTTTTGTTCTACGTGTAGTAAAAATTATTTGACGAACTAATCTCAAAAATAAATTTTTTTTGGTCTCGAAGAAAAGTTTTATTATAGAAAATATTGATTCCTGAATAATAGGCGATGAATGTAATGTAATGTACTTAGAATATCTCTTCGTTCTTCTGAAACATTCATTTCATGCAATAGAATGTGAGTTAGGTAATTACTGCCAAAAACATTTGTTATATGTTTGAAGTAAACTCTGCATAATTAAAATAATTTTGATTTAAACTATGAAGTGGTTTACTTACTGTAACGAATCACTTCATTCATGGTAATTTAAAAGACAAAAATTTTAACGGTTCAGTAAACTTATCAAAATTTAATCAAGTATAATATGCATCTACATGTATGCAGAATGGCAGTTGCACAATATTTTGCATTAAGATCAGCTTTGAACAAACAATAAAAATATGTATTGTCAATAATTTAATAAATAAAACACTTAAACCAATTTTTACAGACAAAAGTACTATATAAACTGCTATCACTGCGCAATATTTACAATATGTGCTGATACTACCTTCTATCATATTTTTATAAATATTTATTAAATACGTTCACAATTGAAAAAATGTTAGGTAGAAAAACATGAATAGTAACTGTTCTTTCACGACACAATATTTTGATTCATACCTCAGTAGTACATGTTTTCAAAATGGTTTTATTTATTGAACGATTTGGTTTAGATAATATTCCCTGAATTATTGATATAAATGCTCTAGTCATGCTGAGAATTCATTTGTGATAAAACATTACCTGGTTCTTCTAACTACAAAAAGTTTTTTGATTACCAGATGCCTGAATATTAATATATACTCCAGGAGTTTATGAACAAATTATTTTACATGTGTACTTTAGTAAATAATTACTTCATAATAACATATAGGAATATTACAATTGCGTTTTAAAATTGGAATTGCATGCCTTACATTTTATAACTACGGTGTTTTAGTGTTAATGTGGTTTTCTCAGGAATAACCCGTCGGGCATTAATTCTTGCTAACGTGACAGTCTCTATGGTACTTCCTGGGTACAATGGAAGGTGTTACCCCGTTGCACAGACCGTAAAATGTAGTTTTAGAACATACTTTGCTGTGGAACTTTTAGAAACTGGCTAGCTTTTACGTATCGTTTGGAAGAAAGTAAGAAACTTCAAGCTGCCTACTCGACTTCTGCATACACGATAATCGAACACTTACTCAAGCTCAACAATCTACCAGTTTCTTGAGAGCTGCTGCCTTAGGCGTTAATTGGGGCGGGCACTATAAGTATGTCAAAGATATTAAAACTATTAAACATTTAGTTCATTAAACATATGTTTTAATTCATTAACCCCGAAGGAAGCTAATTTTAGAAAACACAATCGGAAGCCAATAATTACAAAATTTTAACACGAAACAATAGTTGTGTTCCTATTTCGTCATTTACCACTAAACTGAACTCTTTAAAATTCAATTATTCATTTTATTCTGATGTTTGTAGGTAATGTAATCCAATATGTTCCTTAGAGTCAATTTAATTCTTCCGATAGTCTTCACACCAATGCTTTTCTTCCATTGTAATTTATAAGCCCTATTTATTCCCAACAACTGATTGACAATTTATTTTATCTCATCATCTACATTTCCTAGAACGCCTTAGATAGCATTTCATTCTGATGTTTGTAGGTTAAGTAATCCCTTGTATTCATTTGGGTTAATTTAATCCTTCCGCTAGTCTTAGCACCGATATATTTTCTCCCATACTAATTTATAGACCAGACTTCTTACCCAACAGCCACTTGAAATTTAGCGATGTTTTTATTCCTACTTAATCATACTCACTCAATGGAAATCAATAATTTACAATTGACTATTTCATTATTAAATGTATAAATTATATTCCTTGGGACAATTTAATCCAATTGATAGTTATAACTCAAATGTTTTTTTTCCACTGCAATTTACAAATCAGATTATTTGCCAACAACCGATAGAAACTTAAATGATTTAATTCTTATTTCATTATCCTCATTTCATGGAACTCTTAAGTTTCCATTTAATCCGATGTTTGTAGATAAAGTAATCCCTTATATTCCTTTGGGGCAATTTAATCCAGCCGATAATCTTAACACCAATGTTTTTATCCCGCTGTAATTTATAGGCTAGATTTATTCCCCAACAACTGACAGAAACATTCTTTCCCCTTAACGTTGAGCTGAGAAAATGGATCTAATTATCACTTATTCTAACCCACTACCATGCGTAGTTAAAAATTTCAGGAATCCAGCTGCAGTTTTCTTAAGAGTTAAGCTAAATAAGTTTACTGAAAAAGAAGATACTTCAAAACTCCTGTATTTTAATTAGAATCGACGAAGATCTCAAAGCAGCTTTCTTAAGAAGCATGGCACCTGGCGTTAGTTCGATGCGATTTAGTTCGTTTCTTTTGTTTGAATCCGACGTTCACGCAGTTGGCCGTTAACATAAAAAGGAGAGCGATGCATTATTTACATTCTTTTGGGAATCCGTTGAAGGGAAAGTAATTTTTAAATTAAAGAGAATGTGGGAAAAACTATGTAGGATTTCCATCAACAGCACATCAATGAGATAGCTGAGGATTCGCTTGAATCTTAGGAAATGTGTTTGTGTGCTTTGTCCTAAGTGAATTCTGGGAAAATAGTTTCCCTTTTTGTGAATGTTTACCTTGATGTGGTTGGTGTTTATGAAGAAAAATAATTTATACAAAATGCTGTCATATCCTGTTCAATGATCTCACACAAATATTTAAAAATAAAACACAAACATGTTTAATTTTAATCCTAAATACAATCCCAGTATTTCCTTTTATTACTATTTACACACATTTTTGTGTTTTGATTAGAATCTACGAGGATCGAAAAGCTGTTTTCTTACACAGTATGTCACCTGGCTCAGTGCGATTTATTAGCTATGTCGTTTAAATACAGGGTTACTCAGTTAACATTTAACATAAGAAAATAGCGCGATTAATTATTAACATTCATGAGGAATCCGGTGAAGAAGTCATTTTTAAATTAAAGAAAATGTAGAAAAACCAGTCGGGAAAATTTCCACCAACAGCGCAGCAATATGTCACCGAATCATTTGCTTGAATCTTAAAAAAAGCGTACTGTGTGCGTTGCTCTAAATGAAATCTGAGCAAATAGTTTCGCTTACTGTCAACGAGTTCCTCAAAGTGGATGGTATTTATGAAGACAAATACTTTACGAAATGTAGTCCCATTATCTTTATTAATGTCTAACAAATTGTTAAACTTGGATGTTTGCATTTGTCTTAAATTCTAGAACATACACTACTCGATGATATTAAAACGTTAAAAGTAACCTATTTATTTAAAAAATTCATCTCTGCCGAAAAAATCCAATTACAGAGAATAAAGACAAGATTGTATTTCCACAGTGTGAATTTTGAATTTTAGGCGAGAACTACGGTAACATTTTCCACAGAAAAGAAAGATTTGCTCACTGCAACACTCGATTTATTTGAATTTTGAAATATTTGTCTAATTCATGATGTTTTTTAACATCAATGATAGATGATATCAACGAAACGCAGAATGCTCCTTCAGTAACTTCCCGGTATAGATATAACTTGGTTACACTCGATTCGATAAGATAAAACAGAATACTTAAATCTGAAAATGAATGTATTCTACAAACGGTGTTGCGAAACAATATATTATTTGATTTATTGCCAATTATTTTACTACTGGCTATTTGAGAAACAGCTACTGTTACCTTGGAGTTCAAGTTCAGCAACTGCGTCCAAGGAAACCGTACCCAGAACATAAAGGACCACAAGTATAAGATAAATAAGTTATAGTTAATATAAGGATCTCATTACTAAAGTAAGAGAAAGGGGAACTTGATACTAGTGAATTAAATATTGTTTACTTTGAGTTGAATCTCCATATTAATTAGGGAGTATATTGTCATTTTTTTAACAATTATAACGTACCACATAACCAGCTTAAAATTAGAAACGTGGTTAGAGCTTACGTAGTCGAAACGTTGAATAATCTATTTTATTTGCATTCTATGCAAATATAGGACCATTTTAGATACTAATAACGCTAAATGTCTACAAGTCGGTGACTTTTGATTCCATTTATTTCGTGGAATACTTCTCACCCCAAGTCTTCAAAGCGTTAATTCCAAATTTGGTTTCATTTCTTCATCTTCGGTACAGATGCCTTCAAAGACAGAAAGATATTTTATGGCCATTCTGTATATATGTATAGACGTTTACTATCTTCTTATGAACTAATAAAATACCTCTTGTCAGGAAAGTACTAGCCTACATATATCCGAACGTAACAATTCTAGCTTGATCGTTAGTAACAAAACAACAGGATGTAATGAATACTTTATCGGAGAAGGAAGACAAAGAGTAACACAAATAACACGATAAATAGAAACTGTTTTTGTTATGGGAATATAATGCCTTTTAATTTCGACTGATCCAAGAACAAAAAATCATCTCATTTATCGACAGACGCATATAAAGCTTTTGGAAAGAAACATCATATTAAGGAATAAAATATTTTCCTGAGTAATGAAATAAAATCATATATTCACAAGTATTTTTGTTTTAATGTGCATAATTTTACTTTACAAATAACCGGTATTTATAAGCAACTATTCCAAAACCAGTAAAAATATGTTTTTCATATATATATATATATATATATATATATGTATGAATCTAATGATGGTATATACATATACCATCATTAGATTCATCGCAATAGGAATGAGATCTTTTAAAATATTATGACTACAAGCAATAAAACCAAAATAACATTGAATTGCACCATTTAATAAATGAATTTAAAAGATGCAAGTTGATATAATTATTTGAATACAAAGTATTTCAATTCTGCTTAGAGACTTTTATGTTTCCACTGCCAGTATCTTAAAATTAATTTGACGATTTTTAAAATTGCAATAGTGCGTTAATATCAAATACCAGCTTGTATTTTCGGTGAATATAATTTCCCTCTCTTAATAAATATTAGTTTAGTAGTTTAAATATTAGTTTTATTCCAAAACTAATAATTAATTAGTGAACATTTATAAAACATTAATGTAAGCATCCGTAAAACCAATGTTATGTCTTTCGATGAGCTTTATTTACGTGCCAAATAACTCCTTTATGCAATATATAATATCCATCTCTTAATAAATATTAGTTTAATAGTTTAAATATTAGTTTTATTCCAAAACTAATAATTAATTAGTGGAAATTTATAAAACATTAATGTAAGCATCCGTAAAACCAATGTTATGTCTTTCGATGAGCTTTATTTACGTGCCAAATAACTCCTTTATGCAATATATAATATCCATATCTTAATAAATATTAGTTTAGTAGCTTAAATATTAGTTTTATTCCAAAACTAATAATTAATTAGTGGAAATTTATAAAACATTAATGTAAGCATCCGTAAAACCAATGTTATGTCTTTCGATGAGCTTTATTTACGTGCCAAATAACTCCTTTATGCAATATATAATATCCATCTCTTAATACATATTAGTTTAGTAGTTTAAATATTAGTTTTATTCCAAAACTAATAATTAATTAGTGGACATTTATAAAACATTAATGTAAGCATCCGTAAAACCAATGTTATGTCATTCGATGAGATTTATTTACTTGCCAAATAACTCCTTTATGCAATATATAATATCCATCTCTTAATAAATATTAGTTTAGTAGCTTAAATATTAGTTTTATTCCAAAACTAATAATTAATTAGTGGACATTTATAAAACATTAATGTAAGCATCCGTAAAACCAATGTTATGTCATTCGATGAGATTTATTTACTTGCCAAATAACTCCTTTATGCAATATATAATATCCATCTCTTAATAAATATTAGTTTAGTAATTTAAATATTAGTTTTATTCCAAAACTAATAATTAATTTGTGGACATTTATAAAACATTAATGTAAGCATCCGTAAAACCAATGTTATGTCTTTCGATGAGCTTTATTTACTTGCCAAATAACTCCTTTATGCAATATATAACATTCCTGAAATAAAATTTTCCCTTTAGGTATTACGATACCATGTTTCTAATAAACGTTTTCCCCTCTACACACACAAATTGAAATAATCGAAAATCATACGAAGCCTTTTATAAGCCATACGAATGTAAGAGATCTTATCAAACAGAAGTTTCGCTAAAGCGTTACAGTTCTTGAAAAAATCGAGTACATCAGGTGGCTCGAACACTCAGTGATCATCATGGTAAAAGAGGTACTGGAAGAAGACTTTATTGGAAGCAATGAAGCTTGATCTTTGGCATATCCCCTCTTTCGTCCCTGTTTCCTGACCACACGTCAGGATCCCTTATTGGTTAAGATGATCTACGGCTCTAGGTTTCAGGAAACGAAAGTATTGCATTCCATTCCTGTTCGATTTCAATTTATATCCTGCATAAATAGTCAGCCTGGGTTTTGTTCATGGATGTTATTCCTTAACAGTGGTGATTTATTTGAATATCAGATGAATATGCTGTTTCGTTTCAGGTGATATGGTACATGATGAATTCAAAATATATATTCATTTTTCAGGTTTGAAGAGTTTCCAAAATGGAGTTATAAATTTGAAATGAAATGAATTGAAAGGGAGGAGATTCAGAACCAATGTATTCTTTTAAAGTTCTTGAATTCAATTTGATGTTCTCTGTATCTGAAATTCCTATTATATTATACTTAGCTTTTTGTTTTCCATTCACTGACTGCAGAGAAATTCAATTCTTGTTCTTAGTGTTTTCATTTTTCATTCTTTTATGAAATTCAATTCACAATACAAGTTTTAAGAACGTGTCTTTTATTTCGGCTAAGTTATTAAACATTAATTTAATAGTTTAGTTTGATGCTTGTTTTGAAGTATCTGATGAAATTTACCTTACATTTCTGAATCAAAAAAGGCTTTCCCTAAGGAAAAACAGTTTTTTTTCCTAATGACTTTAGTTCGGAGAAAACTAAGTTAAGGATTATAATAATTTGATAAAATATGTATAAATCTATATCAAAATATTTAAAAATATTCTTTAAATTTTAATAAATTTTATCGTTTCCCTAAATAGCAAGTCGTTACAAACAAAACTCTTTCGAATATTATAAGATTCTAGAGTGTATAAACATAATTTAATACTGTGTACATAAATCTTGTATCCATATAAAGAAATGTTTTGTGCCATAGCAAAAAGCTGTTACATTTTTAACCCTATAGTTTTATTCTAAGTTGGAAAACATATTTATACATGTTTATGAGTGATAGTTAAATGAGACACAGATAATAAAAATTATTTTGAAAAAACTAAATATAAAATTATTTACTAATAATATTTTCCTCATAAGCGTATAAATTTTATGTTTTTGATTAAAATATTCCATTTCTTCTTCCTTGTGAAACTACTATATTGAAAATGTATTCCACTTATAATACAATCTCTGGATTAATAAATATTAAGTCAGTGAATAAATGGAAATTTACAGCCTGTGTAATAGTTTGCACAGTTATAGTTCCAATCTCTGACCACTTCCCTGCAGTGGCACATACGCATTTGTTTGATGGGAAATGAGCTTCTATTATTCATTTCCAGTGGAGAAACATATTTCGCAATGTGGAATTGAATGAGTGAAGAAGTATATCCACTGCGAACATAAATTTTCAATGAAACTTCTCGACTGCTTTTCGGTTTGGGGGTTTTTGGCAGGGAATATGGCACACACAAGGGCGTGGAGTGATGCATTATTAATGGTTTTGAATACATTTCGAAAATATAAGTACATCTGGCGCGAACGAATATTTCTTTACGCTGAAAATCTTTCCCGACATTTCTTCGAGTTTTTGAAGAACTAAGTTATTTAAAACGTCAAACTGTACATTTTAAACGGATACAGACATGCAAAATTATTAATTTGTAGTAAAACTATGAAATTATTTGACAGTAACGAGATTCTGTAATGAAGAAATGAGTTTTTTTCAATGGTTTTGTAGTTTAACCACATAATATTTCAGTTGTATTTACTGTAATATTATCTTAAATGTCATGATTAAATATTACAGATTATATCCGGAAGTAAATGTATATCTATTGATTTTGTAATATAAAAAGCTACATAATTGAATAGTTATTACGCTTCATACAAGTTAACTTTTCCCCGCTTATCAATTTTTAGTCGTCATTGATGCCGATGTCGTCATTGGAAAGTGTTTGTCTTGTGAAATTTAAAAAAGGAGAAAGTTTGTCTGTGAAGACAGACAAACAAACGTTGTTTAGAAAAACAAAACGTTTAATTAACAAACACGAAAAAGACGAAATTGTACACATTTAGAGCAGATGTATCTCTGCTCTGGATTACTTAAACACAGGCTTAAAAAAAGTAAAAAAAAAAAAAAGCAAAAAAAAAAAACCACACCATTTCACACGAGATGTTGCTTGCAAACACTGCTCTCCTCTCGCACCCCACCTTTTCCTCCTCTCTCCCCTCTTCGGAGGTGGTATGACGTCACAAGCCTTGGAGATGTCTCCTTCTGTCACCGGACCTTATCTCTCCTCTAAGTCTCGGACCGTACAATATACATAACTATTAATTTGCCATGATTATGCTTCGTAGGTTTAGCAAATGAAATAGTTATATGCAAATAGCATAAAGTAAGTTTAGGTACCAATATTATTAATATTCTAATTTTAAAGCACATTTTTATGAGAGAATGCCTAGTTGCTCTAGGTGACTTTTCTGTACTTAGGCGGGCCCTTAGCCCACTTCAATGAGTAACGGATCAGCATACTGTGGGTTGGAAGTGCGAAACTCTATCCAACCCAAGACAGTGAATGTCGTGTACATGGAGGCTGGTGGACATTAAATCTGTTGTGGCCTCAAATGTGTCTTCAAATCAATCAAATTTTTGGAAGTTTGGAGAGTGAGGTTCTAGCTCAAGTGTTGTCCTCGTCATCTGACCGAGTTTTAAAACCATGAGTTATTTTCCTCGTATTTTCTTTCCCTTCGGGATGGATTCCAGACTGTCAAAAATACCTCTATGTGTTGATCCAATGCGACGTTAATCAACCTACCTCTACAGATTGACAACATTTCCTTTGTGTTGTTCTACGATCAACTATTAGGTTTTCAGTTTCCATATTCGACTTTTACATAAAACTACGAAATAATTTTTAATTTCAATAAGCCTTCAAAATAGGAAGAGTACTGAGGCCTTGCATGAAAATTCACTGTCGGAAAAAAAAAAGGTTTTAATGTGTGTCCTCAGTGAACTGGAAGAGGCATACTAAAGATAAATATAGCGTTTTATAGACTAAGAGTTTCCACCTGAAATGACTTTTACACATAATTCGAAGGTACACTTTGCAACAGAGTAAATTTGGGACTTTGTACAGAGTTTGAAGGGGTCCGTAATTTGTCGAAATTCTATGGTGTTGGGCTCAAGATTGGGCCTGTGTAACTTTAGATTACATTGAGTGAGGACTGTGTAAATAGTATAGTTTGAAAGCTATAAAACTTCGAAAAAACACAAGTCTTTAATCGTTAAAATTATCTTTCAATATCATTAGCAAACTGTACTAATCAGAAAATACTGAACATTATTTTTTAATATTCAGAATGAACAATCATTCAAATTTATGTGTGCGTCATCCATTCAGAAATCCAAAATCAGGTCAGAGTACACACATCAAAATTACTCTTTGAGACCGCAACATAACTGATAATGTTTTACTAACAGGAATAACATGGATACATTTGATTTTTTAAGGCAGCAGTAAAATGCTTTTGCTTTTAAGTAATAACAAGAAGCTGGTATAAGGAACATTTGTCAACACTTTTAAAAATGTCACTGATTTTGTATTAGTTCAAATATTTAGTAGAAGTTTTTTAGAGAAAAACATTCATTGTGATAAAATATGAGTTTCTTTTTTCGAATAGTACCTAAGATTAACGTATTTCTGAAAGTTGTAGAGGGTATGAAATATCAAATACCTTTATATTTGTCACCCAATTGATATATCTCTCTCCTGTAATAGAACTATAGGTTTTATATTTTCAGTCAGTTATAGAGTTTTCTAGATATACTTCTTTCTATGATTGCGTACCTATTACAAACTAACTCAATAAAGTATGTGTATTGGAAATATTTTTATTGCTTAAACACATACATTCTTCTTAAGTAAAGACATTTTTTGCATATTAAAAAAATGTATATGCCAGATATAAACATGTGACCTACATTACAAACTGCCACCTATCCAGTATACAAGTCATAACATTTTACTGCCACCTAATAGCCTCTGTGCTAACTAGTATATCGGTCATAGAGTTTTTCTGTAAACCAGTACTTACCGTGTTGGAATCCATGTATGAAAAATATCAGTGGCTTATTCAGAGTAAGCTACCATACATTTACAATTAATTCACCCCTCGTAATGTCGAAAGCCTAATTGATCAGTGACAGCGCATTAGGAATGAAATAATAGGAACTTAAAAGTCCCTGATTATCATCTACAGCTGAATAAATAAATGTATTTCCATTGAAATGCCTAAAAACAGTATTGTAAATAATAACTGTCACTTTTTGCACATAAAATAGAAAATTGTAACGGAAACTTCTGTATTGATAGCCTTCGAATAGGTTGCAGGTACCGTTATAGAGTAAATTGATATGTATAGTGAAGTTGAGCCATCATAGTGACGAGCAGCCGACTACACCATGGAGGGAATCCAGACAACGCAATCGAGTCAAAGGCCAGTTTACCCATCACTAGTCCTTAACGGTCATTAGTACAGCTAAATTAATTGGAAGGGATTAGTAAGTAGTCCAACTATATTATGGGGTTCCCACAATGCTCTTCGGTGGAATAAAGCAGATAATGCTAGCTAAAAGTACTACAACGAAAAAAAAGTATTCACGCAGCACTAAAACAATTTAACACAGTCACGTGATGGAGTATCGGGCAAGCAATTGGTCATCAATACGTCTAGTGACGCGCATGCGCAAGAGCTGTGAAAGTCGTCATACTCAAACACAGAAAGCGACCGTTATGTATTACTAGCTCTTGCGTGGGTAACCCGGCGTTGCCCGTGCCCATGGTGTAAAGTATTAATCTGGTGTAAAATTTTTCGAAGATTTCAAATCCGTTGAAGATATATTAAATTTAAAAATTATTTATTTATAGAAAATCACATTTTTAGGTAACAATCTAAAGTGAAATTTTCCGCAAATTTCAAATCAGTTGAAATTTTTAATCTATCTTTAGCAATTCCAATTTTACGAAAAAAAACTCAACAATCCCAGTTAGTATGTTTATTATTTCTCGCTCTCATTCGCGGAAATGGGACAGGAAATGTAATCTGTTTCTTTTTTTTTAACACGAAAGGCAGAAGATGCTATCTGTTTTTGTTTTTTTTGGAAAGAGAAAGTTCACGTGACGTCACAATCTCTTGTGAAAATGTAACCGAATGTCACGTGGGTAGAAAAGTCCATATTTTTGGGTTTCTTCTTTCGTTGGGAAGAAACGCGTTTGAAGAACCAGGTAGAGAATAAAACTATTGAATTCATTTAAAAATCTTCTAGATTGAATTTTAAAATTTCGCCACGACCCAAAAAATTGTAAAAATATCGGACTACCTGTGTGCCAAATCTCATTGCTGTAAGTGCCAAAGATCGTCAGTATTTTGTGGCCGCGAAACAAACAGACAAACACTTCCTTTTATAATATTAAAGATGGTATGGTTCACAGTTAGTAAATATTTCAACACTAAAAAACAACCCACATTTATAAAAGCTTATTTCGGTAAAAAAAGAGTGAGATTCTCCTAGATGGTAATGAGATCAGTAGTTATGCTGTACGATGACAATTGCTTCATGTTGATGAATTGTAAATTTACAAAATTATAAGTATGTTACTTGTGTTTTAGAGTATGTAGAGTCTATCCATTGCTGGTGTAAACAGTATTGTTTTTCGCAAGAAAATTCAACTATTTCCACGTACGGTATCTATGCTATCATAGACAGTTCGTTCGTTAGATTTATCCGAAGAAGTCTGGATCAGTTTGGAATGAGACAACTAGGAGCAGACAGGAAAATCTCTTCTATAAATCATAACTAATAGTTACCTAAGACAACATCTATACAACTTAATGTCATGGTAGGCTGCGAGATACATTGTCGAAAATAAGGGGTTATTCCATACTAGTATTACCATTGTATTTTTTTGACGCAATAAATGTTTTCCCCTCATAAGCGTACATTTAACTTTCCTTATACGGTTATTGCTAGTATATTATAATACTATACCTCTGGTTCGCTTATTACGATATTCTGATGAGATAATCCAATATTTCACTATTTTTTATTATTTAATCTTAAAAAATCTTATGTGTCCATTTAATTCTTATAATAATATATAACCTCAGACATTTCTGCAACAAAAAAAATACTACTACTATAGTTTACCAGTTTATATTTTGAAACGAAGAAGTTTATCCCAACGTTATGAATTTAGTTCATTTTTAGAGTTTAAAACATTGATGAACATGAATTTGAAGATATTTTCAATAGTTATAAAACCAATTTCTGGAATACCTTGGTTTAGTTACTGTGCTTGATAAAACTCCATAGTTTTCGGTTTAGTTAATTATATATATTATTATTATTATTTATTATATATATATATACAGGGTGTTTCAGAAAGGACTCCCAAGATTTGAAATGAAATAATTACGAAGCAGTGATAGATAGAAAGATGAATCAATTGGTACGTTTCATGAGCAGGGCTGGAATTTGAAAAAGACCGGTTTACAAAATTAGCTATAACTTTGAATAATAGATGGCGTTGCTTTAGGCGCTTTGCTCTGTTCTTTTTCTCTTTGAATAGTGTGTAAATTGTCATTTGTAAACAGGCGTCTAATTACATTACAATGAATTCAAAATGTTCACCTTGAACAACAATTACTTGACGCAAGCGAAAGGAGAAGTTTGAAGCCACCTGCCACAATGTGTACCCTGAAATGGATACACATTCATAACACATTAAATGTTCAATCCGTTCAAGCGTTTCAGAATACTTATATTGTATAAAATATCTTTCAAATAGCACCATAAAAAGAAGTAGCAAGAAGTAGCATGGATTGAGATCCGGGGAGTATGGAGGCCAATACATTTTTTTGCCAGTCTCTTTTCGATAATTTACATCAATGACTATGTGACTGAAGTTTTCATTAAGGAAGGTGAACACTACATAAAAATGTTGTTGTCGAGCACCATCTTGCATAAGCCACGAAATGTCTGGAGCATCCTTGTTGTTCAAATAAATCCAGGATTAAAATTTCCTCCTTCAACAGGATACTGTTAAACTTCCTGCATCGTTTTAGCAGGGAAGAGACAGAAGTTTGAAAATAGCCAACTCTCAGCTATATTTCATGCGTGCAATGACCACAGCGCCATCTATTAGTAAAACTTGTAACTTATTTTAAACTGGTCTATTTCCATAGCTGTCGATTAAATGTACCACTTCGGTTTCGCAGTTAGGTCAGTTCGAAGTTAGGGAGTCCTCCTTGAAGCACTCTGTATCTGTATATATGAGGCTATCAGACCAAAAGTGGTCTACCCCACAAAATCCAAAAAAAAAATTTTCCCCTTCATTACGGCCTTTAACTTTTTATGAAATACGCAGGTTCAAGTCTTCTAAAATTACAAAATAACTTATTATTGATCACTGATAAATTGATTTTCAGAACCTCAAATTATATTGTAGTTTAATAAAAATATGTAAAAAATGGCAGCCAGAAAATCGTGTTTTTCTCCATTGAGTTTGTTGGTGTTTAGGCCACACTTGCTCTGATAGTGTCATATGTAAATAAAAGATAGCTTCTGTCTATCTATTATCTAAACAAATCTACACCGTTCGATCAATCGTAAAGTAGACATCATATAAAGCCCCGTTTTTTTTAACCTATGTGTACAAAAAAATGGTGGTTAAAAACAAAATCAAGATCGCCATAAGAATAACTTTGAGTACAAAACGATTGCCTCATGCAACTTAGTTTGTTTCATCCATATTGATAGAAAAACAACTTTGCAATAAAATTGCATTAACGGCAATGCTCAAAAAACAATTTTTTCCAAAGCAAATTAAATTACAATATAATATTTAAGTGGAAACTGACTTTGCATTTCTTCCCCTGATATAAATAAATGATGAATATTTGATTCATAAAAATAGAATGTTTAAAATATTTAATTTTATATAACTTACATTTAGTAATGGAACACGAATAGCCCAAACGAAAAACTTATTGTTCATACAAGCGTAATTTTGCTACTCAGTATCTGGTCTCGGAATACAGCTTTTTCTTTAATTTTGGTTTAAAATTCTAGGTTTGCGAATTGGAGTTCACGGCTGAATGATATGTGCTAATGAATATTTTATCATTTCCAAGTATTAAAAAAAAGTTCTTTTCTAAATAAATCATTATTGTCTGCATAATATTTTTCAAAAGTCTTTTATCAAATTGTTCTATTTCAGAGTATATTCAGGATGTTGAAATTCGACATGTATGTACTTATATTTCTTATTTCAGACTTCTGAATCTTTTCAAGGATTTAAATTTCTTTTCTGTGTGTATTTATGTTTTCCACTATTTTACGTATGGCAGTTATATTATTTGGGAGTTAAAGTTTTATTATTTATTTAATTCCAGAAAAATATCAAATGCGGGTAAATTTCTTGGTGGTATATGTATATTTCGACCACCATTTCCTAAGGCTTTCATGGAAAAACTTCTTATTTTGAAATGACAGAAATTTTGTTTCTGTTTGTATGAGTATATACTGCAAAATTTCATTAAATATGGGTAATTTAAACGCGGTATCTGTATATTTTAACGAACGTTTTTAAGTTTGGTTGAATACATAATGGTTTGCAGAATACTGTTTCATAAATAAAATACTCAAACCAAAATATTTTTAATTAATTTATTTATTATTTGTATTTTAAAATGGCTGTTTTTTTTAAAAATCACTTTAAAATAATGGGTTATGTTAAAATAAAACGAGTAATCATACGTTGTAGTTCAAATATATTTCAAAATTTTGAATATAGCTTTTGATTGAAAGACGATTAAAAGCAATTATATTTTCATTTATTTTTCTTGCTTCATAGGAGTAATTGAAAGCTATACTCCATAGTCAAACAATTACATCACTCTAAAGAATGTATATTTACGTATTAGGTGTATTTATGTACATTTAAAAACCATATCTCTGAATTTCAAAAAGTTTCATAAGGGTTGAATTTAAAACTGAATGTCTGTTGGAGTAAAGCGAATTTTTAATGAGATTGACTCACTTGGAATAATTTCAGCGTCAGGAAACAATTGTGAACTGAATGTTGCAAAATGAATTGTGTATGAAAGTTCTTGACATGATCCTCAGAAAATGAAACTGTGTCGGAATATATGCAATTTTAAACCGAAACCCAATGTCAAATCCAGTTTGAATTCGTATTCGGTTACCAAATGTTCTGTGTTTACCACAAAAATATAGTGGTATCTATCTTTTAATCATATTATATAAGTATCTGTGTATAATCTTATGGTTAGTTGGTTGGGCTTAAGGGCCATAATTGGTCCTGCTGTGCCAAGCACACAACACATACAACACCAAGTAATAAACATTAAAAAACAATGAATATTTTACTGCAACAGAAGACGGAAATACACGCAAAGAGGAATTCACCAGATAGGAACCATATTTGACCATGATGTGCCAGGAACAACACATACAACACCAAGTAATAAACATTAAAAAACAATGAATGTTTTACTGCAACTGGAGACGGAAATACACACAAAGAGAAATGCACCAGACAGGAACCATATTTGGACATGCTGTGCCAGGCACAACACATGCAACACCAAGTAATAAACATTAAAAAACAAGGAAAGTTTTACTGCAACTGAAGACGGAAATACACACAAAGAGAAATGCACCAGACAGGAACCATATTTGGACATGCTGTGCCAGGAACAACACATACAACACCAAGTAATAAACATTAAAAAACAATGATTGTTTTACTGCAACTGAAGATGGAAATACACACAAAGAGAAATGCTACAGACAGGAATCGAATATGCTCCTACAACTCTAATGTTCCAAACGTAGTGGACATGTCCACTGATCCATGACGCCACGCTTAAAGCTCTGAAAAAGAAGATATTTCTGAATATAATAGTAACAGTTTCTTTCTCCACGAAACACATGTAATGACGAACTAACCGCATTTATTGACTGAAAGAATTAGGAACGATTTTATAAGTCTTGAAGTTCAAAATTGGTTCAATATAAGCAGGGAAGATTGCGGGAAGCAGAACCAATATATACGTGTGAGCCTCTCTCTGTGATTTATATCTAACATGCTTTATTCAATATATATATATTATGATAGCCCTTTATTGCAGCATACCTGATAAGTTAAGGCTACGTAACAAAAATAAAGCATGCAGTAGGATCATTTTAGTAACATTTTAAAAACAATTTTCCTTTAACTTATGTCTATTTTTGTATTTAAGTTTCTTACTGTTCAAGAAACATAAATGTGATCGACATTCCTGAATATGTAAAACAGAAATTCTAGTCATTATTTATCCTTAGTACTTTCTAAGAATAAATGTGTGAAATTGCAACGCATTCAAATATACCTACAGGAAAATGCATCGTGATCTGGATATAATTCAAATCCATCATGTATTAATCCCAAATTAAAACTACAGCTCCCATGACACCCACTCCCTAAATACACCAATCCTATCCTCTGTCGTTAAATATTCAAACGACCCCTTATTAAAGCCTCAAACATCTCCTTAGAGATTTAGTCCATCTCCCGATGGCCTTAATTCGTTTCATTAGGCAAAGTTATTCACAAGACCCCTGTGAATCAAAAATCGTTCTCAAACAAACCAAATTAGAAACGGGGTGAAAAAATGTGGGACTATATCACGAATGAATTTTTCTCTCGTTAATTCGCCGACCTTCATTAAGTATCGATTATCTCCTAAGCGAAAATTAAACACCATTAAGGTGCTCATAACACGGAGGAAATTAGGTTACGTTCTTCTGCGGCATCTTCTTGCGTATGTTAAATGAAATTTGGGCAGCCATGGAGAAATAAGTGGTAAGCAAAAATTAGGATTTGAGTTTTAATTATTATTTAGCACTGTCTAATTAAAGTGTTTATACATTTTTATTCGCACACAGAGGTTTTTCTTGGAGAAATACACTAAGCTACACTAATGGCACGGACGCAAGCGGATTTGCATAAAATCCGACTACTTGTTGGGGGGTGTTTTTCATGGTGTGACCTGGAATATTTGTTCCTGGCAAATGGACATGCATGAACATTTTGGACAATCAGGTTCTTCCTACGCTCTGTAAATTTTATGGAATGGTCGAATGTTACTTCCAGAATGACAACGCTACATGTTATGTTGCAGCATCTGTCAAGCAGAGGTATCAATATATGGATGAAAAACGTCTTCCCTGGCCTGCCCAGAGTCCCGACCTAAACCCTATAGAACATTTGTGGGACGAGTTAGAGCGACGCTTGCGGACCAGGGAACAACAATCAAAATCTACATTGGAGCTGGCGACGTTCTTGCAGCAGGAATGGACACAAGTACCTATAGCTGAGTATCAAAACCTTGTTTAAAGTATGCCCAGAAGGGTTGCTAGTGTAATTGCTGCACGTGGAGGACCATCCCCCTATTAAAGCATGTATTCTTTCCCCTATACTATCATATCTTGTTGTCCGGTTTATTATTGTAGGGTATTGTATGTTATGCCATTGATCAATATATCTAGAATATTAGAATTTAGAGGAAGTTTAATTAAATGTTAACATTAATCTTTGTTATTATAATCTTCGTTGAAGTCATTTTTGATGAAGTGATTACTCTTTAAAATGTACTTCTTAACACATCTGATGATTTTGACACCGAGGTATCTCGTCATTAGCAAATTTGACTGAATCTTCATGGACATAATATCTTGTTAATAGACGAAAACCGACAAGATCTTGATCTCATCATGATCGGAAATTCAGCAATTTCGTGATGGCCCGATATATCTTCATAAAAATGGATCAGGTCTTGATGTACGATATACCGCATTAAATCTGTTTGTAGGTTTTGAATTGTAAGGAAGAAAATTCATCGATTACGATTATAGCATTTTTTGTCTCGATGGAACTTTAAACAATTCAGGATTAAATGTTTTCAATGAGAGATTGGAAGCAAATGAAATAGACCGAAGAGAACTACAAAAGCTCATTCGCTCGTCATATACAGCTTTCTACTTTTTTTATCAACAAAACTTGAGATGATCGTAACTGCTTTAAATGGTGATATTTTGGAAGACTATGCTTTTCCCCAATGTGTTGCCAAATTGCGTGAACCGTGAAGAATTGTAATGCGATATGTCATCTTGGAGGAATTGGGAAAAACTGAGCGTTGTGCCTTGAAGAAACATAGGAACTTCAAGCATCCAGCACCATTTTGGCACATTCGATATTCGAACTCGTAACCAAACGCTTTCAGTCAACCAGTTTCTAATGTAGGTTATGAAATAGGCACAAATCACATTTCAAAGATCAGACACATTAACCATTTGGTAACTGTAGGCCTTTTTCTAGTCTAGCAATAATAAATAACTAAATATTTCTTTATCTGAACCTAACATTTAATATAAATCATAATGTTTCCGCGCTTTATACATGATAAATCAATGTCAAGAAAAATGCTACGAGTGTTTGTTTAGATATTTTCAGTATAGTCCAGTGTCAATTTAAACTGTCGAATGAATGGAATTCCTGAAAATGGATTATAAATATTACTGTGAGGGTATTGATCAAACCAAATTCCAACTTATTCTTGTACAATGGGGAGTAGTAACTGACAAACAATTTTTTATCTAACGCTAATAAAGATTTATTGTATTTCTTGAAATGAACCTTTCTAAACATTTCACTTCAATCTTAACGTTCCCGCGCTCATAAGAAATAATGACTGTCAGGAATAATATTTTGAAAAAAGCGTTTGATTAACACGTTTTAAAATCGTCCAGTTTTTTTAGTGTAAAATATCACCTGGTTGGGGGTTTTCAATTCCTGAAGATGCGATATTAAGCTATCTGTGCGGATAAAAAGCAAATCAAATGTATTTTTATAAGATTGCGAGGTAATTGTCGACTTACAATTATCCTTGCATCCTTGATATATTTTTAAATAAATTGATTTCGAAGGATATTTATATGAGTAAAATCATAGCTTTCCTGACAGAATTGTTCCTTCACACTATGTTTCATCATTTATATTTACATCCTTTAATTACGAAATGAAATACATGAAAGGTATAAGCGCGCATTTCCTTAAATTTTCAATCTGATTAATATGTTGTTCATCTTCTATCATTATAATCTAGCTAATTATATTCTCTCTAATTCTATCCTGACAAAAACGGTTGAATATCACTAGATTTTGTGTTTTTTGGAGTAAGATCAGAAATATAGGTCTTTTTAACCTCGATACGTAATCAAACGTCATAGCAAGCAGTTGAAGATAAGCTTCCTAAAACCAACAAAGATCTCTATCGAAACAGCGTTGAGCAAACATACTCGTAAAATTCGTTTAGTCAAACAAAAATATATCCCTCTATGATTGAGATCTCAAAAAGAAAAATATTACGTAGCAGTATCAAGTGTTCCGAAAGATTTGAGCCATGTTAGTCGTGTGGAATTGATTGATGAGAGGGCACCAGAAAAAGTCAATTTCAAAGAAATTTCGTGTTTCTAAAATAAACCCTGGTGCTACCCGGAAGTCTCACCTATAGATTTTCAAGTATTTTTGAACGAAAAACAAATTATCAAAGGGAAGAATCAGAATTGACGACGTTGAAGTCAAGGCTTTCAATGTCGTAAGCCCTTTTGGAAAAATAGAAAATAACATTTTAAAAACCAAATACTTTGGTGAACATTTTGTGGAGCAACATTTTATTCAGTTAGGGGTAATTTCTTTGTAAAATAATTTCATTTTTATTCTTAAGGAAAATACTTTTACCTCTTGTACAACAAGGTACAATATAATTTGTGCCTTGCCATTGTAAATATATTTTACAGACCAGTCTAGAAAAATGATTAACTTTTTAAACAAAGCTTTTAGTTTAAATATCAGAACTTTCAAAGCCAATCCATCTCTCTAACTGAACAAACATGAATCTATAGAAACGTAAATTCAAATAACGCAACCACGGCGTTCATTATTAATTTATGATTGTTTAGCTTTAGTAGCTGCTTTCGGTGAAAGAGATTCTAAAAACCACTTTAGTTAATCCCAATCCACAACCGGTAGTTGATATAGATCATCAAAAGTTTCTCCTTACAGGAAGCCACGCTTTAATTCAAAGTAGAAATTTACGACACCCCAATGTGTACTTCCAGAGTCTTTTTTCCCAGGTTGAAATTCTAACCATGCACAATCCCTTATAGTATAACTATTGCTCCATCTATCTTTATTATATCCACTTTAGAGTTGCGGAGAAGACGAGCACAAAAGAGAATTCCGTTGAACACTCTTGCAAACTCCACCATCAGCAGTTAATGAGACGGGAATAAAATGAAAGTTCGAGAACTTTTACCCAAATATCTGGGCGGGGAAGTGTTGTGCTCTTTTAAAGGAAGCAGCTGCAAGTGGAAGTTTTATCACGCTCTTTAAAGGAATAAGGACTAGATCCTTTCAGATTCCTCACGGCTTAGAGAATACGAATATTACTCTAACACGGCCCATCAAGCCTCAAAATTAAAATAATGTGAATAATTTGGCAGGCAGGAAACGCTGTAAAAGGTATTGTCCCTGTACTACATTACCAAATAATAGGGACGGTACCGTGATTAGTGGGAGGAATTGGGAACACAATCACTAATGCATTAGTTTAAGGAGGAATCAAATTTGATTACTCTGAGTAGCTTTGGTAAAGAGGATCGTGTTCGGAACATATAATTGCAGATTACGAATTACCCTCGGTATTCGACTGTGGGAAGTCTGTTCTTTTATTGTTCGTTTAATGAGGTTATCTGACCTGTGAATAAATGCATTTTATTGGTTTCACGTAGTATGTATCAGTTGGTGGTAAGAGGTTAAGAAGCAGATTCTCTACACATACGAAAAAATTTAATCTTCAAATTCAGAAACAGATTTTACACATATCACACCTAAGAGGGATATCAGTGGGATTGGATTGGAAATGGTTTTCTGGCATTGAGTCCTCTAGGGACATATTATGTCAAATTCAAGATAAAAGGATATCAGCGGGGTGGTTTTTCGGTATGTGACACTTGATTTCACTCATTTTATTTTGTTACAAAATATATGCATTTTATGAAGACACCATTTTATTTTATAAACTGTACATTGTTAAAACATGAAACAATCCTACGAGAGTATTCGATAAGAATGAGATTTTTCACATAGTGAATGAACTTTAAGGCGTAGGTCTTTTTTCTTCCTCTTAATATTTGTTTTTATTTCCAAGTTTGAGCAAGATTCTTATGAAATTAATTAAACCTGCTTACAAAAATGTTACACAGGTTAATGTATAACCTAACTTTGTGAACATGTTAATACATTTCATTTTCTTAGGAAAGTGTCAAGCTAAACTGAATAACTATATAAATTATCTTAATTTGGCAGGTTTGGAGAAGCTGGATTGTGCATTGAGCAGTGCGATTCATTAGATATTTATATAAGGCTACTGCTTAATAAGTAATTGTTTTTCCAAAAAGTATTTTTGAGGAGCTTAAATTCTAACACTTTACTTGTTTTCAAATTATCTTTTCTTTGCTAGATGTAAATCATTTCCAAATAATTGGGAGAGATGATATACAGAGAATAAAACATAGACTTTTACAGTAGATCGTGGAAGAATTTATTTTATTTACGTCGAATATTATACTAGTTTTTGGTTTGAAACACGTTATTGTAGAATTAAATTTTATGCACATGGAAATAAAATACACATCACTGAACATTTCAAACCAAAAATATGGTAGCGTAATTCAATCAAAGTATTTTAATATCTTTACATGTCTACCTCGCAAAACAATAAAACTCATTAAAGCATACATTTGTTTCTATGTTCGAAATAAAATGACTTAATTTTATAGATAGCTTGATTCAATAAGCAAGTAACACCATAATCTCATTCTAAACAGGTGTATATTCAATTCTTAATCTATTACTTGAAAAAATTACTTTTAAGTTCAGCGCATGCTTAACGAAATGAACACTCAGATTCGTTGATCACTTGCAGTGACGTAATTTTCAGCTATTTTCAATCTGAATTAATTTCACGTTTTTAAAATTTGTTTTTTAGTTGTAAGTTGGGGCACCTATGCGAAAAAAGGATAACGAACTGAAAGGAACTTAACTAACTCATAATTAATAAACAAACATTTTTGTGTTGAAAATTTTTGTAAGTTTCATTCTGTTGTTTTTAATTGATACATTTTACTAAACACTTTTTAATATTGTAAATTGTAATTTATATTTATCTAAACGGCCCGTAGTTTTGCTTCAGTGCAACGTTAATTAAAATTTATACCAATCTATTAATCACTCGCAACAAGTACTCCTTAAATGATTCAATGAATTTGCTTTTTTTACAAGTTGAATCTGTATTTATTTCATAAAACATGATAAAAATGTGTTTAAGTTTATTGATTTTCACTAAAATAACGTAGTCAGATAGATCTTCCTAAGTTTGAAAAATGATAACGGTTTGTTTTAGATGGTCTGCAATAAAGCACTAAGTATTCATATTCAAATTAAAGTAATTTTTTTTTGTTAGTACGCGTACTCATAAATGGAAAGAAAATATATTAGCTTTAAGAAATTAATTATGAATATCTTATGATATTAATTTATTATACCTCCCTTAACGATTACCCCTCAAGGGTATACATTTTCCCTCTGTTGGTACGTACGGGCTTCACAAACTCGAAGTATCCTAGCTACTAATTCTTTTGGCATGGAGTATGGTAAACATGATGATTTCATCCCAAGGATGACCAAGCAATCGTTCCCTTCCTTCTCTCCATCCTTTCTTTTCGCAATTTATCAGCATCATTTGTCTTGTGTTCGGAGCAGCTTGGACAGATATACCCCTAGCGCCATAGAATTCAAAACTAACAAACCAACTCTTAGATACTAAAATTCGAATGTGTCGCAGGCCTGCCACAAGAGAACCACATGTTAAAAACATAGTAGTAGGAAAGCTGTGAGTTCTAGAGTATTCCGTTGATTAATTTTAATGTATCTTAAGATGGGGCATTTATAATTCCGAAATTGACTTTTGTAGTTGTCAACTAAGTGTCTCCCTTTCGTACCTTTGGTCATACAAAGGGGATGCGATGTATGTGGAATGTATGACATGGATGAATATGTATGTATGGTATTTGCGTTCAAAGTAAGTTGTAAAAACTATAAAAGGTGTCTACAAGACCTTAAAATAATATTTTAATGACGCTCAAATAGTGTTGACATTATTTTACGAAAGAGAAAATTGATTATTCTGGACATTGTTACAATCTATATGTAGCAAATTTAATCCGCGTGATGTTGAGTATAATTCTACAAGATATGAAATATTTTTAGTTGTCCTTGTGTGGGGGAAAGATTATACACATGTTCTTGTTACCATAGTGTGGCGAAAAGAAAGAAACAATAAGAAATGAAACAATTTACAGAATAGTGAGGATTGCGCCAAGCAGCTACAGTGATTGAATGGTAGGTGCGTGGACTTGCTGACTTTGATTAGAGCACTAAATGTGAAGTTTGATTTTATTGAGAATTTAGTAACAGATAAAGAAGCAAAAGTGGGATACTCTCGGGGGAACTGAAATATCCAAACAATGCTGAGAATGGATAAAAGGAATAGAACGAGCTCCCCGATCAATCAATGAAACCTTAAAAAGTGATTCCTGGCCCAAGTTTCATGGTTCTCATCACAGCGTTTCCAGAATCAGAGACATCCCAGCTACCAAAGCCAAAGACAAATCGATGAGTATCACTTTCTTAATCTTCTGATCTACGCATTTGCCTTTTTTACGATCATGATCAACATCACTCTTCACCAATACTGCATACCATACGAAGTACTTATGAACTTAGTGCTTCTATCTGATCAGTGTGGAGCTCAAATCAGAATTGTATGCGACATCCTTATTCAATGTAATGAAAATATTCTGTACTCATATGTACATGCATAAATGCAAATGATTCTGTATATTAATATTTAAATTTACAACTCCTTGTAACCCTCTATAACAGTTATTCTACGCAATGCATCAAATTCTGAAAAAATAAGACTCTTGTCTAGCTGCATGTAAAATAAACATGCATATATAATAACATTGAAATATACTTCATATAATCTTTTCCAAATTTTTTGCCCATTTAAAATTTTAAACATTTTTCTTTTTTTGAAAAAATGTATTGCATTTATCTTTTTCTTGTTTCAATTTTACGACAAATTATGTCAGAACAATATTTTCTGCGCTTTTATCAATGTATAATATTCTTTATCGTTATGTGATACACAATTCCTGAAAAATTTTTGGATTTAAAATCAACTTCTGAAAGATATTTTTAAAGTTTTAAATAAATCTAGTTTTTAAATATTAATATCCAAATGCTCATTCATGTAAATAACTTATAATTTTCATTATATTTATAAAAATAGAATGCACAATAACCCCTTAACTAAGATATCGACGCGGAACAATTGGACTTCCTCGATCACGAAATTTATATCATAAAAAGTACAAAAGTAAAATAAGATACAAAAATTTGAAACAATAAGAATGAAAATTAAGGAAAAGTACTTTAGTTATCCTATTGATAAATAATTTTAACTTTAATCGTAATTACACAAGTCGATATTTTCAGAAACACTAGCAAGCAAAAGCTTGAAAATATTTATTTAGCTTTATATAAAAAAATTGACACAATGATGGAATCATATGAGGCTTATAAATGATTCTCTAAGGGGGAAATAGATGCTTCTGGTTTTGTTAAGCTGTAAGGGCTGCATTTCACCCACCAGTAAAAACAAAATAAGCTGCTTTATGCAATAATTAATCTTAAGAAACAAAGTTTTGTAATTAGTATGAAATATCTCCGACAAAGCTGCATACATAAATTAAATTCAGTACATGTAACGCATTTTAGTTGAAAGGAAAAATATTTCATAATTCTACACATACGTTAAATAAAGATCTATAATGGTTAAAAACATTGCCAAGATTTTGAGTTTGGCTTCCCTACATGCCAATATGTTTAGTTTATTAGAAAAGTTTTTCATTTCCATGTTCAACTAACAAAGTACAGATAAAAGAGATGCTGATGTTTTTATATTTCTTTTTATTTATCAAAAGCGAAATGGATAGTTATTAAGAAGCAGTTTTTTGCGATTAAATTAGAGTAAAACCACAAAATCTATTATTTATAAATGTAGGTGATGTACAGATGTCTCAAAAGGTAATATGACGGAAAGGTTTTATTAGGATGTTGAGTAAGTTATCGTTGTAATTATTTTTTATTTTCCTTCACTAGCTTCAGAAGGTTTAGTGGTGAAACTTATATTACTTTTATGTTTAATTCAAAGCTTTTAACATATTTTGAATAAATGTATGTTAAAAAAAATGCCCTTTTATTTCTAAAATATGTCTGTATCTGTCCATATGACACCACAGTCCACATCCAGACCATCTTGGTCAATTTGTTGCACCCACATATGTACAAATTCTGGGAACTTCAGCTTTCTACTTGGAATAATATAATAATTACATTAATTTAAGATTTGAAAATTAGGACTTGTTATGATTATAAAATTACTGACTTGTCAGTATATCTTAATCTATTTGTTCTGTTGGAATCAATTTAAGCTTATTTTGCTTATTTAAGCTTATTTTATAGTTTTGTAGATGAATGTAGTAGTCTTTTAAACAGTGCATAATATGAGTGATCTTTCTAGTTTTCAACTCATACAGCTTAACCTTTGATTTTAAATTATAAAAGGCGAATAACTAACTTTTTCTAAACCTTATATGTATAAGGCACTTTATTTATCTTTTCGTTCTGAAAGTTTCAAAGTGGTACTTCCATGAGTTCATAGCAAATACAATATTCGAATCAAATGCAATGACATAATCAGTACCTATAAACACTTGTATCTTCACCTATTTGTTTTCTATCAGGCTCATATAGAGCTTATTTTGCAGATAAAAGTAAATACTTTCTAAATATATCTTACAAAATGACATGAATGACCTTTATAAAGTTCATTAAGCTTGACATTTGCCTGTATAGTTGAAAAATAGAGATATTTGTAATTTTTTTAAATATATAGTCTAAAAAGATGCACTAACTAGATTTGATTCGTGAAAGTTTCATGTCGGTAAACACTTCGGTTTATAGAAAATAAAATATTTGAAGGAAATGCAATCATGTAAACAAAACTCTTATACACATTTATATTTGGTCCTGATAGGTCGGTCAAGATGGAACAGTGATAATGGATGACCGTTACAAGCAATATATTTTATGATTTTTTTGAAAAAGTTAAAAATTAAGATAATTTAGTTTGACCTTTAAATTTTAATTTTCGAATACAATGTATGTTCTATTTTTAAGCAATTACTGTTATATACAAAATTGTTCTTATATTGTTTGAAAAAGAAGTGTATGTACGTCATACATTGTAGGCTTATGAATTTATTTACAAAGTAAGAACTATTTCATCTCTATACGAGAGTCACGTTAAAATATACGGCTGTTTATGGGTTTTGTTTTGATGGCTATACGTGGAATATTTTATTTCCTATGAACCTATGCTTGTCTAAACATAAAACTTTCAAGAAGTATAGATAGTAGTGTACAAGTAACATATATATTATAAAGAAGAAAAAAAAGTATAGTTTTTGTAATTCAAGGTCAAAGTTCAAATTAAGTGACCTTTTAACTAACAAATAATTAAGTGATGTGTATTATATTTAGAAAAGCTGCACTTGTAGCTAAACCATAATTTCCATCGAACCTCAAAAATACTATTCGGTTAGGTATTGATAGGTACTAATTACAAGATTCTACTAACTTAGAATGTTTTTCTTTAGAACACAAGCCTAGAACACATACCCTTGAACGTTACGAAAGCAGAGATACATAACAAGCATTGAAAATAGATACCTAAAACAAAATAAATCCTACACTCTTTGGAATTCAATGCCAAATGTAAAATTTTATGATCTTGAAATCAGAAAGGATACTCATAAGGTTGTGCTATAAATCATTAAAAAGTATAATTGATCTAAAAAATTAACTCACACTTAGTTCGATCCAACAGTTAAATACAAGCCAGTTAATAATTATAGAATTATGATAAATCACCCATTTCTATAAATTTAAAATTATTGTAAATATAAAATTGTTAGAGACGTAGGAACTTAAATTTCAAACTAATATTTATGGCTGGCCAATAAAATTTATGAAATAATGTTCGAATGCAAAAAACAAATTCTGGGAGGTTATACATAGAAGACCACTATTTGACTTCAATGTTTCAATAACAGCCTTTATTGCTATTGTTTGCTACATGTTTTCGTTTGGATGTTTGTCACATTTCTTTGGCCTTTGGAATAAATGATGCACCTATAGTTTGGGTAAGATGACGTAATGATGTTTGTTTCATAATTGGTAGAAAGACGAAAACGAGTACTTTTATTGTTATTCGATCGTTCAAAAAAGATTGTTTTGACAATATATTTTGTTAGAGTACTGTAAAAATATCTTAAACGTATTAAATAATACAGTTTTCTACTTTGTTGAAACGATTTGATCAAGATATATAGGTCTAAGTGGTCATACCATTAAGAAGCATTAAAGCAAGATATTGCTGGTATAAATTTTGGAAAAGTGGGTATTTGTTCAACAGTCTATAACATCCCGTAGAGCTCTCAACAACCCCCCGTGGTCTTGCTGAGGTGGTGACTACTGGAGGAGACTGCCTGGCGAAGACGATTTGGTGATGACATAGGAGTCGGTTCGAGCCTCAGACGGATGCGGAACTCTTAGCTTATGAATGCTGTATTGTTTCGGTGATGTATATCATCCTTTTGTTTCAAACTATAGTTTGCAGACAAGCTGTTCAAATCATGTAAATAATTCTTATGATAAAGAAACTGTTTTAACCTCGAAAGTGCTTTTTATTTAATATCGATATGGTACAACACCTCAATAGTGTATTAGAACTAACACGTAGATGAAAATAGAAATATGGGTGTATTGTCAAGAGTTCTTTATATAGGATTAAGTGGTAAGACATTCATTGACCTCTTTTTATCTTGTCTCACAAATGGATTTTAGAGAGGGTTATAGATATGTACAATCAATCAAA
The DNA here is from genome assembly GCA_947359465.1 of Metellina segmentata. Taxonomy (NCBI): domain Eukaryota; kingdom Metazoa; phylum Arthropoda; class Arachnida; order Araneae; family Tetragnathidae; genus Metellina; species Metellina segmentata. Next base: position 55,423,869 of record OX375878.1, on the reverse strand, counting down.
CTAATCCGCTTTTTTTGCTTGTTTCCAAGGAAATGAAGGTCTGAACTGACTACTTGTTAATTACATAATGAACTGCAACTGTAGGATTTCGTCTAGACGATAGGCCAATCAGAAATATTGCATTCGAGTTTGCAGGAAGCTTGGGTATTAAACATCTGTTCCTCTCAAACAGTGATTAAAGAAAATGGAAATTAATATTATACTTTATTAATTTTAATATGATTTAAAATTAATCCAGAACTCATAAAAAAGTGAACTCTAACAGATGCACTTAATATTGAGAACACTATAATTCTAAAAATCGGTGATTATATTGAATTTATAATTTGATGCATATTCTATGAAAAACTTTAATTATTAGTGAGGGTGAGCATCGAAAAGACATCAAAAGCCTTTACTATGTATTCTTCCTACTCAATTTAATATTGCTTATTCATTGTATGAATTTACCAATGTTTGCAATCTTTTCTTTAACGATAGCGTAGAAATGGCTCTATAGCATGATTTTTCACACGTTTTAACAAACTGATACTATAATTCTTAATTAACATTAAATTCTTCTTGAACAAATAATGTACTTTCTAATTCGAAACCAATGTTTTCCAATATTTTGTTCTTTGATTTCACAGGTGATAATATACTTGAAAGAACGCTATCACTACCTCTTACTTACCTAAAATATTTTAATTTTCGCACTTTCATCTAGCTTTATTCGTATTTAACAATTATTCTTGAAATAGTTTAATGTACACTAATTTGAATAAGCATATTTTAAGGATATACAATCCAAACAATTTTATCTGAGGACTCAGTAGAGGGTACAACGGTAATGACACACTATAGTAAAAGTCATATTATAAAGTCTGATTTCTTGAAATGGAAGAATAACTTCTTCGGTTCAGATAATACTTAGCCTTAGAATGCGATCCGCAGCATTCATCGCCGTTCATGTGTTACATGGATGAACACTTTCGGAAACTAATCAAAAGGAAATTGTCTTCATTACTTCAAAATTTGATTACAAACATTCATCGCTTTTTCCAAATACTCCAAGAATTCTAACCCAAACTCATTTCGCTATGAGCTATCATTAATTTTAGCAAAGGTTGGTGAGCACTTCAGGCATTATTCATTTGAAAACTTAACGAATAAACGATTCCGGAAGGAACCACAGTCGCATTGAATAAGTATTTAAATGCCAAGATAATTCATCAAATTTCTAAGCTGTGGCAATTACCTGGCGATGTTTGAGTTGTTGAAATTTATAAAGTTGGAAGTTTTCAAATAGTGTATGAAGTCAATTTACAGTCTTTATCATCAATATGTAGCTCTCTGGATTCTTGCTTGTGTGTGAATGGATGAAAAGATAATTATCTGTTTAGATACATCTATTTCGTTTAATGCTAAATTTATCCATTTTAATGTGTTTTAAATATAGGGTTAATCAAGTTCTGAGGTATACAATCCTTGTAATTGTGAGTGTAGTTGAAAGTACATTTTACTACATTACGTAATAAAAATAATTTCACTAACTAAATATTACGGAGACTAATTTTCATTTGAGTTAACCTTTAAGATTATTTCATGAAACTTATGTAGAAAATGAAATGACCATTTATGTCAGAAAAATACAGCAAAATAAAAATTAACATTATATAAAATAGAAATAAAGCAATAACATCATTTGAGATAAGAATCAAAATTTTAATTTTGATCACGATACAAGTATTTAAACATTATTTAACGCCATTACATACAATTAATTTTGTACATACCTTATTTACAGTAAATGCAGTAATAAGCAACTCTTTCTGTACATTTTCCACACACCATTTTCATGCAAGAATACATTTTCTTAGTTGAATTTCCATTTCCTTCTGTAATTTCAGACTTCTTGCATTTGAGTAGATTTTGAACAGTTTTAGATTCATTATTCACATGCTTTTTAGAATTTACTTCACTTTACGTACTTTGAACGCAGTTCATTTGTACATTTTTGTTCTAAATTCCTTCCTTGCAATGGATTTACCTAACATGGATTTGTAAACAATCCAAGAGTTGATCGGTGCAAGATATAAAATATATGGACAGGCCATCTTCTAGATCCAGCTTTCACGGAGTATTGCTACAATGTCTTCACCACATTTAATTTAACTGTAGAAACTGACGAGGTTTTTTTTTCTTCTTTTCTTAGTCGTCTATCGCAATGCTTGATTGAAGAGTACTCGTCACAATGACATTTTTTGTTTCTTCCCTTGATACACAGTAAGGGTGGCACCGGTACTTTCATGTTGAAAAACATTAGTGGAATAAAGAACCCCTTTTTTATTTTTTACACAATCTGGAACTTCTCTTCTTGCTTGATTCACAGTTCCTACAAGACTAGTTTTCCATTTCATCAGTCATTTTGCCTGTTCCAAAGATGTGAAAAAATTATCTACTGTAACTTTGTGTCCTTTATTCTTAAATGGTTCTGTAAGTCTGAAAACTACATGTTCCTCTAATCTGTACCATCCAGGGTGAGATTCCATTTTTCTTAAGTAAGGAAATGCATTAAAAACATATTTAGTATGTAAATCAGCACCATTCCAAAATATGCCCATATTTTTCAGGTTTAGATTCCATAAATTGTGTAAAAGGGCAACGTCTTTTTTTAAGGAAATAATTTTTCATCAATTGTTATGTTCTCACCAGGCTTGTAATTTTGTATACTATTGTTAATGAATCTATACGAAATAATAGCAAATTTATTGGTTTGAATTCTATGATAATGTATGGATTTCAAATCAAATATTAAAAATCTGAGTCAAACCACAGGTACTGCAGGTCAATGTTCCTTGTACCACTTACTCCGCTATCATAGACTATCGCAAGAAAAGCACATAGTTTATCAATGGATATACACCATCTGATATTTTACAAAACTCTTCTAGCTTCAACATTTGTGCATTTCCTTGTGTATTCTAATATGTAAGTGTCGATGAAAGTAGCCACGAACTCAGTATTTATTGACGTTTTGTTTCGCAAAATTAGTTGGACCACTACTTCGATGTACAACATTTCTTGCCGCAAATCTTCATGTGACATTGCCATTATGCGGTATCAATTATGTGCCATCCCTAGCGACATATATATCCGGATCAGTTTCATCTGCACGTTCTTCATATTCTTCGCACTCACTTTCATGTAAATTGGTGCCTGCATCGGAATCTAAATACGAACAAGAGAGCTTCCCACCATCCGATTCATTTTCAGAAGGTTTTTCTCATTAACAAATTAACAAATTTTTTCATGAATTAGACCTTTCCTACGAGCTATTGTTTTCATGTGCAATACACAAGGTTCGAAAATCGAATGTGATTATTTTATGAGCAGAAACGGACTTTCTAGTGCTAATGTTTTGGACAAATTACTTGATATCACCCAATCAAACATGCAATCACCAAACCATTAATATTTTGTACAACGAGGTTGCTATTCATATTCACATTGCAATAACACATACATATGTAATTTTAATATGGAGGCTACACTGTTTTGTATATGTTCGCAGAAAATATGAATTCATGAAAATATCGACATTATACGTGAGATGGTTTTATGAAAAGTGCATACAGTGATTCAATCAAAATTGTTTGAATGAGTTTCTGTTGACACTTACGTTTTACCATTTTTATTTCTTTCTAATAACTTTTCCTACCTACACATGATATCGTATTTTTAGCAAACCTAACTTCATAAGATAAAAAGAGCTAATTTGCAGTTGAAGTTAAACGTAGCTTAATCATTTTAATAGAACATATAGTGCTATAAACCGATGATTTTTCGAGAATTTCACCTTATAATTGAATGTTTCCAACTAAAACAAAATTGATACATCTAACAGAGTAACCTTTTAAAGTATAACGTACACTGTGAGTAGGCGGCTGGCCTTAAAAACTTAATGTTTGTTTTGGTTTAATATAAGCCACACTTCATAAACTTAGCATTGCTAATACCAGCTTGTGCGCACAATTTTCAAAAATATACTGCATCATCAACCAAATTAGGAATTATTTTCTTATGCAAGTGCGATGCTCACATTTTGTGAATTCCCTTATAGCTTTTAGTACACTGTATTCGTAGGCTTAATGCATCTTTGTAAATATGAACGCTTAAACATTATCAAAACGTAGGAATATATGTCTGTCTAATTATATAAAAATAATTGCAAGAGAAAAATTATAAATATATACTTTTTAAAGTAATGGATATCTATTAAATTACTTTGTATACCTTTCAATTATTCAGTCTGCAAAATACGAGCAACATAATTCCTCTTCTTCACAAAGAAACATTCGAAATTTATGCTAATATGTATAGAGACTACACAAAGAAAGTATAAAAAGGTATTAAACATAACAATATCTTTAATCGTCCCTTCATTATAGATAATTTCATAGCCTCTTTTGAAGTTTTACCCTTAATTGCTTTATGTTGTTAGTTCCTTTTAGAGTAAGTATTTTATGCTAATTTGAATAATTCTACATCTAAGTTTCTGAAATAAGCGGAAGCTTTTATCATATAAAACTTAACATTTTTTTAAAGCATTTATCTGTAGTTAATCGTTATCGTTAGCATATTTCTGTTTCAAACGCTTGCTAATTTGTTTTGTAATGGTTGCTACTTATTCTAATAAGTAGCATCTTTTTGCAACGAAATTTAAGAGTCATGGCATGAAATGTATTTCCAGATTTACAAGCAGTTGCGGGGTAAGTAGATATCATGCATGGTACCAATGGGTTAAAAATAAACGCGGTCAGTAATTTAAAAAATAAATATATTCATATTTAATGTAAGAGATAAAAATAAAACATTTAATAACGTTTAGAGCATATAAACGTTTAGACCTACCAAGTGGTCTTATAATTATTTGTTGTTTGACATTGCTTAATGTACTCTTTTTTTTAATCATATGTATGGATTCTTTTTTACATAATTACACCAATAGGTTAGTACACAAAGTATATTGTATGGCAAAGTAAAATAATTTTTTCCTACAAGTTTTGCTTTAAATTCACATTTGTGACAAAAACATCCCGAAAAGCAATTGAGCACGTCAGCGGATGTTCCTTAATGATAATCATTACACTTAAATTGAGTTCCATGAAAACTACACATTACCCATTTAGTTACCTAACTGAACGTCGTAAACTTTCACTACAACCGTAATCAATACACAGATATAGTTCTAAACAGAGCATTCTGTTCCCCATTGCAGTTTCTGTCGGACATCTATTACGAGCAGTTCGCATTACCTTGCAGATTTCCTTTTTAATAAATAGTTTTTCTGGCAGTTCCTGCAGTAGCTGTTATCAAACGATATATGTCTTCTTCTACTCCCATTTCCAGTCACGCAGCGGGGAATGCGAACGTGTTAGAACATCGTTTACGTCTTCCATTTATTTATGTTTTTGTTTAGCGTTTGAATTTTTACTTTTTGCTGAATTTTTGTTCCACCGTTAACGCTGCTTCCAGCTTTCCCATTCATTGCAGTTCTGTTTGCCGTTGATAATCTTGTTATACCTACGAAACTGTCTCTTTATTTTTGCTGCTGTAAACGGGCTTCAAGCCTTGTTAACCCTGGTGCTTAGGTTAGTTTGGATGTGATGCTGTTAGGGATGCATTTCTGTAGCACGTAAGCAGTATGTTTGCTTGTGTGATTTGATATGTGACGAAATTCAATCAATAATGTGTTCCCTTTTATGACTCCCAACGCGTGATGCCAGCGAACGCCTTTTAGTTTTCTCGCCTTTTTAACGTTTTTGAACACTTTTTGTATAGTCTTAATTTTTAGGAGCTGATATGTGTGTTGCTGGACAGTTGCAAAAGAGTCTAACCATAAGCTTAACAAACTTTTGATAAAACCACAACGCTTACTATTAAAACTACAAGCAATAATTAAATAAATGTAATTTTAAGTAATATGTAAAATACTTACAGATCAGAATATGTTATATGTCTGTAACAAATAATATGTCCCCAACAATGGTAAAATAATTTATAAAATTTTATCTGATGGTGAAAACAAATGAGCATTGTAGAATAGCAATGGAGGCGTTTTTCATAACACACATATCACAGTAGTAATAAGGAGTGTTGATTGCAATTAAAATAACACTTGTGAGGCTTAATTATTTTAGCAGTTTTAGTTAAAATTATTTTTGCATTAGTATTGATTCCAATTAAAAAATTTTTTAAATGTATTTACACAGGCTTAAATGAAATCCTGAGAGTACAATAATTTTATCTTTTGAGTTTTTCTAAAACAGTAAATTTTATTATTTAATAACCTTTACTACATCACATTTTTCATACCACAAAGCTTTTTATCCATGTAGGCTCTTAACTGTAGATTTTTATCGAAATTTGTGTTAACAAATTTTTTATAATGAGTCTGAGATATCCCTTTGATGCTGAGGCTGTATTTGAATCATAAATGGATACGGCTGTTTAGCAATATATATAATATTCAGAATTGGTGTCCAACACAATTTTCTCTGTTTTTAAAGATACTATGAATCGAATCAAGCACGAGGTTAACAAGCAAGGTTTAGAATCGAGCGAATATTAGAAAAAGTAGCTTCGATTCGGACGATGACCTTCTCAAATGTGTGATTTTCATGTTTATAAACATAAAATTCATGTTTGTATCCATGCACGTTAAGTTCTTGTTTGTGTTTATGTGCATGTATTTCTGTGTGTATGTGTTCTGTGTGTATGTGTTCTGTGTGTATGTGTTCTGTGTGTATGTGTTCTGTGTGTATGTGTTCTGTGTGTATGTGTTCTGTGTGTATGTGTTGTGTGTATGTGTTCTGTGTGTATGTGTTGTGTGTATGTGTTCTGTGTGTATGTGTTGTGTGTATGTGTTCTGTGTGTATGTGTTGTGTGTATGTGTTCTGCCATTGGAAATATGAGCATTCTTACTTTATCAAATGTTATGAACGTATAGATATGCCAGATGTTTTGCAGACCATCTTAACTATATAATCTGTTTCAATGAAAAAAAAATAACCTGTTGATTTGTGACATTATTCTGACACTGGAAAGAGGGGAAATTATATTATATCTAGAAAGACGGTGAGGGGAAGTTTTACCCACCATCTTATAGATCTAAATTTATTATTTTGAAGGCCTATATTATCCAATTTTTGCAATCATTTCAAAATCATTTTGATAATAAGGCTGTCTTCTGACTTTTTCCTATTCTAAATCTAAATCTGATCGTACGAAATCATTCAATATGCCATTTGAGTAAGGTGTCGGTCAGTCCAAATGCTTAGAAAAATATTCCCTTGTCAGCCGAGATTCTCACCAATACAGTGGGAAAGGAGATAAGTAAATTTTTAAACAAAATGTAATATGGGAAGAAGGTGACACTAAACTCAATGAATTGTTGGTCACTCACAAACGAGGGCAAATTTGCAGCATCATTGCGAAATATCAGAAGGCCCTCTCTTGTATCTCTAAGTATACACCAATCCGTTTGTATGGAAGTTACGAAAAAGTGATTAAAACACATTAAGCTTGAAACAAATAATGCAAGTCACGAAATAACACCAAAATCAATATATTGGTTAGAGAATTAGAGGTTGATCAACAGAGTGAGGGCTACATAGGACCATTCGGTTCTTTTAGTATTAACCTTTTCGCTGCAGCAGAAAGAGAATTATTACCACTAAAATTTCGTTTACACCAACGGCATGGTATAGATATGTGTACGATTGATATCATCCCCCTTTTAAGTGACAGATGGTATCGATCACCATTTACGAGCTGCCAGCGTTTGACCTTCTAGAGGATCCCTCCTTTCGTCCGGTACCTTACTTTGTTCACCGTGAGATGTGAACGCTTTAGAGGAATTTCAGAAGGTCTCTCCTGTGATATCTCTGTAGCCCCAAACGATACGCCATACAATAGTCTTGAATACCACTCAAGGCTCTATCGCTTAAGTTAAGTAAATAGGTAAATAGGGTAGGACGTGCAAGCGAAATAGCCGTTCCTGGAGACTTTTGAAAAAAATATAAGCTCCGCAGTGTAAAGATTAATCCTCCTGATTGTGTTCATCTTCTCTTCCAAAAACAGAATGTAGTAGCCAGCCTCTGATGCAAAAAAAATGTTCCAAACTGTCGTCACATCTAGGCAAAGAATCATTCTTGAAGAATCATCAAAGAATATCCCTAATTGAATCGTCATTCTCCGTGGAGAAATTGGGCCATTTTGTCTAGACGACGTGTCATTAGCAAAACTGACCAGATCGAAATTTCTCTTAGAATTCACTAGGATGGTTAATATAAGGAAATAGTCGTGTTATTTTTTTGTTGCTTATTCGGAGTTATTAGTCCGCGTTCACGTGGTAAATGACGTACATCTCAGCAGTTCATGTCATTTATAATTTATCTCCACCATAATTAAGAACTTTAAATGTTTTGATCGCTCTAATCAGTTGTTATTTCATTGAAATCAATTCACTTCTAGATAAATAAAGTATGTTCAAAAATGTAAACTAGCTATTAGAATACGAGTATAGATATCATGAAGTTGGTCTAACTCACCTAACCATTCGTTTTCCCATCAGGACGCATTTAATCTCGGGCAAAAGCTTATGTAATATTATTTAGCTGAAGATAAACAAAGTTACTATACACAAACGAACTCGAATCGATACTATGCTATAGTCTCGACGATATTAGGCATTTACTGTGAAGCGAAATGTAAAAGACTGTAGTGTTTCTGAGGCTTACGTATGTCGTTCTTGACGTAGCTTGGCTTGTTTTTCGAATATTATTTCAACACTTCTCTAATAACAATTCCGAAGAAAAATTTCCGAATTGATATACAATATTTGTTGGTCAACGCCAATAACAGTAAAAGCAAAGCTTCGCCAAAAAAGATTCACATACCGTCAGGTTTGTTAAATCTGAAAATAGCTCTAGTGAACAGAAGCCGTGGTAGACAAGTTGGAAGAACAATGTTTTAACAACAGGAGGGCTATAAGTTCGAATCTAGTTCCAGTTAAAGACCCTCGTGTATACGTGGGCTGGAGCACGTTAAATATATCATGTCCTCAAATGTCCTCACGTTTGTGGGGTCTGGAAATTTGGAGCGTGGGTGTCGGTTCAGGTGTTATTCGTGGTTCAATATTATGATTACTATTATTTAACCGTGGGCCTTTGTCAACAACCCACTATGTTGCTCCAGTGTGAAATTAATTAACCACTTACCTACCCTCTCACCGAACAATATGTTGGAATATTGAAAATCAATTTTCAGTACAGAGGAGGTTCGTGAGGGACCTGCAGCTAAAACCGTTTTGAATTTCTTTGGAAGTTTTTCTGGAATGCTATTCGTAGATCAGCAGTGGCAGGAATGGAATTAACATATAATGTTAGCTTTCCCTTGGGAAGATATATGTCAAGACCTCCGCCTGATGGATTAATTTAATTATATTTCCCTCAATAGAAAAAAAATGATGAACATAATTTCTAAATATACAAATTAGTGTCAGTTCATATTCTTTTTGGAAATTCGTCAAAATTTCACTAATTTGCATAATCGGATTTAAACTTTAGTATTAGTCTTCATGAGACTTAACTGGTGCAGGAGCTAAATTGCATTGAATATGTGAATTAAGCCTATTTAGAGAAACATAGAACAGTTGTATTCATTTAAAAAATAAGAAGAATTTAGTTTCGTTCCTGTTCCCACACGGCCTCCCTCCGAATTAAATCTCGTGATTAGTAATTAAAAAGAAAGTATTACTTGAAGTTTTTTAACTGAGATTAGCATGGCTCTAAAGTATTGCATACAATTTTGAAATAAGGAACATGGATATTAAGTTAGAACAGTATTACAAATTATTAAAAATGATACGATACTATTTACTTGTTATAATTATTTATTTTGTTATAAATGGCATGGATTTTTTATGTAAAATATTCCGCTTAATGTTTACATTTGAGAGTTATGTAAAGTTTTTAATTCCTTTAAAATTCTAAAACTAATATCTATAAGAGTGAAATTAATACTTTTACTGTGGTCATGGCTTTCTATTACAGAGTCAACTGTAAAATCAACGTTTGCCATGAATTTTATACCGATCGAAATGGATTTTTTCCGCCTGGTTCAAAAATGTTTTATTTGCTTCACACTTGAGTACATATTTGCAAAAATTTCTATTCAGGTGAAATAATTACCTCCTTTTCTAAGCAACATTGAAGGAAAATTTATACTTTTACGTAAGAATTCGACACCTTTGGAATATTCGTACTGTCACGGAAAAAAACGAAAACGAACCACCAGTCCTCATTCGAACAATTTTAACAGAAGAGAAAATTAGCTCTACTTAGTAGGTTTGCTTAGTAGGAAGCATGCATTAAACTAGTATTGAATATAAGAACTCAATGATAAATAAAATTCAGAAATGACGTTTTAAAGGACGCAACGCCTTCGATTAATTTAAATTCACAAAATTAGAATAAGGGGCCGTCTATATATTAAATGGCGCACCAAATTTCACATTTCCAGTAGGAACCCCTTATACATACAATTTCGAATGTGTATCACAATTTAACTTCAGTTACCAAAGTTCATATCATTAGGACTTGCCGTTTCGAAGTTATAAGGTCAGAAATGTTAGAGTGTCTACTGTTAAATCAGTTTATAAGACTTTTATGGATATCTTCCTAAATAATACTCTTCTATAGCGCTGATATTTTGTACCATGTTTTTGTTAAACAACCCATACAAAATTTATTTAAAAAGTAGTTTTTAATGCAATAATAGTTATTAAATTAATGTTTAAAAAAATTATAAATTGGAACCTTATTATATTTTGATATGAATCGATAGAGAAGGATTTATAATATAGTCATGCAAAATTTCATCTCATTGCGATAGTTAGTTTTTCAGCTACATTAAATTTTGTCCTCATTATTACGGTTTTAAGCATAAACCAAAAGCTTATAGAATGCTAATCAAACCTCGGATAACACTTCTAGGATAATTTGCATTAGCATAGCAAAAATAATTCTAGGATTGCTGAAAAATACGTTTGAAATAGTGTTCAAATTTGAAATTCGGGTAGCGATAACTAATTTACCTCGATCTACAAATAGTGGAGATGATCCATAGCATCTAACCAAACTTTAACATTGAATAACTCGAGATATATTCTTAGAAAATTCATGAAATTTTATATTTAGACTTATTTAACTATGAAAAATCTGATCATGACATCAATACATGGTGTTTTCATTAGAAACTGTGTTGTTTGTGCAAAACGTGATACGGAGACGTCCCCTAATGCAACTTTTTCGAATTTGAATTCGTAGAGAACGTTATTCTCTATAGAAAAATACACTTGAATTTGCTCTAGTATGAATATTGTTCGAAATAAAGGAGGTGATTCGTTTTATTTTTCCGCGACTGTACATGTGTCTAATGTAAAGTTATAAAACACATGTTGTATTGATTAACCTTCTGAGAGGGTGACATGCATAATTCTATCTAGAAATCTACATATCTACAGAAAAATCAGTGATTTTTAACCAAAGATTTCCTTATGAGAAATAAATTTTCCAAATGAATTTATTCTAACTAAATAAGCTATAATATCTTTCTAAATGTTTCTAAATTATTTTGACAGAATATGACAATTTAATCAACAAAACATTTTGCTCCAAAAAAGAACCAACATACATCTTTAGACAAATTTATTCTAAAGAAATGAGTAATAGAAAGTTTATAAAGGTGTCTGTTCTAAGAAAAACCAAAATATATTTTTCAAAAGGATTCCAATCTAAGGAAAGAAGCAATATGTTTTAAAATTATTGTATTCCAAGAAAAGACAAATATAATATTTTCACTGGATCCTATTCAGCTTAATGGGCCAATAGAATCGTCCCAAAGGATTATATTCCAAGTAAAATACTCGTATCATTAGAATGTGGTTGCAAAAGATTTATTCAAAGAATAGGACCAATTGAATTATTTCTGAACCTATCGATTTCTTCAACCTATAGATATGGTTACTTAGTCACTATGTGCCTTGTGGGATAAAAGTAATACTACACGACTAGGAAATCTCCTGACGCTCTGAAGGTTAAAATATTGATCGCTGATTTGAATAAGAAAAATCGCTATTTATTGAAATTTAATAGCTTGAGAACGACGATGTTTTATTATTGCAGAATTTGTACAGACATCATATATGCAACTCTCCCGAATGTTTAAATATTGATATTAATAAAGCTGGTAACAAATTCCATTATACAGAATAAAACATCTTTATCACTAAAGCTAAAATCGTCGAATTCTTGTATCTATAGAACGAAGATGCTTGTATTTGCATTTAAAGTGTATGCATTTAAAAAGAAACAATCACACGCACATATATATTATGAATAAAATAAATCATATTTTATTATAAGCCTTTGCATAAAAGTTCGTTAAAATAATGGAAATCTAAAGAGGTTAGACAGATTTATATTATATTAAACTTGATTGCCAATTTTCATCTTTCTTGATTTTTCAAACATGTTTCATGCATACAAATTTATAAGACTTTAAGCTTAGAGCTAACACTTTTCCTATAGAAATGCGTGTTATTGTAATTATTATTAATAATTGCCGAGTTTAACGTGAACAAACAATTTCTCAAAGAATTTACATGCACTCTATTTAATCGCAATTGTGTAATAAGAGTTACTAAATATTCATAAGATTACCATCTAGATTAATTAGTTAATGTTAATGAACCGTAATTTATACTGCGCTATACAAATAGTGCCCTACAACGCTATTTGAACTCCAGAATATAACGGGAAAAATTACAGCTAATAATTTGAATGACTTGCAAAAGTACACAACACACAAACGTATATGAGGAACTATTCCCGACAACCCATTGTGTTTGTTAATTGCAAAGTTAATTCTACAACCTACTTTCCTTAAACACAAACATAAAAGACCAACATAAGCATAGTTACCTTAGATTTTTATTGGAATATTAATAGTTAATTCTAAATGGCTCATTGATCCTGTATGGTTTAATACATTATTTTATACTAAGGTGCTAGTTATCTAATAAATGTGAGTTTTAATGGTTCATTAAAAAGACCCTTCACCATTTAGCTTGAATATTTCTGTTTAATACCATATATTTTGATTACTTAGTTAGATTTTTGTATAGCTCTGACAATATACTAATATAACAGTGATCAAGCAGCGTAAATTATTAAAAAAATAATTTTTTATAATTGTTCAAATTATCGCAGATAATATAAATACTATTTTGCTTAAAATTGTCAGTACGAGTTTTTTCACTTAAAATATACTCTCAAGGACAACAAAGTTTGAATATTAATTTATTTATCCCATAAATAAAGTGTTGAGGGATTTAAAAATGTAGCTAATACGCTTAAAAAAATTACAATTATTATATGTATCTATCACATTTTAATAGGATCTGTCTATACCTTACCCTCTTAGGTGCTTAATGGAAGGATGTTTTCATACTTTCAAAGAATGTAAGTTTAGAAAAAAATACACTCATGTCCATAAATTAAGGATAATTCAGAATCACTAGGAAATCGAACTCTTAAGTTTAAATATCACGTGTAGAATTCGCACACTTTCAAGAATAATATCCAAATTACAGGAAGCCGTCAGATGAAGCCTATAGTACGTCACAATGACGAGAGTGTAAGAGAAGTGTATATAAGGAATAATAGCAAAGAAGTAAAATTGTTTTCAAGCGTTCTGTCAGCCGCTCAGTGCGGAATGTGGGCGTACTCAGACGAAAGTTTCAGTGGAACTTGGAATCGTCCAAAGTATTTTCTCTAGACAACGATTCCAAAATGATGGAAATGTCAGTAGACGTTGCAGTACAGGTCGCCTCCGAGTTACAATGGCGAATGACGACCGGTATTTGGCAGTAACTGCAAAAAGAAGCAGACGGAGCACAGCATCCGACCTTTCTTGTCAGCTATCTTCATCCACGGGTACTACAGTTTCAAGGCATACCGTTTACAGACGTTCGGGACATGTTGGTCTATATGCTCGCAGGCCTGTCACATGTGTGATGTTTACCGACGAGTCCAGGTTTAGCTTGCAGTCTGATTCACGGCTGACGTTCTTATGGAGAACGCCAGGTACCCGCTACCAACAAAACAACATCATTGAACGACATCGTTACGGTGGTGCACGTTTGCTCGTTTGGGGCAGAATTATACTGGACTCCAGAACAGATCTACATGCTCAAATCGGAACCATGAGAGGCCACATTTATCGGAACATTAGTCTGGAACAACATGGGTGGATGTTTACGGGTGCCATGGGCGCATAATTTGTGTTTATGGATGACAACGCCCGCCCTCACCGTTCAAACATTGTAAGCAAATGCCTTGAATCTGAGGATATCACTTGTATGGAATGGCCAGTATTCTCACCTGATTAGAATCCGACAGAGCATTTGTGGGACATGCTTGGCTGACGAGTTTCAGCCCGTCAACAACCTACTACATGTGTACCGGAATTTCGGAGAGCATTGCTTTCTGAGTGGAGTGATCTTCCCCGACAAAATAAACACCACCATTTAACAAAAGCATTCTTCAACAGTATTATCAGGACAATACAACTGATTTAACTCTACCATCTGACATAGACTCTAAAAAGTACAACTTTGAAGTTCCACAATGAATTGCATCGCATCAATTTTGAATTCTAAGCAAACTTAAATGCCAAGCTTTGAAAACTCCAATGCCAAGCAGAGAAAACACCTATGCAAATAGCACATCAATGTCCGGGGTGCGACTTAAGGCGCCCCCTGCCCAGTCACCGCCCAACTCCTGGAGAATACTCTCCTTCAGTGGGTGGCCACAAAAAACCGCTCATAACCTGGTATCACAGCGGGGACGAGGGGACCACCTGCGATGCCCAAACCCAAGATCAACTCGATAATTTGATCCTCAGCATGCCTAGGCGTTGTACGGACTGTATTTCATCGTCTGGGATACATAAATGTATTAACCATCATACCAACCATGTCATGTTAAGTTTTTGTAAGGTCGATATTTTTTTGTAATTACTCCAGTGAGCAAAAATCGTAGTTTTTATGAATGGTATCATACATACACCATCTTTTTTGTTCTTTATCTTTTGTTTAATAAATGGGCTTTATGAATAAGTCACGTTTGTTTTGTTTCTGAACATTTATTTGCCGGAGCTGGCATTATCCTTCATTTATGGACATGAGTGTAATTTTAATCCATTGTCTGATTTACACAATGATTACTGATTTATACATTGTATAACAAACAGGTTTTTTAATTCAATATCTGAAAATCGATGAAAACTCCCTCACTGTTCATTCTTTCCAAACAATAAAATAGCTTTTAGTATATAGTATGCTTCTAGCAAAAATTCTATAGCTCATACGACAAATGCAAATATACATTTTCAACCTGACACACTTTCCAAACTGGTATATAATAGTCTTGAAAAACAATACTAAGGACCAATTTTGAAAGCCTTCAGCTTCTTAGATATGATGACAGATTCGATTTTCCGACCTTTTCGTTAATTATGACACGTTCACATCGAATAAAGAAGAAAATCTGCAGGGGACCAGTTCATGGCTCCTCAATCTCTCCTTCAATTGCCCTGTACCCGAAGGTCGCTCTTTAGCCGATCACTGTAATGGATCGGTGACATTATTCAATGTCAAAGTTTGGAAGTGACAAGGCAAGTTTTAATTCAGCGCCCGGAAAATAAATCGTTGGATTCATTGAAAGTTCCGAAGACCAGAAAGATACCTTGAAATTTCGAATTAGAGCTTGTGAAAGGATATGTGTGTATCGTAAATTGAGAATAATAAATGGATGCAGCTTTTTGCACTGTCCCTTAGAGCGCTATTTGCTTGATACTTATTTGTATTTTAAGACGTAATAAAGTTTTATTTGCTTATAAGACTACTATTTACTTATATATTTGTTTTTAAAATTTGTTCATTTTGTGTTTTTAATCATATTTGTTGGAGAAATAATACTCTTCGTTGTAGGTGAGTGAATAGAAGGCCAGCTTACGTACTTAAAAAGTATCTCAAGTAATACGATTTATGTATAGCTGTTTGAATAAATATATAGGTGATAATCCTTAGTGTAGAATTTGAAAAGGGAATGACGTGTTTTGGGGTTTACTAGTGATAAATTGAACACATTGTAAATTTTATATTATGTTTTAAATTTACTCAAGGTTCTTCTACACATGATAAACAGCAAATATTTAACTAGTTTAGGAGTTTGGATTTGCAAATTTGCGTTGTTTGCGTCTACTATATTTGATCAAACACTTTTTAGACACTTCAGTAGACTAACGATGTTTGCTTAGTAGGAAGCATGCATTAAACTAGTGTTGTAATATGATAACTCAATGGGGACAAATAAAAGACATTATCCAAAAGTATTTTCATAACAATTTAAAAAAAAAACGAAGCTAAAATATGTAAATATATTAAGATCAATTTTAAATGCTTCATTGTGTGAAATAGTACTTATAGCAAATATTATTTCTTATCAGTAAATATGTGAGCAACGAAAGATAAAAATTTCCTTGTTCGCATTTATTATTGTTTTTCATACAGATATAACACAATAAAATATAAATATTGAATCTAATGTGAGGATTTTATACAAAAAATAAAATGTAGTCTGATTCTAGATAAAGGAAAAATACAGTGAAATATACTTTAAAGAAATGTTCAAAGTACTTTATTATTATTTTATCATAATGAATTATTCATTTTATTGTGATTTATTACAACGAAATATATTTGTGCATTTGTTTTAAACATGTTATTGTCTATCAAAAGTTTGCAAGAATTTCAAATTGATGATTACCAAAAAGTTTATTGTTATGAAATCATTAATCATTGAAAAGCATCACATGAAAATTTAACAATGATGCAACATAATTACACGAATTATATTTCTTTTAAATTAATCTGAAGATCTTATATTCATGTTTTAAACTTAATTCCTTTTAGCGAGCTAGAATCAGATGCTGCCTTGTTTTTTACTTGTGTAAGATAATAAAGTTCTTCAATTAACGCGGCATGATCGCATAAACTTTAATATCAAATCATAAAGCTAGAAGCATTCAATAATTCTGTTACAAGATAGATGATGTTTAAAGAGAGAGCACGCTGCTTATTGAAACGAAATACATTTAGGTCTTTTGTAAACTAAGCACATACTTATGTTGCATTTTATTATTATTTTATTAATGGTACTTGGGCAATAAATTTTATTTGTTTCTTTTAAGCATAATAAATTCCAAAATGCCATAACTGGATGCAACTTGATTTCATGGTTTATGATTTCGGAGTGAATAAAAATTTTTAGTATCAGTATAAATATTTATGCTGACCCACACACAAAAGTTGTTATGAGTTAAAGTAAAGCTTTTTTGGATTAATTCAAATACATTAAACTTTCGATTATCCGTGGAATTGAGTAGCGCTGCAATCGCAAATAATCGAATTCCGAAAAACATCCAGAAGTGGCTAAAAAAGGCACAAATAAAGACGAAAATATTTTGAAAAAATTTTAGAGAGAGAGAGAGAGTGAGTGTGTGTGTAATGTGCCTATACATACAATTAGGAATTAATAAACAATATATTTCGGCACTAAAAATTTTGTTATGCACTTATTCCCAAAAAAATCATTGAATTGTTTTTAGTGCTAAATCATCTATTTTGATTTGAGATTGAAGTTTTTTCAACAACCTTTTTTCACAAAGTTGCCGCGGATAATAGAGAGCTTACTGTATGACTTTTAGTTAAGGGTTTCATGTATATTAAATTCTCCAAAGATTTAAAGTATGAAATATGATAACACAATGAATGGATCTAAAGGGTGGCTTTAAATTACTACGTTTAAGTACTTACAAAGTTGGTCCAGAATGTATGTACCGTTTGCGCATATCTACCGCGCATCTGCCAGCACTCAGATTGCGCATGCGTAGTTACATCCTTCAATTCGAGAACGAATTAGTCTATCCATTTTGTTTGTTTACGTTAACGTTTGAAGTCATTGTTTGTCGGTAATCATGTTTAAAACAATCGATCGACCCTCCAGCTGTGAAATAAATTCATAAAATTTCTTGATTTTCTAGTCCCAAACACGGTGCACGTGATTTTTCTTTTAGAAAGAGTAACTTTGCTTTCTTGGGTTTCGAGGAACCAGTATGACGCCATTCTAGTTCTCGTTTCGTTTCAGGTGTCTCGTAACAAATCCATGTTTCATCGCCTATGACAATCATTTTCCAAAAATGGTTGCCTTCTGTCACATAACGCTGCAAAAACTCCAAGGCTGCTCCCAAGCGTTTCCGTTTTGAACGACCGCTGTTGTTTTCGGTACCCTTCGTAAACACAATGTTTTGTAGTGCAAATGTTCAGTCACAATTTTGTGTAATTAAGATCGTGAAATGTTTTGAAAATTCATTGACAAATTAAAAATCACTAATCGCCTATTTGAACGAATTTTGTCGTCGATGCAGCGCACCAATTCTTCGGTGATCAAAGACGGGCGTCCACTGCGCTCCTTGTCGTGTACATTTTCCCTTTCTTCGTTAAACATCCTAACCTACTTTTGCACCATACCTTCACTCATCGCGATCTCTCCGTAAGTTGCACTTATCAGACAATTAATTTCACTAAATTGAACATTTCTCGCATTTGAAAACTTCATAACGGCTTTTATTTCACAGCTGGCTAGCCGATCGATTGTTTTAAAATTGATTACCGACAAATAATGACTTCAAATGTTAACGTAACAAAACAAAATAACCAGGCTAATTAGTTCTTGAGGATGTAACTACACATGCGAGAAATTTGTCCTATCAGATGCGCGGGAGATATGCGCAAACGGTACTTAATTTCTGGACCAGCTTTATTTTTAGTTGAAATTTAACAAGCTGAGACTCATAAATCTGAAGAGGTTTATGTAGCAAGTTTTGATACATAATTTGACTAAGTTTTATTTCTAGGAACTATATTATTTTAGAAACATATAAGAGTTAACTTGCAAATGATTTGAATTTGCATGATCAAATTCATATTACAAATGCTTATAATATTTTATGAAAGGAATGATTCAATAAGAAGAACCTTTGATGGTATTATGACTAACATTGAATTACAGATTTTTAAAAATGGCATTCTATAAGGGACATAAAATAAATAATTTGGGTCTGGAATCTAATGGATAAAGTTGTTAAAAACATGAAGCATTGTAACCAGTATTTATTACTAAGTTGAAAAGTTACAAATTGAGAAGGGATATTAAATAACTGATTATAAATGAATGATCTTGGTGAGAAAATTCTTAAAATTCGCGCATCAACATAGTGGCCAACTGAATACCTCTATCCTCATACCAAGTTTTCAAATTAACACCAGCACATTATCATGTGACTGAAGATGCAAATAGTTGCCTACCTCTTCAGAAACATTATATTCTTCAAATTTAGTCCTAAAACGTATCTAACTGATAAGAACCCCCCCCATCACTGAATATTACACTTAACCATAAAATTTCTTAATACATATGTGTATATTAAAATGTATTATTTCTTCAAATATGTGCCTAATAGGCTGTTATGTGGGAAAAATGGCACGCCGACGCTTTGGGTATGGAGGTTTTGCAAGACAACTTTAATTTTTGTAATGTACAGGAAGATAAAAATCAAGATTTATAGAATTTTGTAGGGGTCTGGGTCTATTGCAGTTTGAAATGATTGATTCCTAGGAAGAACCTTTGTGCAAATATTGAGTTTGAATGGGCCCTTAAATCTAAATTCAAAATTTATTGCAAGGGACTCAGAGTCCGTGTCAATTCGATAGGATGCGATTGAGATGAAATAACGTTCCAAATCCGTTTCTGAAAAGAAAACTTATTTCCCTACTTGTTAGATCATAACTCTAGACGAAGGGTGCCATATTTCATTTTCATATGAATCAAACATTGATGAAAAACATGCCAGGGGGATCTCAACAGGACTTTGTTTTCATGAAATAATTCAATTTACTTATTTGTATAGTCGAATACTTTTGTATTATGTATAAACAAGGTAAACTTGTATGTCGATTCTTAGTTGATGAATATTTTTATCAACTACGGTTAATGTTTATTTTGCATCCATTTATATTTAGTCATAAAATTAAAACTGATCTCGAAAAATATATTTTAATCTGAAACTTGAAATTTAAGAAAGGGTGATTTGGTAAATATCAATTCTTTGTTATGCTTAAGCAGTTAAATAGTTTCGTCTTGATAACATAGACTAGTTACTTCAAGTAGTTTATTACGTGGAAAAATAATCCAATGCTGTCAAATCCAGTGAAAAGACAGGCCAATCGACCTTACTTGTTTTATTTGGCCAGAATATTCGTATTTGTCTTTTGGATATTGCACAAGCTTTATGTCAGAAACTGTAATATCAAACACGTGGTATCACAGCTCTATCTTGTTGATAAGATATATGATGTAATGTGATGTCGATAAATTTCAGTCGAAAAAAAATAATGCTATATCGCACAATATCATTCACAATCGACAGTAACCGCCTTTTCTTTAACATTTTCAAGGAAAAAGGTACAATAATGTTTCCACTCCAACTGCCAATCGTCATTGCAGTTTTTGTCATTGCACATCGTTTAAATGCTTCGTTCAAAAGTTATCTCTAAATACAAAAAAAGTCGCTGGGAGTGGTGTGGAAGTTTACAAAATTTGGTGCCAGCTCAGATATGTACTCGTCATCTGACTGAAATCCAAAAATTACATGGTGTTTTTCTCGTAATCTAACCGTAGTCTAAAATTACGCGGCGTTGTCTCCGGAACTTTTTATTCGGGGTTGATGCTTGTCCGTAAGTAATAGATTGTTATGTTGAACTAGGGTTACGTTAGTTAAAATGCCTTCCTTCCCTAAGCTAAACAGTGCTTTACATAAGAAAAAATCCCTTGTAATAAAAAAAAATTGCATAAAATATGAAAATGCTTAATTCGGAATTTTTTTTTGTCTTGGTATGGATAAAATTTTAACCGAAAATTAAAATGCTTAGGATTACATGAGATAACCCAGAGAGTTTGAGTCTCAATCAAACAACATGCCGCCCGTTATGAAACATACTACTGATTTAAAAAAGATATATCAAAACCCATTTTAGAATAGATTTTTCTCAGTTTAGTAAATTATTTTACCTAATTTTGGACAGAAAGACTGCAGGCTTTTATCTACACTGTTGCGTAAAATTCACAATAGATTATTATCATAATTTCTGGCATAGTCCCTGAGAAAGTTTAGCTCGCCTTTAAATATTTGGCAAGAAAAACCCACACTGAGTTCCAGTGCTAGCACAGAATTCTTGAATTACATCCAGGTCTTCAACGGCACACAAGAGTTCCCCCATTGAAAATGGGGATCGTCAACAATGACAAATGCGTTCGGCCTCGAAATGAAATATGTCGTTTGTGTCTCCCAAAGTGGAACTATCCGCGTGACGTCACTTCGCATGTCCAAAATGGTGTGTGAGGAAAGAAAGGGACGTAAGAAGAGAACCTCTGTGTTCGCTGCTGTAAAAAAATCGGCTTGGATGAAAAGAACTAGAAAAATGAGATTTAGAATAATGCATTTCCGGTCTTACACACGTCATTGTCCCAAGGAATGATTGATAATGCGGTAGTAGTCTTGGAATTTCATTTCGATTTTGTTATTTTTCTTTTAAAAATTTCCATTCTGTTTTGAATTGTTTTATTTTTATTTTCAAAACAGAAATGAGTAGCCTCGAAATGAAAATTGGTGAACTGTGATAAAATGCGATGTCTTTCGTTTCATTCAATTCATTTTACAGTACACTTTCTTAAACAGTATAATTTGATTGGAAGAATAAATGATAATGCGAATTTTCAGATATGATATGTGTGTTTGTAAAAGATTGAACTACGTTTAAACAAAATGTAACGAAAATAGGTAGTTTTTTTTTTTAGTTAAATGAGATATGAATAATTGTTTATGCATTTCAAAGTAGAAACGAGTTATTTTTAACTGAAACTTGGGGAACCTGTGATAAAAAGTGATAGTTTTCGTTTCATCAATTCATTTAAACCTTTCTAGCAACATAATTTTATTTTTGAAAAAGTAAATGGAAATTTTATTTTTCTAGACAGAAAATGGGATTTGTTAAAATTGTAAAATAAAATATAACAAACAATAGGTCATGCTTATAGCTGTTTTAATTATATATGCTATGAATTATGTATTTTAAGTAAAATAATCTATGAACTGCTATAGAAATTAATCTTTAGTTCTCTAATGGAAAGGATACGTAATAAAAATTCGACATCAAAGGGAAATAGGATTGAAAATGATCTGAATTTCATTTTGATGTTTTACTGATAGTTTATTTTTCCTGGCTCATTGTTCGGATACTTTTAGATTTGACATCACATAACATAACAATACCATATCTTTCCATTTTCAAAAGATATGGCAATTTCACATTCAGCAAAAGTAATCTCGGGAATATCGAAAGCCCAAAAAACTGTTTACATATTTTCTTTTATGTATATACAAATTTTTGTAATGCTTTTTTGCATGAAATAATCTTTAATTGTTTATTTTTTATGTAAACATTGTTGTATTTATATAAATTAATAATAGACTTGTAATTTAGTGATAAACCTCTTGCAATATTTTTTGCAAATGTATTTAGGAATAAAGGTACATCTTCTTGTATTCAGTATTCTAAGTTGAGAGAAATTTTTATTAAATAATTGACATGAAATAATACGCATATTATTCTTATGTCGTTGATTAAGAAACCCCAAGCAGTGAATACTGTTTTATTTGTTAGTGATGTTTAATAATGAAAAGTAATGTTCGAAATCAGATCTCAAGAAATTTTTAAATGACCATAGAGCTCCTTCGGATTGTTAGAAACATGTTTTCAGAATTGATGCAATCTTTAAATAATTTAAAAACATTAATTAATCTTACCGCTCTATTAAAATAGGAATCGAATCTATCGTTACATGTTATTAAAATTGTTTCTCTTAAGAATATTCGAGTTTCAATAACAAAAACAGTGATATCCTCATAAGACCCAGAAACGCCTCATCCACCACACCTAGAATGCATCCTTTTTGTCATTGGATTTAATTACTTTGGTAGTGTTTTATCGAAAAACTGTAGGCGGCTTAGGAAACGAGGCTGTAAGAAGTAAAAGGATCCAATGACTGATGAAATAAAAAGAACCAGCTCGAAAGAAGTATTAAAGGTTTCTCTTTCTCCTAGATCCCTTACTTTTTCACGCTAGACATAGCAAACGTAACGAACTACCGCTTCAATTCTTTTTCTTATTCCACTTTTTCTTTTTATTTTCTTCTCCATATCTCCAACGCATGGTTAAATCAATGAGTGGAAGTTAGGGTAAAACAACGTTTCCTGTTTACCGTTTAAGTAACTGACAAGAATGATTTTACGCTCCTAGAATTGCATTATTTTCAAGATAAAAAGAAAGCAATCTCATGCAAGCTTCAGATGCCAGAAAAAATGCTGGGTAAAAAAGAGGGTTTTCTTATTAAAATAGGTTGTCGAGTGCATGTTTATTACTTTTTCTCCGTTGTCACCCCCATTTCTTTTAATAAGTTGAGAGATTAAAATTTTCTGAATAAAAGTTGCTTTAAACGTATGTGCACCACTTGAAATTATTTTTATTTTGAATATAAAACGGCATCTTAATAAAGTAGCTTAGGGGAATACAATGGAAAAGAAATTTCAGTTTAGAAATTTCGCGTTGAGCAATGCGAAAGTACATTAATGCGAAACTTTGAACTTTGTTAGGTACGGATCTTCCATCGAGAGAATCGTCCAGAATGCTTCATTGATTTTGACTTCAAAGTGAATAAATTAAAGTTGCAACTTTTAAAGAACCGATTTGCTGACATCCTTCAGTTCGACTTGAAAGATTGTTATGCATATTTAATTCAAACTACTATTTGGATTCCAGACCCGTATAACTAAGCTTTTCATTAAACGACGACTCTACAACAGCCTCTACGTTTTTAAGATTAAGTATTATAGCATTGAAAACTTAATCCGTTTGTGAGCAAATAAATGGGACATTTCTGTTTCGCAGTCTAGGTTGTAAATGGCCCTACATGGCCACAGTAACGACTATATATCTTTTAACATCTATCGTATGTCCGTAAGAATGTTTTCCTAGAACCTTTCATATTCAGTAAGTAGCAAAAAATACTTTATGTATCACTGTTGCAAAGCAATCATAGATACAATGGTTTATCTGCAGACATATTTAATACGTGTGTTTATATTGCCTTTACAACACACGGTGATATATTTAATTTACAAAAAATAAAGGAACGATAGTTAACGCATTAATACTATTTGTTTTCATACTCAATAAATGAAACATGCAAGATGTAGTAGTATTTATGATTAAATGCATGGGCAATTATTGCAATAAATTCCAGAATAACGAACTGGGAGAATTCGTTTCAGTACACACTTCAGACGCATACCAAATATCAATATCCCTTTCACCAACACCATTTAAATCATGGAAGTCCTTTTAAGAGGATTTATTGACTGCTGTTCATTGCCATAAATCTAACCAATTAAAACCACCGCCTCCGAGCACCAGAAGCAATTTTTCACATTTGAATCCCAATCCCTTAATAGCAATTGCAGAGAAGCTCAGGTAAATAGAAGGAAGCCCACGGTTACTGAAATCGGAAGTAAATTACAAATACCAGACGGAAGGCAATAGGACATTCATTTGTGAGAGTATTTAATTAATGTCTTCGTGGTAGCCCCGAGGACAAAGGCGTTCATTTTGGGCATTCCGCCCTTCTAATTCCCTGCCGCCAAAAGACATGAAGGGCTGGATTGGGGCGTAACTTGTATGTGGAGTCTAGTATTTCACATTAAACCAACCCTCCACAAGCGTCACGCTCTGCTTCCAGAACCCTAGTTCGTTCATCTCTCTTTACAGTCCTACGCTAATAATTTATCCAGTCCGGCCGTCGCCGCAAGACTGAGATCCTTTTATGTGCATACCCTGGAATCCTACCCAGGGAAAAATTGTAATTTTGGGTTTAGAACACTATCATTTTTGATACAAAATAACCAGGTCAATTTAATAGCAATAAAGATGTAGCATATATACATAGAGGTGTAATGCGATGTGGGATCTCCACTTGTAATTTTTGAGCAGTTAACAATTTTCATTGAGATAGTGTTATTGCAATTATGGGTCATAGTTATACTGATACATCACGACACAAGCTTTTTACCATTCAAGGGTATTAAACTTCAACTTCCGGTTAAAAGAACAGTTCAACCATCATGGAACGAGGTTTTGCATCTCCGTTCGCTTAATTGTTATGAGGGGCAAAGGTGAAGTTGATGAGATGTCTAAACTTTAGGAAAGTAGAGTGTGGTCTATGGATTTTTGTACTGGGATATAGTAGATATCTGCTTCCGGGGTCCATCAAACAGGTGCTTCTATGTTTTGTGTTCCTCTAGGATCATGCTCACAATCATGGTTGTCTTGATAAGGTACTTCGTAAAAACTAAAAGTTCGACAAAACTAACCATATCTTTATGGACAAGATGCATGATCAATGGAAGAAAATTGATCATTTCTTGATTGTGACATCATAAAAAAATGACCATAACGTGATGACACAAAATTGGTGAAATATTGATAGGTGATACATCTTGTTCAAAAGACTTTAGACTATAACACTTCAACGATCTTCAGTAGAAAAAGATCAACCCCGTCATCAGCATCCTTTATGCCTTCATCCCTTATTGAGTATATATATATATATATATATATATATTATATATATATATATATATATATATATATATATATATATATATATATATATATATATATATATATCAACTACCCAATATGGCTAATCAGGCTTCGTTGTACGAGACATGCTGACTAAGACAGACGACGTACTGAAGTAGCAGATAGTGCGAAAATGGAAACCATGCTCTTTTACGGGAGTATCCTCTCTGACATGATGATCACTAATCACCGTCTCATTCGTCCGGTTTGGTAGAATCGTTTGAATTAAAGACTGAGGTATTTTTGGCGTTCGCCACAAGATCGCTAGCATCGAGCCCCTTTCTACTTCTCTTTTCTGCCTTTTCCCGTTTCAAGAATTTCAGCCTAATTCCAAGAGTTTTTTTATGTTTTCCTTTTTCTTCCACTCAACCTTAAGGATTGAATTTAATTTTGGAAGAACAATAATTCTACATTGATTCCCCACACACTTCGAGAAACAGTAATATTGTGGACGATTGATTCAATTTTTAAAAACCCATTGTTTCATTTTTATTCATGGTTTTCGGAAATTGGTAAATTATAAACGTGGTACTGGAGTCACACAATGGGCTGTCCTCCTAATTTATGAAGACAAATTACCAAAATCGCATACATTGTAAATACTCTTTCATGATAAAATGATAGTTCAAAATCCAACATCATTGACTATAGTAGTATTTAGTAGAGTGTGGGTTCTGGAACCAATAAGAGTTTTTATTCTAAATTTAAATTTTGTATTTAAGAATGAATGTATATTTTTGCTGAGCACCAAACTAAAATCCAAAAGCATATTTTGACGATTGCAAACTTCATTGCCAATAATGTTTTTGAAACATTCATTGTGTTTCTGTATATCCGAATGTATTGCTAGTATAGATTGGTAAAGGGGTAAGACACATGCACTGAATTTACATCAAAATCTTAATCTTCAGCCATGATAGTTCATCTCGTATGGCCTTTTGTGGAAAACAATTTATTTTATTTGCTTGGTAATGTGAAAATTTAGAGTATCAAACTCATTATAAAGTAATAAACATGGAAACTACAGAGTTTAATCACATTATTATAACCATCTCTAGATAAGACGTCAACAGCGCAGAGCCAAAGAAACGCGGCACGTAGAACTAGCCAGCATGATGAGAATAAAAGTTAGAAACGTAGACTATCGTGGAACATATCCTTCGTTGTTGTGATGATGAAAACGCGCGATTTATCTGACTTGGAAAAGAGGATTATCATTGGCTTTCGCGCCAATGGCGGAAGTATTTAGGAAACTACACAGCTGCAATTTCAGAACAATTGTTTGATTTATTTCAGAGTCTGACCGTTACAAAGGGAGGAAGTCAACAAGGTGTTGGTCCACCTCTGGCCTGGATTAAAGTTGTCACCCGGCGTAACCATAGATTGAAAAAGTTCCCGGATGGTGTCATGCGGAATTGCTGGCCAAATTGTATCCAACTGTCGTGGTAAATGGTCAACATGTGGTCTATGGGAGAAAGATCAGGTTCTGGCCAAGGAAGTGTTGAGAAATCTTGAAGGCAAATCATAGCAAAACCTGCCGTGTGCGGCTAGACATTATCTTGTTGAAAAGTAAGTATGAGATGTAACAAAAGGAACGGTAACACAACACCGGTCGTAGAATGTAGTCTGGGTATGAGCTGTGTGGTAAGTACCAAAGGGGTTCGGCTATCAAAGAAGATGACACCCCAGACAATAACCCACTGTTGAATGTGTGGGGTGCGATAGTATGAACAGGATCCCCACGCTGTTCTGGTAGTCTCCATACAAGTCTGTGGTTGTGGTAAAGACATAGTTGGAAACGGGAGTCTTCACTAAAGACTATAAGTCCTCAGTTAGCGCCGTTCCACGTTTATCGAGCCCGGTATTGCTGTAATTATGCACCTTTTTTTGTGTCGATTTTTTTTATAGAGCTTCATTTACACAATATTTCAGATAAATAATACTTACTTTTATTTCTTAGCAAAAAAAGGTTTTACAGTCCGTAGTTTTTCTTTTTATGAATACATTTAATATTCGATATCCATAATAATTTGTTTACTAAAGAGATTGACAAACTTCTTCTTGGATGATATAGCTGAACTTTTACGTGGTCATATCAAGTTTTAAATTGGTTTTAGTCAAAATATATAAATGTTATGGCTCACATTCGTTTCATAATTGATGTTGCATATTAACAAATTTGCATTCTATTGAGACTTCAGACTGCTTCTGTTTACGTTTCTTAACAGAAAAACATGGGAAAATATTAGTATGATAAGAAATTTACATCGGAAGATATGTACGAATCTTGAAAGTTAATTTAACATAAGTAAATTCAGTTTTACCATACTCATAATGCAGCAGCGACTAAACCCAATGTAGCGGAATATATTATACGAAGTTAAATGTTGATATAGATAATTAAATTAACATCAAAATTTAGTATTATCATTAGGAAGTATGTTCAAGCGTAATTTGATAATTTGGTGCATTAAACAATTGGTCTGCACTTGACTCTTTTGATGTTGTTCTTTTATTAATGGAACATTTTAAACTTATCTTATCTTAAAGAAGCACAAATAAAGTAAATGGTTGATCTATTTACCACAGCTGAATACATTTTAGGTATCAGCAACAATGAATTGTACAGATATAGAAGTACCAATGTATCTGAAAATTAAGAAACAATTTTGCTACATATAATAAAAGCATGTTCACGCTTGTAAGTAATATTCTATAAAAATTAATGTTACAACAAAGTACTTTTGTTTTTAAAAAAAGCTCTGAAATCATAAGTAAAAATTTAAAGCAAGCCATTTTAATGATTTTTTCAAAAAAACTGTATTGAATGTTCATTTTGAAAGAAAAGAGAGAAAATATAGTGTTAAATATCTCATATATTGTAAAGGGCGCTGTGTGAGCGCGTGGTCGACATTCAGGCTTCAGACACGGAGGAGAGAGGTACTCTCCTAGACCCGATGAAAACGTTGCTTCCTCAGCCCTAATAAGTACTAGGCTTCCTTAACCCTAATTAGTACTAGGCTTCCTTAGCCTTAATGAGAGTTGTCCATCCACAACATTGTTAAGTTTGCTGTCAATAAATGTTGGTTTTGTTACAACGAAGTGCATAATTAAAATACACTCCACTATAGAGCTATGGGACCAATTCATATAGTATATTATGCATATTTAGCGAAAGATAGTAACATGTTTAAACACAAAAACATAAAACGAATTACTATGATGGCACACTCCATATAGCCGAACAAGCACCATTAATCTCAAGTTTTTTGAGAAGTTAAATCAGGTTAAGTCCACAAAATGCATTTCTCAAAAAAAAGAAAAGATTGCAGAAACTACGTTCTTTTTATGATTGCCTAACATAGTATTAAATACAGAACAACAAAAGAAGATAAGTATATATTAAGGGGTCGGATTTGCTTTCAGCTAGTTGATTAATCAACGACGAAAAAGAGATTTATTGAAAACAGCATGGCCAGGAGAAAATCTTGAATGCTTGTAAGCATTTTACCAGTTTCAGATTATATTTTCTTGCCGGTTGCATAAGCGTTTAGTCTTCTAGATTAACATTTTTTGTTCTCTCTTCTCTACAAATCTTTCATCTAAGAATCCATTTATTATTTGATTATGCCTTTATTTTCAAGAATGCAATACTTGACTTCACATTTGAAGCTCATTTTTAAAATGCAAATCTGTTTCGATTTAAATCCGATGTAAAAGTTTCTGACTGTAAGTTTGATGCGAGTAGATTAGCGTGTTGTATACCAGAAATACACGTGAGTCCTTATTTCACACAGCGCAAGATAAATGTGTAGAAGTTTTCAAATATTACTGGTTAAAAACTACTCATTTCACTTATTTCATTTTAAATTCGGTGAAAATATTTGAGCTTTTTTGATAGTCAGATTTTAATTACAAACAAATTACGTAATGGTTGAAGCATTTTTGAAACAACGAATAAGTCCTCGTTTTCAATTTATGTTAGATAAATATACATACAAATGAGAAAACTTTTTTTTAATCTCTAATAGAGGAAGACTTTGCATTATGCAAACAAACAAAATAAATTCTGATGGACGAAGACATCACTTCATTTTTACGGGTATCCCATGTGTCTTTTTTTGCCAGCCTTACACAGATACAGAAACTCTTCCTCCAGAAGATAAGATAAATATTCCTCATATCCAATATTGCTTACCTATTCAGATGCTATTCGATAAGACTCTGACATACCGAGGAAATATAGAGGAAATGAGTTACTCCAGTATCGCTGAGTAGATCGATGCCGTGATAGTAAAAAGCTACTGAATATAACAGAAAGTTATACACACATATATCTATTAGTTCTTCTGATGACTTGAATATATTATTTAAAAAAAAAACTGTTATCCTTGTACCGAACTCTACTATTTCTTTTTTACTCTATTTTAATATATAATTGTGATAAAATTTTTTACATAAATGAATTTTCTTCTTCAATCTCTTCTAGTCAAATGGTTAATTTAAAAGTTATTTCATGAAGTGTATGAGCATGTGCATACACATGTTAAAAAATTTTTCTTGTGCATTAAACTGTATGAACATTGAATCAGTTTTAAGAACGTACTCGTAATCTAAATTAAAAAGAAAAATCATCATTTCACTTGCTATATTGTAAGGAAATAAATATTTTCCCCGGTATCAACCTACGTGTATCATGACCCTTCAAGCACTAATAAAGTGTAAAGTGTGTCTCTAAGTTTCCCGGAGCACTTGGGATGGGAAGCTACATCACACCTACCTTGAACTGTAGTAGGGCTTGCCTTCCTGTAAGACTTTTAGGAAGCAAACTTGCCTTTAAAATTAATGTGTGTAGTTAATTAGCTAAATTTAACGTGTTGTCTTGAAGAAACACAGAAACTTCAAGCAACAAGTCCTACTCACGCAGATACGAGATTAGAACTCGTAACAAGCCCTGTCGATCAGTTTATTAAGAGCGGCACTTTTAGATGCAAAGTTACTTGTAGAGCTATATTTAAAAAAAACATTAACTTTTAATTATAGTATCGAGATTATGAAATATTTTACACCTTTAATATTCTTCCTAAACCGGAAAATGGAAAATTCTACAGTTGTGTCTATCACAAAAATATTCTTCTAGTTCATACGAGACAATAAGAGTAGTAGTAAATCTTACATTTGTTATAAAGCAGGCACATAGATTTGTTTATAATTTATAACTATCAAAACTTAAAAAAACGCATTGACATATAGACGGGTTAAAATTACAATTGTGTAAGTCACTTTTTCAAAAATATAAAGGCTTAGACACAAAAACCAGATATAAAACAACCAAATTGAACTAAATATAATTAGTAGACACAGGAACCAGATCTAGATAAGTCGATCTGTTAACATAAAACGTAAAGTAAGACAGATCTTCATCCAACTGCGTGCTTATGGCAGTGGAATTTTTGTCTTTTTTTTTCGAAAAGAGACTTACACCAGTGCAATTTTAATCCGCCCATATGTTCACTTCTTTAAAACTTTTTCACAGCATTCCAAATTTCATAAGAAACTAGGAGAAATTGAATACCTGAGAAAAATATTAATTAAAGTCACCTATTATACAGTTTTCATGTTATCCTATCTTAGTTGCCCGGTCTATTTTTGAGTTCAAGTTATTACATGTTGATTTAAAAAGTAACTAGAATAATCACTTCACCCTTTCGTAGTAAAATGCTAATATCATTTTCGTTCCAAGCACGTAATTTCTTATTTGTTTTTTGACATTTTCACAACTTTCACCACCATCTTTCGACGCTAATTATATTCATTTATAATTATTCATTTAGTATATTTCACATACATCTCACCCCTGTTGCATGACAAAAGAAAGAGAGGTAATACTAAGGTGATTACTACAAAAGATGAATTTGAGTTTTGGGGAAGGATTTTGAATGATTTTGTTCGTTTGCTGTAAAATGGCTATTCCTCTATTCGCAAAAATGACAGAAATACAGTGAATACGGACATTCACAGTTTTCTAATCAATAATTTTTTTGAGGTGTACTAGCATCAGGTATTAAAAATTTGGTACAGCTACAATCTATGTTTATAGCAGTGGCAAAGGCTTCGGCGATATTTTAGGCGCCCTTCTAAAGTAAACCAAGGAAATAATTATTTCAAAAATCTTTTTCTTTTAAAAATATTTTTTCTTTTTACAACGAAAAAAACACATTTAAGAGTGTTTAAATTTTTTTTTTTTTTAAACTTTCACAAAAAGTAATAAGCTTAAACACTTTTGTGAACCAGCAGAAAAACTAAGCTGCGAATGTTGGGTAAGAATATCCTGAAACTTATCAATTACACAAAATACAGTGGGCATAGTGAAAAAGAAAAAAAATTTAAAAAAGAAAAAATAGCAAGAAATAATAGATCTTAATTCGTCAGAACTGATCCGGAAAAAAAATTATTATAAAAGAAAATTCCACAAATGACGAAGTTAGAACTCTACAGTGAAAAAAAAAATTATTATAAAATAAAATTCCACAACTGGAGAAAAACATTTAAATGAACCAATGAAAAAGAAAAAAAAATTAAATGGACCAATGCAATCAAAAGAAAATTTAAAATTAAAGTAACTAATGGAATCAGAGAAAAAATTCCAAACGAACCAATGAAATCAATAGGATTTAATGGATTTTGAAAGTTTTTTCTAGAATAATCAAAACAAAAATTTAAAGTTTCCGTTTGACGAGGTTGCCATTAAACCACAATAACCGTCAATACAGATGGGTTGCCTTAACCTTGGTTACTTGTTGCTAGAAGAGCGCCAAAACAATCGCAAACGCCGTTGCCATCGCTATAAAAGTAGACTGTAGCTGTACCCAAAATTTTCCAATCGCACTATTTTTCAGGAAAGGCTGACAAATGTATATGGTAAGATACTAATCACCTATTTCCCTACAGCAAATATATATTTTTAAACATTTCATCTTATGGCAAGTATATTAACAAAATTATTTGTTTCGAAATAGAACGTTTTCCGTACAGGCGAAGCGAAGTTTACCAATCATAATTTTTAAGCAAATGAAATATATTTGACTAAGTTTTTTAAGCAAAAATCAGTTTAAGTAACTTTATATTACATATATCTTCATCTCATAAAGAAGGCACGATTTATCTTTAAATTAATTAAACAATTTAATGTTTTAAAAGTCCTAGTTTGGGTGTTTCCTATCATTAAATTTTTCTTCAATATTGGTAGAATTTCATGCAAAATTTTCTTATTTAGTTTAGATCGAATCCTCTGTAAAAAGTCCATTGCATTTAAAATAAATTATAACTTAATAAAAAATAAGTATTTATTAAATTTGAAACCAAATAAATGGAGCAAAATAAATCTGGGTACAGCTACAGTCTACGTTTACAGTGGTGGCAACGGCATTGGCGATTTTTTTTTGTTGCGAACTTCTAAAATCGACAAGGAAAGAATGATTTCAAAAATACTTTTCTTTGTAGAACGGAAAATGAAAGTTTGAAAACACAGTTGAGAACGTTTTAAAAAGTATATTTTTTAAAAACTTTCACAAAAAGTTATAAGCTTAAACACAATTGTGAACCAGCAGAAAAACTGAACTTGTGTGAATGTTTGGTAAAAATACCCTGAAACTTATCAATTACACTATATACAGTAGGCGTGTTAAAGAAGAAAACTATTGTTAAAAATATAAAAACATGAAATATTACAACCTGATACGTAAAAACTGTTACAGGAAAAAAATTATTAAAAAAGAAAAATTCAACAAATGGCGAAAAACAATAAGTCTCGGTGCGCACATCCGGTTTTTCAACGTGCGGCGCCACTGCGGCACCGAAGCCCATCTATGCACACATAACCGAGAAGTGACGCACGAACTCATTTCGCGTCATTTGCGATAGATATTCGATCGAAGAAAACGTGTTTATTTCGCTTACTTGGTGTAAAAAAAGTATATACTGAAACACAAAATAGACGTTACTGGATACAAACGTTTATTAATTATTATTTATATTCCATTTGTTTATGAAAACCAGGCACTTCAGAACAAAGACTCATGTGCGGCGATCGTTCGATGCCGTGGGGAACTGCGGTACAAATTGCACGCAAGTTGGACGTGCGTCGCCCGAGCGGCGCTGGAGGCATATGGACACTGTTCTATTGGATTTAATGTATCTCAGACCTCACTTGCGTTTTTGCAACGTCGTCGCCCGTTTAAAAACTGTATGTGTGCACCGTGCCTAAATTTCAGAACTCTACCGTGGAAAAAATAATAATAAAATAACTTGAGACACAACTGGAAAAAACCATTAAATTAACCAATGAAATGAAAGAAAAAAGTACCAATGCAATCAAAGGATATTTTAAAATTAAAATAACCAATGGAATCAAAGGATATTTTAAAATTAAAATAACCAATGGAATCAAAGAAAAATTTCAAACGAACCAATGAAATTAAACGACTTTGACGGATTTTGAAAGAACTTTCTAAAATAATCAAAATAAAAATTTAAAGTTTCCGTTTGCCCAGGTTGCCATGAAAACCACAATAACCATAAATACAGATGGTTTGCCTTAACCTACAGTAACTCGCTACTAGAAGTACGTAAAAAATTAACACGCCAAGGCCGTTGCCACCGGAAAAAACGTACACTGTAGCTGTACCTAAATCTAAAGTAAAGCCCCAATTAATCTAAAGCAAAATTGTTCCATAGATATTAATTCATGATTATTGTTTATTTCACTAATTGCCTCAGCTTACATTGTAAAATCTTGCAAAATTTAAAAAAGGCGAAATTAGTTTTGATCGAAAACAAAAACCAGAAAATATTACTCCGCTTCCTCAACAAAGATTAGTTTTTGTTTTGTCGAGCAAACTGCACTGCTCAAACAATTGTTTTTAATGTGGAGATTCTGTTTAAATAGAGTTGATCAGGTACCCGCTTAGAATGAAAAGGATGGTGTTACTTGCCAGTTTAGTTCAGTTTTCAATTAAAACAAGTAACTTTACTTGAAACCTGGAATAAAATGTTCAATGTTTAAATATTTTTCTAAAGTTAACATGGTCATAATTTTAAATTCATTCAACAAATTCGAATATTCATCAGTCTTGGTTCAGTAGGTTCTCTGCTGTATGTTTTTCTTCCTTTCTTGAAACAGAATATGACAAACACTAGTGTTTACGGACTTTTGAGAAAAATTGGAAATGATATACTTAAGCTATTCAAAAAATGAACATACATTTTAGATCCGAGGTAGCTCAGTCAGCAGAGCGTCGGGCTCGCATCAGAAGGTTTGTGGGTTCTCTTCTCGGCGTAATCTACAATTCTGATGATTGCTAGATCGGCGCTTCGACCTGGCTAAAGACCGTCGTGTTCACTAATGGTGACTGGGGCATGTTAGTTAGGTCGTGGTCACAAAGTCCCCCATGTTACCATAACAAATCAATACCTCTGGGGCTACCTAATCAGGGGGTTATCGGCCTCTGATTGGGATCTAAATTACGATATTTGTGAGTGAATGAATGTATGAAAGGGACCCTCTTGTAAAACGGATGTGTCATGTATGTCGAGCAAAGACGGACTTCCTCCCGATGGGGCTCAATAACATGGTCCCTCTTGCCCCCTCTTGCCGTTTTCGACGGGCCTGGTACTCCTCCGGTCTGTCAGTGTAGGCATAAGAAACAACAACAACAACATACATTTTAATAATATTAGACGTATAGTTAATTTATACCATGCTTTAGTGCAAAACTCCGGTGCAACTTTTTTAATTTCTTTATATCAATTTTCCCAAATATTTGTAGCTAAGGTTTTGTTTCGTCGTCTGACTGTGGTGTTGTCCTCGTATCACTTAGGGGATTGATCCCGGACTGTCGTCAATAGACCGTTGTATTGTTCTAGTACGACGTTAATTTTAAAAAAATACCCAAATATTTGTAATATCTCTTAATATAAATATTTTTATAATTTAAATGCTGATGAAATACATTTTGGGAAAAATAAGTGCTTTTCCAGTTGTACTGGTAAACGAAGTCAAGTGATTTTAAGGCACGATTTACACACACACACACACACACACACACACACACACACACACACACACACACACACACACACACACATACCAGATGTTTTAAAATCTACCAAAATCCACCTTAAGCATTTTTATTTAGCTGTACGATCCTGAAATGTTGCTAAAAATTACAGAATAGGAAATGTACATTGGCTTTACAAAACAAACCCCCACTGTTATTTGAATACCAATTTAATAATTAACTATAAATTATTTTAAACTAAAGCACTGTATATACTTTGTTTGGGTACATTTAAATAGTAACATACCTAGTAATAAGCCTAGAAAAGTCATATAAAAGTAGAGAGCTTTAAATTTTATGTATTCATAAATCTGAAACATATTTACCGAATGACATGAAACGTAATATCTGTAGTTAAATTATTGTACAGATTTGAAATGTTGAGCAAAAATAGAGGTTTCGAGTTGGCAACTATGAACTTGGTGCTAAATTTCATATGAAGAGTGATAATTTTGAAAAATGTTTATGCATATGAATTAAGAGAAGGCCTTAGTCATTGACAAATAAGTCTGGGGAACTGATTTTATAAATAGGGAGCTCCAAGCTTTATGTACTCATAATTCTTAAGCGGTTTTAGCGAATGACATGGAATTTGGTATTAAATTATGATATAGATTCCAAATGTTTATTAAAGGTTTCCAGTTGGCAATTATGAATTTCGTGCAAAATTTTACATAAAGACTTCTAATTTTGCAGATTTTATGCATTTGAATTGACAGAAGGCGTTAGTCCTTCACAAATACAATCAGGGAATTTTCTCTACTGTGTTTGAATAAAGAGGGGGGATCCTTTCTTTCCGACTGTTCTCGTTACATACATGTAATTGGAATATATTTTGTTAAACATTTAACATTTCATTGCACAAACACATGTATGTAGATATAATACAGGAATAGACAGATTGACCCAGTGACAATATCCTGCAGTTGTAAGCACTGTCAGTTTGGAAAATGCTATGAATATATACCCAGCTGTTTGGGAAAATGTGCAAACACACAAATGCAGACAGACACATACTAAAGGATGAAACCTGTACTTTTGCCTTAAAAGGCCCATAACAAATAAATGACTTAACATGCCAAAATATTCAATTTATAAACAAATAATCAATTCTTATATAATTTTTCATGTGATCACCATGGCAGATGAGATTTATACTTTTTTCATTGCAGAATAGTTCAATCTAAACATGATACATTTTCCACCTTTTTGAAGTGTACGATTAAATATTGCGATTGATAAGCAATTATAAGAAATAAAATAAGAAAAACTAATTCTATACATAAATCACTCAAAAATGGTAAATTAATTAAGTACAAGCACTATTCTCAATGTTGTTCTTAATTCATTATTTTGTAGATGATATACAAAAGAATGTATTTATAAAAATACAATTGCCTTTAACTGGTTAACTGATTACAGCAAATAATAAAGATAAATATTCTTTACGGTAATTCCCATTCTTTTTTTTTGATGTTTTAAACATATCTATTATGAATTCAGAGTTTATACTATGCAAACTTCACTGTCTTTCTGCATACTGCATCATAAATGAATATTTAAAAAACTTAGTTTAAAGATCAATACTGAAGATATCTAGGTCACTCACATCATTTATTTTCGTCAGTGAACTGAACCCAACTAAGTTTGTCTGATAACAGTACTCGAGTGAAAGGTTTATTGACGGAAATCTCAGACATCAATTATATTCCAGAAGGTATATCCTACCATTAAAAAACCCATAGAGCATTCAACGATACTATTTTAATAATAAAAAAAGGTGCTTTCCTTGCTTTAAATTTTCTTTATCTGGTTAATTAATTTGACACAAACACATTGTAATCCAAACCAAATATTCAACATTCAACGGAACTCTTTTAATAATAAAATAAGGTGCTTTCCTTGCTTTAACATTTATTTCTCTAGTTCATTAATTTTATACAATCATATTGTAATCCAAAACAAATCTTCCAAGTTTGAAGTGTCAGGAAAGATACAGACAAATTTTTAGTTTTCTCGAAGGAATCTTTAATAATTATATACAAATGAGTACATTAAAAAATAATTTTTTAGAACAGTTCATGTTTTATCTGCACCATTAATTATCGTTGACCATTAGGTCAAAAATTGTTTATAATTTCAATTGTTTTTGATAATTATCTAACATAAGAATTAGTTTTCACGTTTCGTAAAAAATACATGATTAGCATTAAAAAGACAAGTACAAATAAATGCAAATCATTAGATAATTGTGTGAATAATATGTATTATTTTACGTAGTTTTACGTCATTAATATTGTAAGGAATGAGTATTTCAAAAACTTTAAGAAAAGTATGGATTGCCTTTGATATAATTTTGATTCAAACCAGTCTATTAACAGAAGTTTTGTGCCTTTATATATGAAAACTGAAATTCGAGTTTGGTTATGTTGACTGAATAAACTTTTGTTAAAGAAAGGACTTTTACATGACATTTTTTATCCACCACATATAATTTTATATACACTCTATAGCAAAAAAAAATCGACGCCCCAAGAAGGAGTTGTCCAATGGAGACAAAAATTGGTGGATAGGAAAATTA
Organism: Metellina segmentata; assembly: GCA_947359465.1. Lineage (NCBI taxonomy): Eukaryota > Metazoa > Arthropoda > Arachnida > Araneae > Tetragnathidae > Metellina > Metellina segmentata. Next base: position 55,385,186 of record OX375878.1, on the reverse strand, counting down.
TGTACAGAGTAGAAAATAATTAAAATTTCAGAACAATTGAATGATTTATTTCATAGTTACAGTTACGAGCTCAATAAGGTGTTGACCCACCTCTAGCCTGGATGCAAGCTGCCACACGGCGTGGCATAGACCGATAAAGCTCCCAGATGGTCTCCTGCGGTATTTCTTGCCAAATTTGCTCCAATTGTCTGACTACGTCATCAACATTCTCTACCGGATGCAGTCGCCTTCCCATCATATCCTAGACATGCTTGATGGGAGAGATATCTGGTGATATGGCTGACCAAGGAAGTGCTTGACAAACTTGAAAACAGTTCATAGCAACACGTGCCATATGTGGTCTGGCATGGTGTTGCTGAAAAATAAGCCCAGGGTACTGCGAAAGGAACGATAGCAAAACAAGTCTCAGAATGTCGTCAACGTACCGCTGTGCAGTAAGTGTACCTCTAATGACGACCAAAGGGGTCCGGCTATCAAGGGAATTGGCACCCCATACCATAACTCTTTGTTGAGGGCCCGTGTGTCGTGCAATAGTGAAAGCAGGATCGGCACGCGGCCCTGGGCGTCTCCAGACATGTTTTAGATGATCGTCAGGACACAGTTGGAAGCGGGATTCGTCGATAAAGTTTATACGTCCCCAGTCAGCATCATTTCAGCCTGATCGAGCAAAGCACCACTGTAATCTGGCACGACAGTGTGCAGGCGTGAGTGGCAGGTGGCGTAACGTTCGGTACGAGCGTAGATTTCGCTCTCTCAGCCGTCTGTGAATGGTCATGGTGGACACTCGTGTGTGGGTCGCACGACTGATGGTTGATAGCGATGAATCAGGCGCTGTGACAGATAATCTGACGATTACTCTCTCCTCGCGAACTGTTGTGGCCGTACGTCGACCGCTACCATCATGACTCTGAAATCTGCCAGTCCACCCACTCTTGCCAGTATATTCTAATCGCCGCATCGCTTCGACTCGCATCTCTGATTTGCAATTCTCCGATTTGCCCAACCTGCCTCTTTCAGTCCCACGATACGACCTCTTTCAAACTCTGAAAATTGCTAGTAATGAGCTCGAATCCATGGGGGGAAGCATTTTTTCTGTCGTTGAAAGGTATCCTAAATCGCAATGCAGCAGAAATGTTTAACAACAGTTCAAGAACAACTCCTTATATACATCTGCTGGATGCGCAGTTCCGGTGCGCTGGAGATAGCACTATTCATTCATTGGGCACCAAATGTTAATCATTTGCATATTCGGTCAAAACATTTTTGTATACGATATTTCAAAGCAATCGGATGACTCCTTTTTGATGTGTCGATTTTTTTGTTATAGAGTGTAGTATTCAGTCATTATGACTTGACTCATTGCATTTTATTATTATATTATATATGTGATTTTTTATATGCAGTTTGGCATAATATGTCCCAAGAGGACTCAATGACACAAAATCATATGTAATCCAATCTAATGCTAATGAAAAATTGTAAGTAGTTTCAAGCATTGTAAACAGAAACAATAAATAGCTCAATCTACTAAAATTTAAACTCTGAAGTAGGTTTTCTTCATATTAATCCAATTGTATATAAAATATAATCATGTATCTAACCTATTCACTAAAAATAATTGTTTTTTTTAAAATAGGTTAAAAATATATATTAAAATCAATCACATGAGAAACATGGAAAATAATATGTAAATTCTTAGTTAAACTAACTATTTATATTTACTACAACAATTCGTTTGAAATGTTCTCAGTGTTCGGTTTCATGAAGGAGCATACAAGTAATCTTATTTTAAATAATTCTAACTATCTGATTAAATGTCATGCTAGAAATTTCAATAGTATACGTCACTTTGTGCCTTCGTGGTATGTCAAAAATAGTAAGAGTCGAAATGGTACTTCAAACTTAGTCAGTTCAACTAAAATCATATGTGCCCTAATTTATGGTATTGACACCTGATTGGGGCTTCATAAGACACTTATGAGAGTAGAAATTAAGAAGAGCACTGAATAGTGTTACCACTTGGTACCAATGAGCCCTGGATAAAATTCGCATATTCCTTTGCTTGACTAATTGTTGCTTCTGGTATACTACAGAGGCCGTTCACACATTTTTTAGACAGTGTATATTGTATTCGCAAAACTAAATTACATAAAATTCGTGTGTTCTAAATGTTCTATTTGATAGCCCTTATTCTGAACAATCTTTCGACACCGTAATTTCCAGGATAATAATGCCTTTTGAAGTGTCAAAAGAGGTATTCTATCCCATTCCTCCTGAACAGCTTTCCAGAGTCCTGTAAGGGTTGTGGAAAGACGTTTCGATAATGCAGATTTTAAAAGTACGAAAGCACAGAAATCCATAGGTGATACATCGGGAGATTTAGTAGGGATATCAGTGAAGGGTATGACCTTGATACCGATTTTTGGTTCCATTTCATTTAGGAAATTTGCAGTGGATTTTGATGTGTGACTGCTAGCTTTGTCTTGATGGAGTTTCACAGATTGATGGCACTGTGGGTAAAACGATGGTATTTCATTCAGAAAAATTGGCGATAAAATATGTTCCTGATAGTATTTGGAGTTAATCTTCACATTTTTTCCCCACTCTCTTTATTTTTAACTTGCCATTATATGAAAAAAACCAGCAACAATCATGAATCCCTTAGAAAAACTTTCTTTCGATTCTGTGAATAATGCACTTAAATATTATCTCCCCTTTTATGATAATAAATGGCTCTTTTTTTTGCTGCAATCATTTAAATACACCCATGATTCATCTATTGTGAAATTTTTTCCCATTTTTCTTTGGATAAGTGTTTTTCATATAGAATTCGGCAGCGTTTCCTGCGTTCAGCGATATGCTTTGGAGAAAGACGATGCACATTGCGTTTTTTTGCTTTCTTAAGATTTAAATCAACGTTCATCATTTTGTTTATAGTGGACACCGAGCATTTTAATGATTTTGCAACTGTCCTTTGACTAGGGGGATTTTCTTTTAACATTAAACAACGTACCTTTGCAATAGTTGAAGATGTCCGTTTCTTCCTTGAATACTTGTTTGGAATTTTTGTCCCACTTGAGGCTCCAATTTGACGTTTTTTTCCTTTCTTGTTGACGATATTAACTATCGACGCTTTAGATATCACAAAACCATAACTCTCACACTGTTTTTGGATAACGCAACATGAATATTTCTCTTCGGAAAGAGCATAAATATAGCCTTCGAACCACTGCTTCGTTAAAAACGCCATTTTTTGAATTTAAAAAAAAACTCTCAAACCACAGACAATAATTTTGACTTTTAAAAACATAGTACAACTGCAGATATTTCTTTTTCAGCAAACGATTTTTTATTACCGCTAACCAAAATCGTCTAAAAAATGTGCGAACAGCCTCGGTATAAGTGCAATGTTTCGTGGTTAACAATTATTAATTAATTCAACGCTTTCTTTAGACCACGCAGTCCAAAGAAGTTGTCCCAATAAGTGAGTCAGATTATTTATCAGTATAAACTGAGAATTATCAAATTGTCTTAAAAAAGTAGTAAATGCAATTAATTAGTAAGTTCCAAACGCTTTTAATTGGGCTCGCCAAAATGTCACCACAGTAGCTAATTATGAACGTTCGAAAGACAATGAAATCTTTCTGACACATATTTACACGGAAAATGAAGTAAACATCAATGCTTCATCTTAACCTAACAATTTGCCCGTCCTCTGTCCCTAACGTTAAGTAGAAACCTCTGCATACCTCTATTTGGAAGCGAAAATTACACTATAACGCATCGTACTTCCAAGTACACAACTCTTCCTATCCAGTAACAAACAACTGAAATAAAGACTTAAAGATATGCAAAAGTCAAATATTTGAGTTTCAAACGAAAATATTCATTGACGTTACAATTATTTGACAGATTGTAAAAGCCACCAAATAAATTGGACATAGTCTTTCGCGGATGCAATTTAAAGAGGAATTTCCTGTTTTGAAAAGTTCTTTAAACGTTGGAGTCAAATTCGATAAACCTGAGCGTGATGCTTGTTATACTTAGGTAAGACACAGAAACAAAAAATCACAAGACACTTCATCATTCTGTTTGGTTTAGTTTCACTACCTTTTCAATAACTGTCAAATTTGGGTTAAAAGAAACAAATATAAGCATTGATATTTTGAAAAATTTTATTTTGTTAAATATGTTAATATGACATTTGTTGCTTGTTAGCAGTGATCTTTCAACTTGTGGGATCTATTGTAACTGCATCACATTTCAGTATTGAGAATTGATGTGTATCTAAAGCTATAAAATATGAAGATGTTTGGTATTTATATAATTTACATTGAAAGCTCTAATTTTCTCATTTTTCTAATAAAGAAAGTGTATACCTTAATATCCTTAACCTTATGACCATAAAAATTACTTTTGAGAAGGTATTATATCTATTTTTTCCACTACACACATTTATTGACTTAATCACACCATATATGGATGAAAGAATACTAAGAAAGAACACATTGGGCTTAAAGATAAAATTGGTTGGAAGTCATTTAAGGAAGAATACAGCTTGTAGAACGAATATATGCGTATGAATCCCTCTAGGATTGAGTATTTATCAACACGATGAACACAGTATAATAAAATTATAACATATGATATTCTCTGGTAATTAGGTGATATTCATGTTAACAACAGTTACTATGTCTTTGTTAAATTAAAATATCTGAGTGTGCTACCTGATTCCATTTCTGAATGTCAGTTTAAAGATTATTAATGAAAGGGTATAAAGGATTTACGAATATTCAGTATTAAATTTGATTAATGTTTCCTTAAATCTTAACAAATTGCACGGAGAAGTATTAATTGTGCTGAAAAAATAAATAGCTTTGGAATTTTTTGCATTTTTTTAAGTAGCTTGGTAATTAATGGCCATTTTTTCTTTTAAAATCTGCATTCAGTTTAAGGATATCATTCTATCATTATGCCTCATACTTAAGAGCTTAATGTAATCACTTTCCATAAATAACATTCTTCATTTTTTCTCACTTCTGTGTACACCATAAATTAAACTAAGAGCATGTATCATGAGAGACATGAAAAAATATTTATGCATCATTAGAAGAGATTCTTGAAAACTGTTTAGCTTTTTAATTTTACTTTTTCTATCAGTAATTTGAATCATGCCTTCTCTCATCGTAAACGTCTAATTTAATGACATTAATAAACTGTAGCTACTCATTTTTTAATTAAAGTAAAGGTATGATATAATATTTCGACTTTATTACACTTATCCCTTACTTTTATATTTTTCCCATTATTTTCAAATGCTAACATAGTCATAGTTATAGTTTTTATAGACAAATGGATAATACTGTTTTAGACAAAACCAATGAGATATTTATGTGTGTGTAAAATAGAGTTATGCTAACCTACAATCTCTCCTGAGCTTATATAAAATTCTGTAAAGTATTAATGATTTTACATGTATTGTATTTTTAGGAATCTATTTCTAATATTCTTCAGGGTCATTACAATTATGTTCAATATAAATGAAAATTTTCTCATTGAATTCGGACTTATTGAATGTTTTTCTCTTTAGTCTCAACAACTAAGCAATTTGTCTGCTTCAACTGGAAGTTTTATAAAAATGTTACCATGCATTTGTATTAAAAATTAAAAATGTGCTACATTCTTTACCTTCACGCCTTTTTCTTTAGCAAACTTTTAGTTTCACTTTTTTAGCCTTTTTTGTAAACTGGTTTCTACTGCATTGTAATATTTCACAAAGAATAAACACATTTAAATCAAAACTTTGCAATAGATGTAGCATTTGTGAATTTCAAAACAATGTATTCTGAGACTATCATGAACTTTTCTCACTTATATTTCAGAAGATAAACTGGGTTATTATAGTTACATGATAATTAGAAATGTGTCTTCTGTTATTTGAAATAAGAAGTGGTTGAGACGGCATTTTATGTGTTCAACAGACTTCAAGGCTACACTGCGTAGAATGATCAAAACGGCTCTGTGTGTGGTATATTAAGTGATGGATACTAAAAACTGCGATTTGCTATGGATATTACTTAACGTTGTTAAAGTTTTGGGCGTATCCGTGCTTTTTGAAGCGCTTAAACTGGATCATCATGGAACCTATCGTCTCAAAACATATTTCCAGTTCAGATTTCGTTGCTTTTCTTATCAATCATCTAATATTTTACATTTCATACACCCAAAAGACCTCTTTTTAAGACAGTGAATTTCCAGTCGATTTCCAAACTGAAATAAATGATTGAAGAGCATTTTACCCTATTTGAAACGATTTTCAATGATAATATCAGAAATGAATCCGAGGTTTAATCATTTACCACAACCTATTTTTGTCCTGGAAGTCGAACATTAATGCATAAGTCTGGAAATAAATGAAGTATAATGCTCTTTCACATTTCGTGGTTCATTGCATCGGTTAGCTTTATGGTTTTTTGCAAAGCCAAAAGTGCATTGATATATTACAATATAAACCTATAGTATTCCTAAATCATTAAGTGAGTGTTTTTTCTCTGTCCTGGTTCCAAAATATAGGAAAATTAAGATCCAATAAAAGAACTTACTTATTGATGATTTTAGGCATACGTGTTAGATTGTTGAACAAGTTTCTTTCAGATTACTATATTGATTTTTTCTCGAACAATAACAATGGTTTATTTAAGTTGAACTGTATTGTTAGACTGGTAAAAGTCTTTGTAATATGATCTAACTTCTATTCCTAAAATAATTTCCAAGCTTTTTATACTATAGTCTACTACAGAACCCGGTAGGTTAACAACTTTCAAGTAAGAATATAATAATTCACAGGACGATTGTCCGGTTGAAACTGCTATCATGAAGTGATCAAACGTTAATAATTTTTCGACGTCAACGTCAAATAACCAATCACAAAAGTCAGGTGGCAGCACATTTCAGTAGAGTGTATATCAGGCCTCGAAATAGATTTTTTAATACAGGTGCACCTTGTGCACCTAAGGTTTTAAATTAGGTGCACTGATTATATTTTAGGTGCACATTTAAAAAGACGTAATATAAGAGCATTCATGTAATGTAAACTACTTTATTAGTTGGGTATATTTGGATATGTTACAAATAGATAGTAAATAAAAATATTTAAACATTTTTTTATCTGCGAAATTATTACTTACAAGTATTTAGCCATCATCAGACAATGGGGGACAATCCGAAATGTCTACGTTTTTGGCAGATCTTTACCCATAAGGTTTAGTGTCCATCCTTCTTTTTGTATTTTTCCTTCATTGAAACATAGCATTTTCTGGATTAAAGTTTTCGTATACTGTGTATTTAGGAATTTTAATTACGTTCCTTTAGAGCGAAAGAGGTCGATACTAATATTTTGTTCAGACATCAAAATAACATACAATATGTTTCCCCGCTTTTTTAACGATAGGTGCACGCGACAAAATTAGGTGCACAATTTTATTTTCAGGTGCACAGTGCACCTGTGCACCCGGGTATTTCGAGCCCTGGTGTATATAAAGTATATCCCATGGCATCGGAAAGCATTTCAATCGTTGGCGTATTGCAGAAACGTAGCGATTTATCCGACGTCCAAAAGGGCATGATTATTGGCTTTCGGGCCAAAGAGGGCAGCATTTCTTAAGCGGCTAATTCTGTGAACTGTTCGCTTGCCGCCGTGGTAAAAGTATACCGTGCATGGCAAAATGGCACTATCCAAAATCAGGGGGGTGGCACATGTGGCTATAGATGACAGAGGCCAACGAAGGCTACGAAGATGCGTTCGGACGAATAGACGTGCAACTGTTGAGCAACTGACCGCCCAGATGAACCAAGGGGCTACCAAGAGTGTATTCTCAACAACGGTTCAGCGAACGTTGCTGCGCATGGTCCTCCGCAACAGACGCCTGGTTAATGCACCTATGCTGACTGCTGTTCATCGGCGACGAAGGCTGGAATTTGCACGCCAGTACCTCAACTGGACATCCACAGAGTGGTGACAGGTGGCTTTTCCCGATGAATCACGTTTTATGCTCCATCGGACAGATGGACTTTGGTGTATACGGCGTGAAACGTCTGAAAGCATACTAGACCAAGAGATAGGACACAATTTATTTACCCGAGTTTACCATAAATTTTGTTGTGTGCTTAAGAATACCCATAACCCATAGTCTTCAAAAAGGTATTTCTTAAGGTTGGCGAGTGGTGGTGGGCCGAGTAATGACGTCATCAATATGGCTCCCGCGCAAACGTGTGACACTTTAACTTAAACGAACCTAGCTCCTCAACGAAGCGTCGTAGAGCATTGAATTTTTTTTTAAATTACTCGTAATTAAATAAGCATTGTGTTTTATGTAATTACAATATAGTTCATAAGTGTAATAGTTTTCCTGATATTTAGCCCCAGCGTATATTTTACGAGTTTTTCTGTTTCATAGTGAATGTTTAAAGCCCAACAACTCTTAAACCGATAAGACAATAAAAACAAGGCAAGATTTAAAATGTTTGCTAAGATTGTAGGGACTTAAATACTTCCATAAACATGGCTATGGATGCATAACGAGGTAGTAAATGGCAATTATTGTCCTACTCTTGAAGCCAAGAACTGCTTGACCAGCCCGCTGTGGCGGGGATCTTGAGAGTTAACACCTCTCTGATATATTAGTTTGGAGTTGTAATGTATTATAATCACAAACAAAGACTAAATAACAAGCAAATAAAATACATAATTTTTATATATATTTCGTCTATTGTATTGTGCGTATGTTCATAGTAGTACTTATGGACCTCTAAAATATGTTTTGATGATTACTCAAACGTAATATTTATCTGCTAATTGACTAAATCTAAAACTAATTCTAAATCTTACAATAGATGTCAAATGAAAAAAAAATGCTTTAAACAAAAGCAATTTAAAATTTGCCCTTGCGTTCTTGTTTAAGTAGTTTTTTTTAATCTACCGTCTTCATAACTCATCATTGGAGTCTGTGTCACTATCACTGCTTTTTAAAGCAACTTGATACTGTGCAGAAGTATCGTCATTTTCAGGCGGAATAATGCCAGGTGGCATAGGCCCTTCATACCACTTAACCTGGTATTTCCTGTTTTCTAAATTCCATCCATGGCAGGTTGGGTCAATGTTTTCCAGAGGGTTACAGAGGTTTGCATGTTTCCACATCCAAGATACAGCATTGCTTTGCTTGACTTTTTGTTCCAAAGCAGCTTTTGAAGAAGGAAGAGTAGGATCAACAGGCCTAAGTTTTGTCAACGGTTTACTTGTTAGCAGATCAGACGTTTTCTTTTTAAAAATACTGTATCGCACTTCTGATAGAGACGTACGAAGGATGGTCATACATACCACGCAGAAATGTCTCTACACCAATCAGCAATGATTCATCCACCAAGACGGATTCTCTTAATTTCACCAGATTTTTTTGATGAGCCATGCTTTTTGTGAGAATATTAAAAGGTTTTATTTTACCTTGTCTGGTAAAAGCAGCAGTGTAACCTGAACCAGTCAAGGCGTGAAAGTCTGGCAGGCCGTCATCTATTTCACTTCCTATTTCTTTTCCTATTTATGAGTTGTTAATATATCTTCTAGTGTTGTTTGAAGATACACCACATTCAAACCATAATGGTGCATTCTTTACTTTCTTTGGTGATAGATCATTAACACAAAAATATCCGAATCGTTTGTTCGCACCAAAACATTTTTATCTTCACCATTTCGAGTCGTGTGTGTAATATACCAAATTATCCTCTTATCTGCTTCATTGTGTTGACATGAAAGTTCTTGCGCCTCATTTACGTTCATGTTGGTGCCTATACATGAGTACATGTAACAAGTCTGTTCTACAGCAACATATAACTTTTTATTGCCAAGCAAGTGACAATATTTGGAAGATCTCCATTCTTTACATAAAAACTTTGTATAAGATGTCTTGAAAGATTCACTTCTTAGTGTCATTGAAGACTTTTTTTGGAGTTTTTGTTCAGGTTCAAACATTTTTATTTCAGTCACTAGTGTTTTAGCATTACGTATGTCATGTTCCGAATCTTTGATAGTTGGAGTGCCATAGACGTCAAACACTAAGTGAATTTATCTGGCTTCTTCTTTACAGATAACCCCCAGAATGTTGTTGTCAAGAGCTCCATAGTTATCTGGGAATTGAATTGTGTGCAGAATGAACATAGCATCAAATACTATTGTGTCCACAGTAAGTGAAGCAGATACGATATCTTCTTTTTGAAGCTCTTCCAACTTAAGCATCAGTTTTGATTTGCATGTTTTATTCAGTGAGTCATCCATATGTCCAAGAGCTAGGAGAACTGGGGTAAGAGGATAGGCCAAAACATCCCTCATAACAAAATTCTGTTCAGAGGCAATATTGGTCTTGCAAAAAGATCACGTGTGCATTTTACAACATGGAGTTTTTAATCGGATTCTTGGATAGTTTTAGAAGCACACACAAAAGCACAGTTCAAACAATTTTTCTTGGTATTGGAAGTTCAACATTTCCTGGATCACTAACATACAACGTCTTAAAATTTTCAAAGGCCTCTGCGCCTTTGAAGTATGCACTAAGTAGATATTTTCTTACTTTATCGTCCACAACATGCCCATTGGATATGTTTCTAAACGGAGTTTCTCTGTCCATTTCTTCAAAAGGATCAGAAAAGTTCTTGAGTGAAGATATTACACACTCAACAACTGTGTTGTCTTTATCGATCCGACTTTCTTGAAGGTCCTGTATAAAGTCTGGTTTCCTGGATACATCACTGCCTTCAAACAAACTTGTTACTATTTGCTCCGTAATTATCTAGTTTTCATCCACATAGCCCTAGCTGAATCAGAGTTGGCAAACGCTGTAATATTAATCATGCATCCATCCATACAAAATTAAAATTTGTAAGCAGATTATTACCCTTATCAAGATAAAAATTTCTTACTGCAATATTTTCCTAAAATGTTACAGATGCAGAATGTTTCTTTCAGTAAGACTAATTTCGGTAAAACGTATTAATATTGTCAGTGCAACAATTTTAAATTTTTTTAAATTGCAAAAAAAAGTCAAATTATATATTAGATACAATAGCCACCTCTCCTTTATCTTAAATTAAGAAGTGCAATGTTAATTTAGCATTAGTTAATTAGCTGGTAAATATTACAATAGAGTAATTATTATAAATCATATTTTAAATTCATAGGTACGGTACTACTACTCATAGGTACACTTACAATATAAAAGACACAATATACATAAACATTGGTTATTTAGTCTTAGTTTGTAATTATAATACATTACAACTCCATACTAATACATCAGAGAGGTCAGAGTTAACTCTCAAGATCCCCGCCACAGCGGGCTGGTCAAGCAGTTCTTGACTTCAAGAGTAAGACAATACCCGTCATTTACTATCTTGTTTTACATCCATAGCCATGTTTATGGTATTTTTTAAATCCCTACAATCTTAGCAAACATTTTAAATCTTGCCTTGTTTTTATTGTCTTATCGTTTAAGAGTTGTTGGGCTTTAAACATTCACTAAGAAACAGAAAAACTCGTAAAATGTACGTTTGGGGCTAAATATCAGGAAAACTATTACGCTTATGAACTATATTGTAATTACGTAAAACACAATGGTTATTTAATTACGAGTAATTAAAAAAAAGTACAATGCTCTACGACGCTTCGTTGAGGAGCTAGGTTCGTTTAAGTAAAGTGTCATACGTTTGCGCGGGAGCCATAATGATGACGTCATTACTCGGCCCCCCACCACTCGCCAACCTTAAGAAATACATTTTTGAAGACTGTGGGTTATGGGTATTCTTAACCACACATCAAAGTTTATCGTAAATTTGTGGTAAATAAAAGTGGTCTATCTCTTGGTTTATACACCCTGCAACAGTTGCCGGAAAGATCCAGGCTGGAGGAGGGAGCATTATGGTTTGGGTAATCTTTTCCTGGCATTCACTGGATGCACTCAGCATTGTGGAAGGCACGATGGATCAGCACATGTACGCATCTGTCCTAGCGTACCATGTCCACCCCTACATGCGAATTATTTTTTCCTCAGAATGATGGCATCTATCAGCAGACCAATACGAGGTGTCATACAGTTCACAGTGTATGTGCGTGGTTCGAAGAGGACCAGAATGAGTGTACCGTACTTTCCTGGCCAGCAAACTCACCAGATTTAAACCCAATCGAGAATCTGTGGGACCACCTCGATCGGGTTGTTCGCGCCATGGAACCTCAACCGCGTAATCTAGCTCAGCTGGCCACGGCACTGGAGTCAGCATGACTCAACATACAAGTGAACACCTTCAGAAACCTAATTGACTCTCTTCCTGCACGTCTCGTAGCGGTCCGCTCTGCCAAAGGTGGTTATTCTGGCTTTTGATAGGTGGTCACATTAATGTGACTGGACTGTGTATTATATCACTGACATATCTCACATACTTAAAATACGAAGAGTAATATTTCTAAAAACGAATCGTTTTCAGCGAAGACTGAAAATTTCACTCTTCGTTTGACCATACATTCCTTTCAATATTAAAAAAAAATTGTAGACAGCATATTGAGTAATGTTATTAAGATATATGTTTTAAAATACATCCTAATGATTGCCTGTTCGCTCAAAAATAATTTCATGTTGTTAAAATGCAAACTTTTATTTCTAATTGTAGTTATTAGCTGTTTGAGTACATAGTTCAGTAGGCAAAATACACTACCCTAGATTAATAGACCTATACAGCAAGATATGCTGGTATAAGGGAAATAATACAAGCTTTAATAGGCGGATGGTCCCCCACGTGCTGAAATTACACTAGCAACTCTTCTGGGAATACTTTCAACAAGGTTTTGCTACACAGTTATGGGTATTTGTGTCCATTCCTGCTGCAACAATGTCACCAGCTCAGCTGTAGATTTTGGAAGTGGTTCCCTAGTCCGTAAGCGTCGCTTTAACTCGTCCCACAAATGTTCTATGGTGTTTAGAATATGACTCTGTGCAGGTCTGGGTAGATGTTTTACATCCATATCTCGATATCAATGCTTAACAGAGGCTGCAACATGACATGGAGCGTTGTCGTCCTAGAAGTAACATTCGGCCATTCCATAAAATTGCCAGAGCGTTGAAATTCTTTAGGCGTCGGCGTTTAATTTATGAAGAACAACATGGAAAGGTCCCAGGCCATACCACGAAAAACTTCCCGAAACAAGTAGTCGGATTTTATACTAATCGCTGTCGTCCGGTCCATTATTGTAGAGTAGTTTATATTAAGATTATATATTATATGTCGTCCATAGCCGGTTTTGTTGCTACGATCCAACGTAAATTCTACTACCTTCTTGCCATTATTTTTACATATTAAATATCTATCTTATGAATCATAAAATTTACTTCACATACCTGTTTCATAGTGATTTCAGTCTAGGTAGATATATCCTTATGGGACAATGTAAAATTTTTAAGTATTTAAAAGCTTAACCTCCTAATAAATTGTGTTAGATACTAAGGTTATGTTACGTACTAACACAATATTTTAAACTGCTTGAATGTGAAATTCAATGCATAAGTTTAAAGCTAATTTTTGTATCAGACCATTTGTTGAATTGCTGTAATGAAATCATCTAACAAGTGACGCATTGCAAGGCCATACCTTCCTTCAGAATATAATTTTTTTATTTTTATCACTTAACTATGTAATACATTTCAATGATATATGTAAAACTGCATTTGAATTAAAATTGTGTTCAAAATACATTAAGTGAATTTTCACTTTTGGGCGATTATCTCCAGGACCACTGGACATAATCCACTGGACACTGGACTTAATATATATCTACCACTGGACATATATTAATGAAATTAGTCATGTACACAGGTTGAACTAATGCAAAAAAGATAAACATACAACAATTACAGTACACACGCGTGATCGGGCCTCAGACTTATCAACGCAGGAAGGTCTATAACAGAGGTTATAAAATCGACAAAAAAAATGGGTTGATTGGGGTATGGCCTCTTCTTACATTTATGCAACTCTCAGAACCTGAATTCATGCTGGAAATAAGGCAGTTTTTGAGTCCCTGTGGCAGTCTATCCCACTCCTCCAGTAACGCAGTTTTCAGCTTATGGATGGTTAACCCGGGAAGACCTAGCGGTACCATGTGGTACCAGAAATAAAGGTTTAAAACATTACAATTTTCTTCGTTATACTGCAAATCTTTTGTTTGTTAGTAGATGTCACCACACAAAAGAGTAAAAAATCCTGTCTAGATAATAATTTAAGTGTACAACACGTCAGATTTTTACTTTGAGCGGAAGAAGCAAGAACATTTTTGGACTATGACAAAATGACGCATCGAAAAAGTAATGAAAGATATAGAAATGAAAGTTTGATACAATATTTGTCGTTTATGTCTAGATATTAGTGCACAATGTTTCAAAAAAATATAATACTATTATTTACATCTTTTTTGTATTGGAATGTTACTGATAGCGTATGGTACCACTGGACTTTTTAACTATCTTCTCGTCACTGCTTAGATTTTCACTGATTTTTCTCTTAAAAATACAAAAATGGTTTAAAAGTGTATAGTTAAACTTTTTTATTATATATAATGTAATAGTTCAAAATAAATGTGTATAAAATAATTATAGGAAAATTTTGCATAAAAAAAAACCTAAAAAAAACTCTATTTATATTGCTTATTTCATAAAAATAACAAAACCAAAAGTATAAAATGGAGAGGGAGCTGTAGGTTAAAATGCAGTTATGGAATTAAGATGTGTCTTTGACTATATTTTTGAACATATTATTTCTTATGCCAGTTTTTATGTATATATTTAAATCATGTGTATATTTTATTATTTCGAAACACAGTTTCATTTTTCAGAAATATATAACACTAGAAGAAGTTCTTCTGATATTTGATGATTTCAACTCAGAGTCGGACTTAGAAGATATCTATATTGAACCTCCTGATGTTGCAGTAGTATCACAAATAAAGACTCGGTAGAAGAAGATGAAGGAGAACTTATAGATAATTTATCTGGTCGTCAGTTTCGTGTAAATGTAGAAACTTCACGGAAAAAACTTGGGTTCAAGATGTGCTGCTATAAACTACACTAGTCGAGTATACATTATTTGCGTAAAATGTGACGTAGGGCTATGTATTTTTTTTAGACTTTCACTCAAAAGAAAATTGCAAATAGACCATGTAATAAAGTTATTGATTATATCTCTCTATATTAAAAAAAAGTTACCGCCGCCGCCGCCGCCGCCGCCGAAGAATTGAAATTTTTGTTGTTTAGCTCCATTCTTAGACGGTTTCCCGAGAAAGTACTGATCGGAAAAATATGAAATTAACATGCTTTGTTCTTCATCGTATTCCCTGGATAATTATTAAGATTTTTTTCCGATGCGGCTATTAGTTTAGGTTTTATTAAGTGTTAAAGTTGAAGAAGTGAAATTTCTTCCGCGAGTGAGCAAAACACATTCAAAATTTCAGTCTTTAGTCGTGAGTTTTTTTTTAAGAGTACCTCTCAACGTAAATTTTTGCAGCTCGTCGAGTTTTTTTTGAAATTTAAATGTGGTTCTTGATAATATTTTTTTGAAATTCGGGAAAAATCGGGACATTTTTGTTACTTTTTTTTAAAACTGCCGTATCTATATCTAATTACTATTAGTTTTTAATTTTTAAAATATCGCAGTATACCTCAGAATATACTCTTTCTTACGGTACTATTATTTTTGAAATCGGTTAATAATTAAATTGGATGCGATCAAAAGTTCGTGATACAAAATTCGGAATCTTCGGATATTTTCGCTACGTTTTGTTAAAACCGTTATGTCTACGGCAAAAACCATTATTTTTTAAATTTGAGAACATCACTGAATACACTACATTACACTCTTTCTTATGGTACAATTATTTTTCAAATTGGTTAATAAACAAAATCGATGCAATTAAAAGTAGGTCATACAATTTTCGGAACTTTCAGATCGTAACTTCCGATACAAAACTAAAATGGTCATATCTATATAGTATTACTGTTAGTTTTTAATTTTAAAAATATTGCAGTATACCTCACAATGTACTCTTTCTTACGGTACAATTATTTTTAAAATTGGTTCATAAATAAATTCGATGCAATCAAAAGTTGGTGACACAAATTTCGTATTTTTCAGTTCGCATAGCTGGTTCGGCAAACAGCAGTGGGTTACATTTTCTACTATCGGGTTTGCCAGATATCAAATTTATCGTAGCAACAATTGCCATAAAAACGATTTCTTTTTATTTGGCGAGGAAAAAGGCTCGCTTTTTTCCCTCTGTTCTCAAGACAGTTTACCGACAAAGTACAATGTATTGATATTAACACTGTTTACTTAAAATTGTACAGGGAACAAGATACAGAAGATTTTTTACTGATGCGGCTATTAGTTTAGGGTGCATTAAGTGTTAAAGCAAAAAAAAGTGAAATCAATTGCGAAAGAAGTATTGGTTTGAGAAAGCAAACCAAACGGGATTGCGTAGCAATCCCCGGGGTCGGCGAGCGTAAGCGAGCAGGGCGCGAAGCCCTCGCTGTGACGTCATGTACCGGAAAGTGAAATCAGCATAATACGAATTATTCAGATAGTTTCACTCTGTGAAAGGAATGTTGGTTTGCGAAGCAAACCAAATGACATCTGTGAAAGGAGTGTTGGTTTGCGAAGCAAACCAAATGGGATTGCGCAGCAATCCCCGGGGGTTGGCGAGCGTAAGCGAGCAGGGGGCGGAGCCCCCTAGTTTCATAAAAAAATGCAAGTATTATTAGTAATATTATTGGTATTACCATTTGTCTTGTGCTTTCTGGTTAACAAAAATTCCTCTTCTTTTCTTAGGATATTTTTTTTTACTATTATATATTTATCAAAATGTGTTTTATGCCATATATTTGTATTTTTGTATAAATTTCAAATTACAAACTGGTAAAATTACATTTAAACCGCTTGCGTCAGTATCAATAAGAAATTGTATTACTTACAATTTTCTCCCTTAAAAGCCTAGTAGTACCATGCATTTTTTCCACTATTGAAATTTTACAGCAAAAAAAAGGCCTT
This sequence comes from Metellina segmentata, assembly GCA_947359465.1. Classification (NCBI taxonomy): domain Eukaryota; kingdom Metazoa; phylum Arthropoda; class Arachnida; order Araneae; family Tetragnathidae; genus Metellina; species Metellina segmentata. Next base: position 55,368,056 of record OX375878.1, on the reverse strand, counting down.
TCCTACATAAATAGCATCCTATAACAATACACTAAAAAGAAATTGATTGATATTGGAAAAAAATAATTAATTCAGTCTTTGCCGGGTTAAGGGAGGAGCAAGGGAAGTTGAAATCTAGTTGTGAGTGTCCCATTTTTTTTATAAAGGGCATAAGCCTGTATACCTGGCTGATCAATTCATTTGGCAAATATCCTCTCTTTATATTAGTCTACCAGATAAGCCCTTTGTAAATGAGTGTTGTCGTCTATAAAAATAAAATCAAGGCCAACTGCACCACTGACAACGCCAACATAGGGCTCCAAGATGTCATCCCTATACCTCAAAGCAGTCACAGAGCCTGTGTCAAAATCATGGAATTGTTCAAATGGATTTGTTCATCTGCGGAAGTAATTTAGATTAGATGTTAATAATTGACCTAACGCACTCTGATGTAATACCCTAATAAAATAAATGAATGAGTAGCGATATTGTAAATACTTTTACAACTATAGATTTCAGTAGGGGACAGTTATGGCATATTTGCATTACTCGGAAGCAAGCATATTGTCTACTAATTAGTAAATTCGAAACTCCTATACGTTAAGGGCCCCAATGCACACATTCGGTAATTCAAGGTGCGGCGCCACTGCCGCAACGCATGTGCGGTTTGAGATACATTAGATCCAACAGAGTAATGCACACATGCCTACGGCACCGCTGCGGCAACGCACGTCCAACTTGCGTGCATTTTGTACCGCAGTTCCCCACGTCGTCGCAGCTTACCGCACACTCTTCACCAGTCTCAAGTACCTTTTTTCATAAGTAAATGAACTAGAAATAATAATTAATAAATGGTTGTATCCAGTAACGTCTATTTTGTTTCAGAATATACTTCTTTTACACCAAATGAGCGAAATAAACACGTTTTCTTCCATAGAATATTTTTGGCAAATATCGCGAAATGAGAACTTGCGTCATTTTACGGTTATGTGTGCATAGTTGGGCTTCGATGCCGCAGCGGCACCGCACGTTGAAAAACAGGATGCGTACACCGGGCCTAATAGTGCAGTCACGAATTTTGCAAAATTAGCATGACGATATATGAACAGTTATTCTCCACATTAAAACCAGATTTCCATTCTTTGAGTTACGGAGGTTTTGCAGGGCGGGCTGATTGCAATCATCAATGTGTCTAAACGCAAGAAATATATTTTGATAGTTCTCAGCACCCTTACACAAACGACAGACTCTCATCCGTGCCAATCTCATCATGTTAAATCACATTTGACGATTTGTTTCTATCGCTTCGGATTTATTTAAACAAACGAAATCCCCTTTCGAGGTTCCATTGTGACCTGGCACTTCTGATTAATCGGGGGTGATTCGTCACTTCCCTTTCTGCGGGAACACAGGATCCCGGTGAAAATACATCAGCTAAGATAGTCGACTGCTCTCGGGACTGTAATTTCCCAGCCTTCCCTACAATGGCGATTATTGGTGATAATTAGTCAAACTAATTACTGCTAATTAGGTTGTTTTGTTACCCAGAAAAGCACTTAGGAACGCTTCCGTTTAACTCGAGTGAATTAAGCGATTACTTCGTTGTGTTTGGCTTTTTTTCCGTTATAAATCTGTTTTCTTTGTTATTTTTTTATTTATATGCATTTTTATTTTGCGTTTAAGAGGCGTTCTAACCCAGGATTTTAAATATTTATCAACTTGGTAAATGAACATTGGAAATCAAGGGCTTTAGGAAGGAATTCGATTTGCTTAATTTCATCCATGCTGGGGTAATTTTTTATTGCAGGAAGATTGTCAGTGAAATTAGATTGGGGTTAATTGCTTACATTTCAGTTAATATAAATCAAACTTATTTTTAAGTTTTTTAGTTGATGTAGCTTATTGAGGATGTTTCAAATTGGATTGAAGAACTAGAATAATATGTGTGGAAATGTTGGTGTGGGTATTTATTTGTGGTATTTACAAATGGTATTTGAAACAGTACTACTACATTAAAGGTAGAAATATAATGAAGGTAGAAATCTAAATAGATGGTAAGATTTTGGGTAAAGATCAGATTATTTCACTTGTAGCATTTTTATTTGAAAGTAATTTTTATTTTACTAGAAATGTAATTACATTTTCTTAAAAATAATTTAAATAATTGTAATTCTTATTGGACACTAAAGACTGGGAATCGTACGTGCTGATTGGACATCGTTCATGTAAAGAAATATTTTGCAATGTTATGTGCCTATGGTAATATACATAATACTTAATTATATGTGGTGTGATTAGGGTAAAGACATTTATGTATTTCTAATACTTATTTATTATCAGAGACCAAGGGAGAGTTTTATTACGCATAAACACAGCACTATAATAAATTTATCCCGAAGTAAAAATAAATTATTCCAAAAGCAAAGATTATATTATTTGATTTGATATAATAGTTGATTTATTGCTGGATATATTTAATCTCTTATGTGCCAGTAATAATTTCTGTTTGTGTGTTTATTGATTTGACGCTATATGTATGGTGTTTGGTACATCTTGATGAAATAAGGCCCTAATGATATAAAACCACAAAACAGTCAACTTAATGCAAAGAAAAATAACCCCATAAATAAAAGTATTTTAGCAAATTGATGGTGCAACACAGATCAAATTTTACAAAAGAATATGCATCCTGCCAAAAAAATCAAAGATATGAATGTTAAGTCCTGTAGGACCTTTAGTGGAAAAGCTATAGAGAACAATTGTAAAACGTATTTATTATTAAAACCTTTTCTAATACAGAAAGTTTAGTAAGAAATTGAGGTAAAGAGGATGAAAACAGGTATATCTACTATTAATAAAAGGAAGGGTTTGTTTGTGTGTTTTTATATAAAGTCCTGACGAAACTGTGGTACTTACAATAATGAAATTTGTCACACAGGTAGTCCGATTTTTTTGCGAATTTTGGGTCCTGCCAGCATTTTAAATTCTATTCAGATAATTTTAAAATTAATTTATTTGAATTTTAATATTATTGTTTTTCTTAGAATGGAAACAGTATGCAGAGATGGCAGAGTCTAAATTTATTTTTTCCGTTTCCGTTTGATTTTCTGAGCAACTATTTCTGCGGACTAACAAATCAACTAAAGTTTTAACTGGAGTTATGTAGTTCTTTTTTTCTATTTCCTAGATCGTTAAAGATAGAGTAAAAATTTCAACGGATTTGAAATCTGCCCAAAATTTTACATTAGATCGATACTTAAAAATATGATTTACTTTAAATAAATAATTTTTAAATTGTAACTTCTATATTTTTTTCCTATACTAATTTGACCTTCGGAATCGAGAAATCACAGATTTCATTTCCTGCGCTCGAACAATTCGAGCGAAGGGAAGCAAACCAAATAAACACATTTCACTAAATTTCAACGAATTTGAAATCTGCGGAAAATTTTACACCAGATAAATACCTTACATTTGATTTTCTTTAAATAAATAATTTTCAATAGTAAATTTTTTTACTTTTACTACACGAATATGGGCGCATTAGACAATGACGTCACGACTTCTACGTCCTTTGGAATCGTCTTCACGATTGTGACCACACGAAAATAGCTGTAACGGCAAGGACAATTTTACATTAGATCGATACCTTATAAATTTGATTTTTTTTAATAAATAATTTTTCAATTGAATATTTTTATTGTATGACAATATTACAAGAGATTGTGACGTCACGACGATTGTATCTCTTCGTAATTTGAATTTGGTCGCATTTCACAATGAAGAGGCCATCACGGTGCTGCCCGTGGTGTTGGTTTGCTAAACAAACCAAATGAGAATTCGTAGCAATCACCGGGGATTAGCGACTAGTGATCACACCTGACCCCACGGAAAGAACTGTCATGATTAACGCCTTGCTGACCACGCAGGGGTTAGTCTATACATAAAATTACAAGGAAATATAATTCGTGTTACCGAAAAACCAGTAAGTTTTATTATGAATTGGATGGATTATAAATTTTCTATCATTCTCTGAATTTCGTAAATTGTATATTTTTTCATGTGTATTTTGTGTGTCTAAAATTAACTCTGATTCAAGATACATGACACAGCAATTTATCCCGTCATAGTGACTGAAATAGATACGTATTTTACAATTTATCTCTTAAATATATGAGGGACATTCCATGTGAAATCACCCTATTTTAATATTCGGCCGTGCCATCATGTCTCGGATATTTTTCAATATTTGTTTATGTATATATACCAACGAGATGTTAACAAATTAATTTTTTCAGATTTTTTAATCAAAAATTTATTTTGGAGGAATGTTTTGAAAATTTAGATTTTTTCAAGATTTTGGCTATTGTACTTCGATATCATTTTAGAAAGACCTTTCTGTTTTGCCTATTTTTCAACCAATTTGGCTGATCTTGGTATCAAATTAAAGCTATAACTTTATCTTTCAAAATCAGCTATAAAAGTGTTACTAAGGGTAATAGAGTGTTGCCACTCATCAGGTTAGGTGATTTTTTAAATATTTTTTCAGTCGGTAGATTCAATAGGTCATACCGCATAAACCACAACTAACAGATGCATCATATTTTTTTCTAGAATGAGCAGATCATTTACTTGTGTTTTAAAAACAAGAAGAGTGTTTTTTGTGGTTATGAAATTAAAAATAAATTTCTTTTGCAACAATTTTACCTCAAAATCAACACTTTTCTATAAATTTGAGGTCTTTTTAAACTTAAATAACTCACAAATTTGTGTGAACAGTTAAATCTGTGGTTACAAAATAATAAAAATTGATCTGAGTTAATCATAATTGAAAACTACAGTTTAATTTTGTATAAGTATGATGCAGAAACCCTTTCTGATTCAGTAAAACAAAAATAATCTTTCTTTCGACTGAAAAAAATAACAATTTACAACAGCCTGCCTAGTTGCCAAATTATGCACCTACTTTATCTGGAGAGCAAAAATATACATTAAGCAACATAAAAGAAGTTTTCATGAATAAACTTAACTTGTTTGGATAAAAAAAATTACCTGACAATTATCTCCCACTCCCACTGCACATTCAAGTGCAGTCTTGCTTTAGATTTCTGCGAGGCAGGTTGTGTTTGATGGACGCATTATTTCCTAGCATATTTATGGCTTAATAAAGCATGTTTTTTAATTCTGATTTAAAAAGTTTTTTGATTGAGATATAATGGAAATGTGTTCAGTTGGTCAATACTTCAAAGAAAACTCTACTACATCAACTCAAGTAGAATGCAGACCCAGAAAACTTTATGTAAGTTTGTAGAGTCACGGTACGGGTCCCTCTGACCACAGCTTTCATGGTGGTCCCTGAATTTATGACCGGATGGGGGTATCCCCTTCTCTTTGGGCGATAGCGGCATCGGAAGAACGTGTGGGGTCTTCTCTATAGGAAAAGGAGAATCGTGAAAAACCGAAACGTGAGAGGACGCAGGACGACTCTGCTCCGCTTGAAGCCGCGGTACTGAAACCCTATTTTGTACAATCTCTATTACCCTCGAAATAATTTTAACTTATATGTATTCTTCTATAATTAATTAAATGTACTGTAATTTTAAATGTCAATTTAATTATCTTCAAGCCACTCGCCACGCAAACTATACCCACGACGTTACAAAGTTGTTCTGAAATTCGGGAAGAAGAAAGGGAACTTTTAATCATAAGAACAAAATGTGTGAATTTTGAAAATATATGCAGTCAACATATGCTTGCTTTTCATTCAAAGTTTGAAGATCTACAAAGGGTATGTTGTGATCCATTTATGAAACGCAGAAAGAACGTATACAAAGGTCTTAAAACTGTTTATCTTCCATTTTCCAATAAATATAAACAGTGAGTTAAACTAGTACCAGGTACAAAATTAAGTATTTCTTGTAGAAAAGTAGTTTTCTCAACATTTCCTCAAGATAATGACAAAGTAAGCAATCTTTCAGACAATGAATATGAACCGGATTTAAGTAATAAGGAAGTCATTGCAAAGCTAAATGAAGGCTGTGAATTCATAGAATATTCGCCCCTTAAAGTCAGAAAACGAAAACTTTATGAAAGAGCTATTTATTTGGGAAATAAAGCTGGACGAATTGCAAATAGATTCCAAAATATGGCAAAAAAGGCTCTAAATTTTGAATCTTCATAAAAAAAACAAAGAAATAGAGGACAAACAGAAGTGCAGGGATTTTGATAATCTAATGCATAAATTAAAAGAAAAATTTAAAAAGAGTAAAATAGATGATTAAATTCAGATATTGACTAGTTCCCGAGTCATGGAGTATCTTACAGTCAACTTTTTTGAAGCTTCTGAGTACTTAGTGAAAAAAGCTAGGAAGTTATTAAATAAAGAAGGTAATTTATGTAAAGGTAATAAAAGAAAAAGCCGTCCTCTTTGTGATGAAGTTATACAGAAAGCAAAATATTTTTATTATAATTATGAGTAGAGTTTCACCTAATAAAAAATATTCACCAACAAAACATGCTCAAAGAGAATTCATAGCAAAGAGATTAATATCGCATAGCTTAAAAGCTGTTAAATTATCATTCATGAAGAAGAATCCCGCAGAAAATATATGTTTTACTACGTTTTGTGAATTACGTCCACTAGAATGCGTAAGTGTAAATAATCGAGGGATTCATTCAGTGTCTGTTTGCACATATCATCATAATGTTAAACTTATGATGTCGAGTATACAATTAAAAATACATATCAAGAACCCCTACTAAAATTGATGTGTAACGTGGAATCAGAAGAATGCATGCGTCACCGTTGTTCTGAAAGTCCCAGTGAACTGGACCTCGGAGAATTTCTTTTGGGGTTAGAATACTTTGAAACTAAAAAGTCAGTTACATTTAAGCAGTGGCTCCAAACTGATCTAACATACCTCGAAACTGTAGTAAAATCAGTGGATGATTTTGTTGATTTACTAGTTTAAAAATTCGTAAAGTTAACAAAACATCACTTTATAGCCAAATCACCGAGTCAATACTTAAAGCAAATAAAAACAGATTTGGGAGATTAATGTTGTTTAATTTTAGCAGACTTTGCAGAAAATTACACCTGCATCTTGCAAGATGCTACTTAAGGTTTCCATGGACGTAACATTCAGGTTACACTATACCCATTTGTATTCTATTACAAATATAACAGTGAACTTTATTTAAAGGCAATATCCTTTATTAGTGACTGCCTTGATTATAACACTACAACGTTTTTTTCATTCCAGAAGTCACTACTACAGTATATAAGAAAATAACTATCGCATTTAAAAGATGTACTATACTTTAGCGATGGGGTAGTTCAGCTCAGTATAAGAACTACAAACTTTTTACAAATTTATGTCAGCCAGAAGAAGACTATGGCATGACTGCTGAATGGCATTTCTTTGCCTCTAGTCATGGCAAAAATGCATGCAGTTGAGTAGGAGTTACAATAAAGCGGCCTGCCACAAGAACAAGTCTTCAAAGAAATGTTAAAAGAAGGACATATTTTAAATGCACATGAATTGTTAGAATTTGCCTCCAAAAATATAAAGAAGATTCAGATGTTTTTCATATCATCAGAAGAGGTGGCAGCAAATGAACATTTTCTGAAGGAAATATATGAAAAGTCTTTACCAATAGGCACTAGAGAAAATCACTACTTCAAGACATTACACAGAAGAAATATTTTGGTAAAGAAGGTTTCGTTTTCTGAAAAATCTTTTACGGTAACTGTTGATAGCAAAACCAGAGAAGTTGTAAATATTATTCCTGAAAAGTTTTATGCAGTCATCTATGAAAATAAATTGTGGATTGGGAAGGCACTAGACAAGTGTGAAAAAGAAAGATAAAGTTCAATTCATGCGTCCACCAGGCCCTTCAAGGACACATTTTTTACTGCTTATTTTCTTAATAGAGTTTTTACTTCGAATAATATGATAGAAACCAAATAAATGTTAAACACGTCTCTTTATTTAACTTACTGTTTTCATGGCTGCAATGAATTAAAAAAAGTCTATTTTGTTACACTAACCCAAAGGTGTCAAACGATTATGTTAATTTCCATTTGTTTATTTACAAGTTTATTAACGCTTGAAATTATGTATTTGACAAGTGCGTGCCCATAGAAAATGTATTTAAAATATATTCAATTAAAAAAAATGACAAAATTAATTGTGGTTATTGTTTACTGTTTTTTGTTTAAAGCCATGACGTAATAATATTTATAAAAAATAAAAATAGCCAGTATTACACGTAAACCAACGCGAAAATTGTGAATAACACTGAAATAAATTTCATAGTTAAAAATTGAAATAAATAATTCATAAATTGAAATAAATTCAACTTTTTAGGATCAGTAGTAGTTATAAAATATAAAAATAAACAGTACTACAAACTAAACCACATGCACAAACTGTGTATAACACTTATAAACAAAATACAGAAACATATTTTTAAAACATTGAAATTTATAGAAGTTTTAGTATATATATAGAAATATTTTGCAAGAAATCTACTTTATTTTGTTTAGTAATTCATGTGAAAATATATTTATTTATTTGCAATGCATATATTTCATGCTTAAGGCAAGCTAAAACATTTTGTTGTAAATGTAATTGTTCAATGGTGCTTTAAGGAAAGAAAGTGCACTGAATTTATCAAGCATTAACAGCAGAAAAGAACTTCACTGGAAAACCAGACATATGTGTACAGAAAGACTACAGCATTTACAGAACAGTAATTGATGATTTTTTCATGAAATATACTTTGAAAAAAGAGAAAACAACAAATAGAATGTAAAAATAATAAATGCTTAAATACAAAAAATATATACCCTTTACCATCATCAGAATGGACATGGAGGTTTTTTTTCTGTGCCCTAAGAATCATCTATCATTCGAGTGAGTGTACCGATGCCAAACTCGCTGAGAAAAGAATTCATTTCTCTACTGGATGCCTATGTTCCCCACTCAATTAAAGACAACGCATGATGAACGATTGTTTCATCGGTTGGGTCGATTCCCTGTTTGTTTCATCTGAGAAGTTTAGATTAAATGTATAGTGAGTTAATGGTACATTGCCGGGTAAAGAGTATATAGAATCTACTTTATTAGCAAAACTATTCAAATTTAATGGATACACTAATAATTATTAATGTAATTTATTTCTCGTAATGAAATTTCTATGTTTCCTATATTCTCTACTGAATGCCTACGTTACCCATCCAATTAAAGACAACGAATAATATACGATTGTATCTTTGGATAGGTTGATTGCCGGTATGTTTCATCCTAGAAGTTTTGATTATATGTAGCGCTTTGATGGTATCACGACGTACACAAGATTATTATAGCAGAGAAGTAAATGAGTTGTAAACAGTTTTTGTTAATCTTTGTTAGTTCGTTACAAAATTACATATGTATTATTAAATTTATTATCAACATTAATAAAAATCACGTATAATAATTTATATTCAATTTAAAAGTGAACAGTGATCCTTGAAGCATTCAGCCTTACAACAGTCAATGCAAGAAATCAATAATTGCACTATAGGAGTACTATAGAAATATATATGTGTGTTAGGCGTGTCTCAAATGTTAATTAATAGCAGTTTTTTGGAGAAAATTACTTGTCGACTTTGGTCTACGTCATTTGAGTTATAGAGTATGGCAGATTCAGACTGTGAAGTTCCAGGAAACATTTTACTGGTCTCGGGAGGTGTTGCTTTAACACTTTGATTCATATATGAACGCTTACAGGGCATGCAGCAGACATTTTCAAAATAAGTCCCTATTTCTATGAGACATTCCAACTACCTCTTTTTGCAGGCTACATACCCTAATAAAGTCTAGTTTCATAATCAATACTCTGGACAACGCCAGCAACTACACACATCACATAACGAATCATTGTGGTTTTTTTCACCCTTCCCAATTTCTTATTCTCACAGTGACGTAAGTCATTCTATTTTGTATTCGCTCATGTGACGTCATAACGTTATACTTTCTAATTTCTATTGATCATGTGACGTAATGGGGCAAATGTATAGAGTTCCTTTATTGGGAAAAATGTTCAATTTCAATGCATATCCTTATATTTTGTGAAATTTATTTCACTTAGTCAGATTTTCTCATCCCAATGTGTTTTAACTGACGAAAACAATGTAATGGCAATCCCTTTCAAGTAACTAGGAGACTGGATATTGTTTGTAAAATCCCCGGTTTTAAATTTTACAATATCTTAAGAGTGTTAAGAATATTTCAAACTAAAATTTCATATTTTTTGTGTGTACCGCTCAAGTTAGTATACTCATATTCAGTTTCATCTGAAGTATCAAAAAAATTAATAGGTAGAAGATTACATATTATATCGATAAATGATGTGAGCGCTTCAGATTTGAAATATCCGAAGTACACTCATTGCCATAAAAATTTGCTCACCAAGAAAAGGCGTCAAAATGAAACGAAATATTTTACACATGTAAGTACTACTTTGATATAAGTAAGTGATTAGAAAATTAAAGAAAAAGGATCATTTATTGCAGAAAAAAGTACAAATGAACGGGTTTTAGTTCTCTGTTGGACCCCCTCTAGCGCGAACGCACGATGCGATACAAGAGGGCATTGATGCATACAAATTTCGTATGATGTCTTGAGACATCTCGTTCCATAGTTACTGTAAACGCGCCTCTAGTTCGACCAAACTCGTAGGGTGTCCAATTTGCCGTCCCAAATGATCACAGATATGCTTGATTGGTGTCAAATATCTGACAATCAAACAGGCCAGGGAAGGGTTTTAATGTGGCTGAGGAAGTCTTGTGACATACTTGCAGTGTGTGGCCGAGCATTGTCTTGTTGAAAAATTAGCTCCTGGGAGCCTGCCATGAGTGGCATCACATGTGGCTGAAGGATGTCATGGACGTACCGCTGGGCTGTCGCTGTGGACGGATCAGTATTAAGGGGGGGGCCGTGTATCGTAAGTAATGACACCCCATACCATCACACCATCTATTGGAGAGGTGTGTCGCTGTAAAGCGAAGGCAGGATTGAGGCGTTCACCACTGGGCCTCCACTCACGAACACGAGTATCATCACTGCTCAAATTGAATCTAGATTCGTCGCTGAAGACGACCTGGTTCCATTCCGTTGCAGTCCAATTGGCAGCACACGTAATGGACGCCGCGATACCAGATGCCCTTCAGTCAGGCGCCTTGCGATGGTTCGGGAAGGCACAGGGGCTCGTAGTGAAAGTGCTGCCTGTGTTTCGATAGGGCCCAATGAGACAGTTGTCTCTACGCGTGCAATTCGTATGATGTGACGGTCTTCTCGACGACTGGTCTGTCGAAGGCGTACTGAGCCTGGTCGCCGTGTAAATGACGTCTCTTCTGTCCATTGGTCTCAACACCTCCTCACAGTAAAATCAGTATGGCCTACCTGACGAGCTACTCGCCGAGCTAACCACCCAGCTTCCATCATCCCAATGACTCTACCCCTCTCGAAATCTGACAGCTGATCATGTTGTCTTCGATGGCGGCGTAACGGCATGTCTACCTCAGCGTTTCGTTTTCAAAAGATTTAGTACGCTCAAACAAACTCTGCTTACCTGTTTTACACTCCAAGGAGAACGAAGTTCAACGCCCTCTATTGACATTACGTAATATGCAATCACGCTGCATTTTTAATCATTTGCATATCTGGCCGACATGTACCTTCATGATAAGTTTCGTTACGATCACACAATTATTTCTTGGTGCGCAAATTTTTATAGCAATGAGTGTATTTTATGTTGTAAACACACAGTTGTGGACGAAATAAAAATATAAAAAATTTACTGCTTAGATTTATGAAATATTTCGAAATTATAATCTATAAAACAATGAATGTTATATAATAGATATGTATGTAGTGCCGTATCTAATTCTTTCAAGTCACATAATATAATTGAAGGGATTAAAAAAAAAAAGGAAAAATAATAATAAATGTATTTTACTGTATGTGCTTTACTTCAGTGTATCTTCACATGATTTTAGAAAGTAAAATGTTGTCATTAGTAAATAATATAGTATTGACCATATACGCCTATTCTAAGGGATTGATCTGGTAAGCGGACAGTAGCCTGGACCCTCATACTTGATAAAGATACTGACATTAATTAATACGAACAATTTCTACATTTTTATGGATGAAATACAGTAAATAAGTGAAATGCGATAATTTAGACGTGTTAAACATCTGTGAGCAGACTTGAAAATGAAGTCATTGATTCCTGGGTTTGGAATGAAAAAAGTGTGTTTTTCTCATTCTCTTCGACCGAAGAAACGCAGATGGGACAGGACAACAGAATTCTTCGAAATGTTTGGAAAGAACATTTGTTTATAGGAAAGGTAATTTAGGATAATGGTGTTTACAGATTTAAGTTAACTACTTCTTTGTTTTGTAGGACCACATTTTTGTAACGCAGTTCTCACACAAGAGTAAACATTAATAACTATATTATTCATGTTATTTACGTAATTGAACATTTCAAATTCATTTTTTTCATACACAATTACGATATTTGCGATGCCTATGATATTAATAAATATAGAATTTGAAGAGAGTGCATGTCGTAATATCTTCCACTAGTAAACAAGCTGCAATGTTACAAACTGGTATTGTAACTCTGCAAATTTAATATGAAAATTAAATTATAGTATTCAGCATAATCTATATAATCATAAGATGAATGTTAAAAAGATTTCGCACCTTAATCACAGATCACTAACCTGGTATTCCTGAAAAGACCATGTTTAATATTTATATTAAAATATAAATTATTAAAATCAACTTCTTTCTCAGATTTTGGAATGATTGTTTAGTATATTTTTGAGGAATACTAAAATTGGTCATATTGTTCAGACCAATAGAATTAGTTGGATATTAAAGCGCTATTTGGCCAATTATATCAAAATATAATTACAGAAGTAATATATAATAATGTAAGTAGAAATTAACCATGTGAGTGTCAAGAGATTCGCGTGTAGTGTGGCATGTCTTTTCAACCACGAACACACACAATTAATAAATAATTATATCTATTGAATGAACAAATACTAGGAATGATTCCAATGCAAACCTATTAGAAACTCTCTCTCTCTCTCTCTCTCTCTATTACCTAAAACCTATTAGAAATCATGCAACGAAGACTGCAAGTATAAGAACGGGTATATGAGTATAAACCTCGCAGGGGGCTAAAAATAGCTAAAAATTATCATAACTAAAAATAAAAACATATAAAATTTAAAAAATGGTGCAAAATTCTCTAATTTAAACAAATTTATTCCTGTGTAACGAAATTTTCCCTAAAATGTTCTATCGACAGGTTTAAATCTGAAGACAGTTATTAGTCACATTCAAGCTTAAGTCTCAACTATAAACGGTAAACCGTTTTAACTGAGTAGTTCACACGGAATTATCCGTGCTGTAATTTGTCTTCTCTGCATAACGTCAACATCAGTTTGACTGTCCTGACCATAATAATCTCCCCAAAGGTCTTTTACCAACGTATGAGATTATTTTGTAATGATATGTGTAGTGGTAAAATTGAAATACGCATTTTGTCGAAAACTCTTATCTTTCAGAGATATAAAGAGAAAAAAGAAAAAACATCCTTTAAAATAACATAAAAATGTATGTTCATTTATTTAATAAAGAATCTTATGATTATCTAAAAGTAATTTTACCGCATTAGATAGAGCAATAACAAGTTTTGAACATTTCAAACGAAAAAAAAACATAATTTATATTGCACTTTTAAAGCGATTTTTCATCTGCGCTAAAATACATTCCGCAACTTTTAAGAGCTTCATTAAAAAACTACATGTCTGTTCTGACATTATACGTTAACTAGAAACCTTTTTTCTCCACTGCTAGCTTTTGGATCATATTTTCTAAAAGTGTCCACGACATTTATAGTTTAAAAGAAACAAAATTTTCACGTCTCGTGATTTATCTCTCTTCAAATAAAACATACTTCTGTCAGGTTTTGAATAATCTCTTTCAGTCAAACAAGTGCGTAAAGTAATTTGCAAAACTGTGGATGAGTTACACCCAAATCGTAAGGATATTTCAGCTAACATTTGCTCTCCAAGTGAGAAGAAAAAAGGGTTTTATGATTGATCAACAATGTCAGAGATCACATCAAAGAGATCCGGGAAAATTTCCCGCAAGATTAAGATTGTGATCGATGGTTTCCGTGGCTGTGAAGATAAGAAAAAGGATTCGTAGCGAAGAAAAATTAGATCCGGTCTAGATAGCCGCAGCAACGTGGAGGATGATAGAGCGCACTTAAATTTAATAACGGAAAAAATACTTTAATAAACTCATTTGTGAGAGAACCTGACATTTGGTACTCGCTTGCTTCCACTCTCAAATGTTTTTGGATTAACTTTCTGCTCTAAGTTTGGAAATCCAGTTAGAGCTCTAAACGTTTTAATGAATTTTATAGGCTAACAAATTCAGCGATTAAGTATTTTGCATGAAGTAGAACAAATTATATTATGCTGACTACTTAGGAAGCATAAAAGTAGCGTGAACAATGGTAACCATGAGTGTCCGTGATAATTGGACTAAAACATTTAGAAACGTGACTTTTCGACCGCTTTTGTGTGCCACAAGGAAACGAGTATCATCCTCCAATTGGCCCACAGGTCTGTATGGGACGTCCATCTATTGGTCCCTCATCTGTTTGGTCCGTACAACTTAGTTGTAGATTTGGGAAATTTCACCATCTTTGACGCCATTCTATAGTTATGTTCATTCACACACACCATCTCAAAAAATTCTGTAGCACCAAACAAGGTGATAAGAAGTCAAATCCGTTAAGCAAGTCAATTTTTCATAGAGTAATCATATGACTACTTGCTAACATGTTGATCATTGTTTTTACGCTCCTCTCAATACCAACATTCAATCTACATATATTTCGCGTTTATTATGGATATAAACATATTTTCACCAATGTTTTAAGATCTATCAATATGGAACGATATTATTAAATGTACTAGCAAAATACCCGACCTTACTCGGTTTGAATTGGTTTACTCTAGATTGAAGAGATAATCAAAATATATAATGACTAAAGTTTTTTGTAGAAAAAAAATTTATTTTAACACCTTTCGCCATCTTTATATTTTCTACAACTTACTTTGGACACAAATCCTACACATGCATATCCATTCATGTAATACATTTCACATACATCGCACAATTGCTGTATGACAATGCTACAAAATGACGAAAGGTGATACTAAGGTTACTACTATAAAAGACGATTTATAGGAAGATTTGGAATTCCCTTTCTTAAGTTCTTTTCATGTTCAACTCAATTAATTAAAATTACGATTTACGGCGAGTGCTCTCGCACTCATAGTCAACAAAACAATATTTTTTTACTTGTGGCACTCTTGCCTCCGGTATGCGACATTGTGAAATTTTGCAATCTTCCCCAGTCATTATGACAACGAATTTTTTAATGTTGGAAAAAGTTCTAGTTTGGATTTTTAAACATTACTATTCTTTCAATAACGGCATTATTCTTTCAATAATGACATAACTACACTTAAAATTTACTGAAAATTTATACTGACCTAACATTTTTAAGTCTAATACTTCGTGGTGCTGTAGCGTGTGATGAGAAGGAAAACACATTTATTAAAATAATAAATATTTAAAACAGGAAACAGCGAAATAAAACAAAATAAAAGATGTCGCAAAAAATTGTTCTAAAGATATTAATTTGTCATTCAATTTTATCTCTTGATCTCGCACAGTTGCCACAACCTTACAACTAAAAGTGCACAAAATTTAGAAATGTGAAATTAATTCAGAGCGAAAGAACCAGAGTAAATATCACTGCTCGCGCGATCTTGTTCATTCTCGTTTCGTTGAAAAATATCGTCTGTCCCAAATATTCGGAAATCGTTTTCATTGCGCAAAGAATAAAAATAAGACTCGAAATAAATAAAGTATCAAAGCTAAAATTTCACCATAAAAATTTTTTTTTGAAAAATAATTGGTTTTCAGCATTACTGGTAAAGCAAATGAAAGTAATCGTAATACTCAAACTACATTCCAATTTTTCGAAAACTATCAAATTGTGGCTGATTTAAGTATACTTACTCAGGTGTTTTAGCATGAAACTCAATTAAATATAACAATAAAGAAATGTTTAATACTGCATTCACTAAACTAATAGATAATGCATTAAATAAAATACACTGCAATCAAATATCTGGAATACAATTCATGTGATGTCTACACAAACACACAAACACAAAATCGAGCATAGAACAGAAAGACGGACAGACAGACTTTCGCAACCAATGCCAGTCACTAAATGAAGATAAGTACTCACTGTATGCAAATTTCCATGAAAATATCTTAAACCGCGTGGACGTGTATAGGGCACAACATACAGACAGACAGACAGACAGACAGACAGACAGACAGACAGACAGACAGACAGACAGACACCAAACGAGAAAAAGGCGGATTCGGCATCAGAAGGGTCCAAAACGGATAGAAAACTTGAAATGGGTCGAAAATATTGAATGTACAAACAAACACTCCATTCTTATCTATATAAATAAGAATGGAGTGTTTGTTTGTACATTCAATATTTTCGACCCATTTCAAGTTTTCTATCCGTTTTGGACCCTTCTGATGCCGAATCCGTCTTTTTCTCGTTTGGTGTCTGTCTGTCTGTCTGTCTGTCTGTCTGTCTGTCTGTATGTTGTGCCCTATACACGTCCACGCGGTTTAAGATATTTTCATGAAAATTTGCATACAGTGAGTACTTATCTTCATTTAGGGAGTGGCATTGGTTGCGAAAGTCTGTCTGTCCGTCTTTCTGTTCTATGCTCGATTTTGAGTTAGTGTGTTTGTGTAGACATCACATGAATTCTATTCCAGATATTTGATTGCATTGTATTTTATTTTATACATTATCTATTAATGTAGTGAATGCAATATTAAACATTTCTTTATTGTTATATTTAGACGAGTTTCATGCTAAAACACCTGAGTAAGTATACTTAAATCAACCATAATTTGGTAGTTTTGGAAAAATTGGAATGTCTATTGAATATTACGATTACTTCGATTGCTTTACCAGTACTGCTGAAAAAGTAATATTATTCTTCAAACAAAATTTTTTTTTAAATGGAATTTCATCTCTGATACTTCATTTATTTCGAGTCTTATTTTTATTCTTTGCGCAATGAAAACGATTTAAGAATATTTGGGACAGACGATATTTTTCAACGAAACGAGAATGAACAAGATCGCGCGAGCAGTGATATTTTTTCTGGTTCTTTCGCTCTGAATTAATTTCACATTTCTAAATTTTGTACACTTTTAGTTGTAAATTGTGGCAACTCTGCGAGATCAAGAGATAAAAATGAATCACAAATTAATATCTTTAGAACAATTTTTCCGACATCTTTTATTTTGTTCTATTTCGCAGTTTTCTGTTTTAAATATATATTATTTTAATAAATGTGTTTTTCTTCTCATCACACGCAACAGCACCACACAAAGCATTACACTTAAAAATGTTAGGTAAATCAGTATCAATTTTCAGTAAATTTTAAGTGTAGTTATGCCATTATTTAAAGAATAATGCCGTTATTTAAAGAATAATGCCGTTATTGAAAGAATAATAATGTTTAAAAATCCAAACTAGAACTTTTTCCAACATTAAAAAATTCGTTGTAATGCCGGGTTCGACAGGTCGTTCGACAAATCGTTGTAATGACAGGAGAAGATTGCAAAATTTCACAATGTCGCATACCGGAGGCAAGAGTGCCACAAGTAAAAAAATATTGTTTTGTTGACTATGAGTGCGAGAGCACTCGCCGTAAATCGTAATTTTAATTAATTGAGTTGAACATGAAAAGAACTTAAGAAAGGGAATTCCAAATCTCCCTCAAAATCGTCTTTTATAATAGTAACCTTAGTATCCCCTTTCGTCATTTTGTAGCTTTGTCATACAGCAAGGGGGCGATGTATGTGAAATGTATTACATGAATAGATATGCATGTGTAGGATTTGTGTCCAAAGTAATTTGTAGAAAATATAAAGATGACGAAAGGTGTTAAAAAAAAATTTTATTCTACAAAAAACGCAAGTCATTATATATTTTGATTATCTTTTCAATCTAGAGTAAACCAATTCAAACCGAGTAAGGTCGGGTATTTTGCTAGTTTTTAAATATTTTCGATCAACATACTTTATCTATATAAATAAGAATGGAGTGTTTGTTTGTACATTCAATATTTTCGACCCATTTCAAGTTTTCTATCCGTTTTGGACCCTTCTGATGCCGAATCCGCCTTTTTCTCGTTTGGTGTCTGTCTGTCTGTCTGTCTGTCCGTCTGTCTGTCTGTCTGTCTGTCTGTCTGTATGTTGTGCCCTATACACGTCCACGCGGTTTAAGATATTTTCATGAAAATTTGCATACAGTGAGTACTTATCTTCATTTAGTGAGTGGCATTGGTTGCGAAAGTCTGTCTGTCCGTCTTTCTGTTCTATGCTCGATTTTGTGTTTGTGTGTTTGTGTAGACATCACATGAATTTTATTCCAGATATTTGATTGCATTGTATTTTATTTTATACATTATCTATTAGTTTAGTGAATGCAATATTAAACATTTCTTTATTGTTATATTTAGTTGAGTTTCATGCTAAAACAACTGAGTAAGTATACTTAAATCAACCATAATTTGGTAGTTTTGGAAAAATTGGAATGTCTATTGAATATTACGATTACTTCGATTGATTTACGAGTACTGCTAAAAAAATAAGTATTCTTTAAAAAAAAAATGGTTTTTTTTATGGAATTTCATCTTTGATACTTCATTTATTTCGAGTCTTATTTTTATTCTTTGCGCAATGAAAACGATTTCCGAATATTTGGGACAGACGATATTTTTCAATGAAACGAGAATGAACAAGATCGCGCGAGCAGTGATATTTTTTCTGGTTCTTTCGCTCTGAATTAATTTCACATTTCTAAATTTTGTACACTTTTAGTTGTAAGTTGTGGCAACTGTGCGAGATCAAGAGATAAAATTGAATCACAAATTAATATCTTTAGAACAATTTTTTGCGACATCTTTTATTTTGTTTTACTTCGCTGTTTCCTGTTTTAAATATTTATTTCAGTAAATTTTAAGTGTAGTTATGCCATTATTGAAAGAATAATGCCGTTATTGAAAGAATAATAATGTTTATTAATCCAAACTGGAACTTTTTCCAACATTAAAAAATTCGTTGTAATAATGCCAGGAGAAGATTGCAAAATTTCACAATGTCGCATACCGGAGGCAAGAGTGCCACAAGTAAAAAAATATTGTTTCGTTGACTATGAGTGCGAGAGCACTCGCCTTTTAATCGTAATTTTAATTAATTGAGTTGAACATGAAAAGAACTTAAGAAAGGGAATTCCAAATCTTCCTATAAATCGTCTTTTATAGTAGTAACCTTAGTATCACCTTTCGTCATTTTGTAGCTTTGTCATACAGCAATTGTGCGATGTATGTGAAATGTATTACATGAATGGATATACATGTGTAGGATTTGTGTCCAAAGTAAGTTGTAGAAAATATAAAGATGGCGAAAGATGTTAAAATAAATTTTTATTCTACAAAAAACGTAAGTCATTATATATTTTGATTATTTCTTCAATCTAGAGTAAACCAATTCAAACCGAGTAAGGTCGGGTATTTTGCTAGTTTATATAGATAAAGATAACGTAAGTGATAAGTCACGAAAACATGTACCATAATGAAATAAAATTAGATATTGATGAGGGTCAAAAGAGTTTCTGATCATTCGAATCATAGGGTATGTAGAGTAGTCATCCAATTGGCCTGCAGGACTGTACGGACGACAATATATTCATCCATCATCTGTTTGGTCCGTACGACTTAGTAGTAGATTTGGGCAATTTCACCATCTTTGACGCCACTCTATAATTAAGTTCATTCACACACACCCTCTCATAAGATTCTGTAGCACCAAACAAGGTGATAAGAAGCCAAATCCATTAAGCGAGTCAAGTTTTCATCGAGCAATCATGTGACTACTAGCTAACATGTTGGTCACAGCTTTAACGCTTCTCTCAATACCAATATTCAATCTGCTTATATTACGCGTTTATCATGGAGATAAACATATTTTGACCAATATTGTAAGATCTAACAATATGGAAGAATATTATTGAATGGCTCAAGATAACGAAAGTGATAAGTCACGAAAACATGTACCATAATGAAATAAAATTATATATTGAAGAGGGTCAAAATAGTTTCTGATCATTCGAATCATAGGGTGTGTAGAGTAGTATATAAAATTATGAAAAAGTAAGATAACACATCTTGAAGAGAGCATTAACTATCATAATTAATTTAATACGTGTAGTTCGAGGCCCTTTAATAGTGTGATTGTAGTTATTCTGCTCATTATTTGATATGATGGATCAGGATCAGTATCTACAGGGTATTTTTCAAATTTACCTACACGATTTAAGGAACGGTAGGGTACACACATTATTGAGACCATCTTTTTAGACGCCGAAACTTTGCAAGGTAAGAAGTTACGGTTCACGACTGCTGAAATCGCAGACATGTACCAAACATACTATAGAGGTAACGGGAACACCATGAGATTGTAACATAAATTATATCATGGATGATGTTTTCGAAATCACGAAATATATTTGTAAGAAGATCATTTTAAACGCAGAACCAACAAAAGAGAAACATATATCAGTTCGCGAATACTGAAATCTCAGACATCCACCAAGCATTCTAAAAAGCTAAAGGGGAAACGGAAATGAGACTATAACTTCAACGATATTCTGAAAGACGTTTTTCAACTCACGAAACATTTGTGCGTTTGCACCATACATGTGAGACAGAATGCTGGTAGAAGAAAAACCATCGGGCTGTTAAATTAGGGGCACTAAATTTTTTTATATCCTTTGTCATGATCCGCGCATGCGCACTTTAAGCCGAACTGGCGCGCAACGCTTCCCGGAGACGCACGATAGAGACGAAGAACGATGGTCGATACAAAAGAACGCTGAGTCTCGTCTATTCGGTAGAAACGTAGGATGCGTAAATAATTGTTCCTATCACTTGTTGTACATAGATTTTGTGTGTGTGTGTCGTCGTTTAAATAAAGGTGTAATTCATCTAAAAATAGTATGTGTTATTAAGAAGTATACGCTACGAAAGAACCCAATCCTGGCTACGATGTAAGAAGATGTTCACATCCTTGCTCTCTCATTTCTGCATATTAGTGTATATCTGGAGATCTACAGATATCTGGAGATAGTTTGCAGCATCCCAATGTGAACACGATTTAACTGTGCACTCCTTGCCTCCTATTAAAGTATGTACATTGGTTTTAGAACAACTGTGTATTGCAAACGTAATTTCTTCATTATTATTTCATGTATTGTTATTTTAATTTGGTATGTGTAGTGTTATCTATTCTCAATACCTTTAGCATGATATCTAACTAGAAGAAACAATTATCACGTATACAGGTCATTCCACGCAAAATGATCAAATCGGGTGTGTCTGAAACATCGCTGATTTTAATGAAAGTTAATTTTTAAGTAGATCACATGTAGTAAGAAGGAAATGCCAAGTGATAGATGTCCAATATATATATTTTATTTTTTATTGAATCTTAAAGTTCAAGGTCACACAAATGTAGATTTTTTAGCATCAAGAATAACTAGGCTGTTTAAGACCTTATAGTTTAATAAGATATTGACACACATTAAAAAAAATTATATTGCCACATTCTTCAGTAAAAGGTCTTTTAGGAAATGTCAGAACATAGTTTTAAGTCCGTCACTGCTCATTATCAGGGATCAGCAAAACTAGAGATTTTGCCTGTTTGATACACATTTCAAATTGATCTAGTTCCTCTAAAAATGTGGAAAGACAGTATCAAAACTATTAGTAATAAAGCAGATCTTCTATCTAAAAGTTTGGTATTATTTAGTGATTGCGGTTCTATTCCTTAGTTAAGAAAAAAATAATAAAAAAGTAAAATAATTGAAAATAGCTCTATTTTTCTATTTTTTTAAAATACAAATTGTATTGTGAAGGACAGCTCCGAAAACCTCACAAATTTTCAGTATTATGTGTCAAAATGTATATTATTTGTCCTAAGATTTCCAGCATTGTAATTTGTTTATTTTCGTCCCATAAAAATTTTCAAATAGATGGAAATTATTGTTTTATTTTATCGAATGAACACACCAGTAAGACATCTATATCCGCCTTTGAAAGAGATGCTATTACATTCAAGGACAGATAACCGAATAAATGAACACTATAAAATGAATTATGGTTATAAATGTGCTTGGTTGGCTAAACAGATAATTTTTTGCTGAACCGAAAGCTTTCGAACACTTACGAATGTTCTAGTGGCAATCCATAAGTCATGCCAAAAGCCCATGCGATGCAATCGGTGGAACTATCTAATGGTTTGCCGCAAGAACAAGTTTACAGAGAACGTACAACAATCAGATTTTAAATGCAAAACAACTATTCTCCTTCTGTACTTCAAACATTTCAAATAGCAAGTTCTTTTATGTGCCTTCAACTGATATTATTCAAATTGAGTCTAAGCTTCATCAAAGGTTTAATGATGCGACGGCAGCCATTATAGGAACGCGTTACTATCATTGATAAATTCCTATTCCCAAATGTACGTCACAAATTTATCGCAATCACCAGCAAAAGGAGTAAATAATTTATAAAAATTTCGGCAGCACAACTATACCATGTTTCAATCATAGAATATTCAAAATTTAACATTGAAGTTTTACCACAGTGAATTTGAAAACGTAATTAATTAAAAGTCAATGTCTATGATACTAAGTTGAAATTTTAAAGCTTGTTTTGACGCTTATTTATTCTGCTTTTATAATTCAATTTTTTTTAATTAAAATGATTTGGTATTTCTTTGTTGATTTTGTGTTTTATTAACTGTATTTAATTTCACTATTATCATTGAAGTACTCGTAATATGCATAGAACGGGAAGAAAATATTGTGATTTTGATTTCATTATTGTAACTTTAGGACTCAGATTACAATCCCGAATTTTTTTACAAGTAATAAGCATATTAATTTGTATTCATGTGAAATGTCTGTTTTATTAGAGCTGCCCTTCATTTGATTTCTTATGCCTATTTAGAGTAGAAAATTGTCATTTTGTTATTTTCATTATGTATTTTGAAGATGACAGAATTGAAATGCGACTTCCAAACTCTATCAGTAATATTATCATACCCATCACTGTAACTGGCATAAATTGAAACAACGTCTTAAAATTTGTTTAGCCCATAGGAATGTTTTTAAGTCTGTCAAAAATTTCAATTTTCCAATTTTTGCAACTACATTTTAGATTAAACATGATGTTTAAAATTGTTGTTGCCCAAGTGAAAAAAAAGAAAATTAATTTTGTTACATTAAATAGTTTTTGAGAAACAGAACTTCAAACATGCAACATTAAGCTATCTCACAACTGCTCTTCAAAGCTATAAGTCATTAAAATGCCTCAAACTTCGAAAATATGTAATTTTGAACCTAAATTTTTTCGATATCGTTATTTGTGCATAAACTAAATCCCTGTACCAAATTTCATGAAAATCAATAATTTTGCAAAATATTATTTCCAGTTGTTTGAAACGTACAGCGATTCGAAACTCTGGATAGAAAATAAGTAGGAACTAAGTATATTCTCAGTTTTATTATCCACATCAAGTTTTAATTAGGAAATAATGATATGTACTTAAAAATGCGACAATCACACACAAAATACCATTTTCTTTAATGAATATTTGTTTCCCAAATTATGTCTCCCAAAGTTTTCGCGTTCTAGATTTCTTTTGCTCATAATCACTACTCAAAACATGATAACATTAAAATAGCTGTTAGAATGAGAAAAAGATGTAAAATTTAGGAAAAATAGAACATTAGTTAAAGGAAACACTTGAGTAAAATTGCACTTATTTTTAACAACTGTTTCTAAAAATTAAAAAGTCAAACACGCTGATATTCTTTCTTTTCAACTACAATTGATGAAACCAAATTAGTTTACAAAAGACAGATTCCTTTACGAATGAGTGTGCCGATAGTAAAAAATGTTAGATTATTTACTCCTATGAAAACCAATAAGAGATTTGATATTATTATGCAGCTTCATTAAGGCTACACACTACCCTAAAAATGACAAAAATATCGATTTTTTTTTTGCATTTTTCGATGGCCCATACAGTTGGGAAGCTTGCCTCAAAATTTTAGATCTGATATCCAATTAGTTTTAAAGATTTTTGAAGTTTATTGAGTGTTGTCAGTGTTAAAATTTTACAGCTTAGAGGAGGGGGCGTGGTTAAATTCGTTTTTGTTTTGATGTAATTTTACATTCTTTCAATTAATTAAAAATATTTTTGAATCAAATAAATTCCTTAGGTGAAATGGCTATTATCTTCAACTTTCACTACTAAAATCGTATCTGTTAGTTTATGTTCTGCGTTCTCTTCTGAGTCTCATTACTAGCTAACCAATATTGGTAAAAAGGTCTTTTTAAAAACCAATATTTGATTAAGATTGGTATATATAATACATTATAATCAAAATTTGGTAAATATTTGGTTCGAAAATATTCAGTTAGTATTTAGATAAATAATTTGTCGCTGCCGTATCAAATGTTTTTCATCATAGGAAAAAATAATATTTTGAATTAAAAAAAATAAATTCAATCACATTGAGTTAAATTAGTGTTTTAGTGCATTTTATAAGTTGGTAAATAACATATTAAAAAATTAGAGCTCTACAAGCATTATTAGTTTTTGTTTTATGACTTCAAAAACTTAAAATGCATTTTTCTAAGACTTTTATTTTTGTAGATGCAAGTGTTTTAAAATCCCTAAGACTTTTTTTCTGTACAAGATACAGTCTAGAAATTTTTTGTAGATACTTTTATATATATGTACTATAAAATGTAGTATGGATTAAGGCCTGAGAGTTCTCGTAATGTTTAAAAAAATGTCAAAGTTAATAATTTTAAAATTTTCAAGTTTTTTTTCAAGTTTAGCTACAAAAATAATTATTAAAATTCAACAATGAGACTGAAGGTCAATTCCATACTAGGTTTTGTTCCCACAATTATCTAAGAAATATAAATCACTTGAAATAACTAAAAAATATTAATAATTGAATATTTTATAAAAGTTTAAAAAAACTTCAAACATTTCAATTTTTAAAAATTTTAAAATAATGATGATTGCTAAACTGACTTTTGTTTAT
This sequence comes from Metellina segmentata, assembly GCA_947359465.1. Classification (NCBI taxonomy): domain Eukaryota; kingdom Metazoa; phylum Arthropoda; class Arachnida; order Araneae; family Tetragnathidae; genus Metellina; species Metellina segmentata. Next base: position 55,342,685 of record OX375878.1, on the reverse strand, counting down.
TGGAATTAGTTAAATAATATTAGCCGAAAAAAAGTCATTAATTATTTTTAATGTTACTGTCCGTATAAAAATTTTTTGGAAAAGGGTACTGTGTAGCCTTAAAAATGTATTGAAATATAAATTTGCTTACTAGGCTTTGAAATATACTTTTTTAAATTGTGATCACATGTTTCATTTACTATATTTCAAGATATTTTGAAACAAAATATACTTATTTTCGTTTAATAATTTTTTTAAATTTTAAATACATCATAAATATTGCATTTTCCCCTCGTACTGTGCTTTCAATAGCTAGAATAGGTTGAAACTACGATCTTATATGAGAGAAATTATACAAGGTTTTTATTGAACATGAAGTCTTCCATTCTGCTTTCATAGTCATACAAAAGCACTGGAAATATTCGAGATCTTATGAACAGGATAACGAGTTTCTAAGAAGCCAGATCTTAGACTTTCATGAAGTCTAATTTGGTGCCTAGATAAATACCATCTGACAATTTTGTCACATTGAGACTCACATCTAGAGCTTAAAATAGAAAAATCCGCGATTACAGACGCACTACAGTAATGTTTCTTAGTTTCCAAGCCAATGACAGATACCGTCACCGGGCTTCAAGTCCATCAGGTCATGGGAAGCTTATCTGGAAATTTGTTATAACTACTTTTCAAAGCATCCTTTAAGAATAGAACCTTCAGAAACTAAGCTGTAATGAACGAACAAAAGTTTAACCTTTCCTATCGCTTAGATTTGCTGTGTTAAAGTTTTGCTTTTAAAATAATTAAATTAATATTTAGATTTCAGAGATTTATACAAGTTTATATATATATATATATATATATATATATATATATATATATATATATACTCATAGCCATAAAAATTTGCGCACCAAGAAAGAGTCGTCGTCAAAATGAAACGAAATTTTACACATGTAAGTACTACTTTGGGTTAAGTAAGTGATTAGAAAATCACTGAAAAAGGATCATTTATTGCAGAAAAAAAAGTTCAAATTAAAGGAAGTTTTAGTACTCTGTTGGACCGTAATGGGCCCCGCGATACCAGATGTCCTTCAGTCAGGCACCTTGCGGTGGTTCGGGAAGACACAGGGGACCGTAGTGTAGGTGTTGCCTGTGTCTGGATAGCGGCCAATGAGGCAGTTGGCTCTACGCGTGCGTTTCGTATGATGCGACAATCTTCTGGACGACTGGTCTGTCGAGGGCGTCCTGAGCCTGGTCGCCGTGTAAATGACGTCCCTTCTGTCCAATAGTCCCAACACCTCCTTACAGTAAAATCAGAACGGCCTACTTGACGAGCTACTCGCCGAGCTGACCACCCAGCTTCTATCATCCCGATGATTCTTCCCCTATCGAATTCTGACAGCTGATCATATTGTCTTCGATGGCGACGTAACGGCACGTCTACCTTAGCGTTTTCTTTGCAAATGATTAAGTACACTCAAACAAGCTCTGCTTACCTGTTTTATACTACAAGGAGAACGAAGTTCAACGTATAAGGATGCATACGTTATAAGTGTTTCGTCAACAAATTCATATTTCCGCTGCTTCACCAGATCAACTGTTGGTTACTATGCGGAGTTACAATGTACAGTCAGTACCGGATATAAGGTCACCCCGCTTATATGGTCAGTTTTCTAAAGTCCTGTCTAACTTAATAGGGAACATGTGCTAAGGCGCACCACTTATATAGTCATTTTATTTTCCTGGTTATCGGTTATATGGTCGGTTTATTTTATCTTTTCAATGATGTTTTCGTTTTTTTTTTAATAGTAATTGTAACATTTTTTTCAGGCGGGGAGCAACAAAGGGAATGACCAGAAGAAAAAAATGTTTGCGGAGAGGACCTGAATTTACGCTGTTACTTCCCTCACCCTTCCCCCATATCTCTTTTGCGTTGAATCATCGTCGGCGTTACCCACCCCCTTAAATCTCTTCCTCCCCAAGCACAACAGGTGTACATCTGTCTGTTTATTGGTTGGAGTAATCTCTCCACGTTTGAAAAGTACGTTGAAATTGAGACGAAAAGAGTAAAGGGAAATTTTGTTTCACTTGGATTATACGTGACTACGTGACTTATAAGAATGTTCATTTATGTTAAAACATTTTTATTTGTTTTTTAGTCTGTTGACAAATTGTTCCTCTAAATAAAATTAAAAAGAAAACGAAAAAAAAATTCAGAATCTGCGATTTTTTATTCTGTTGCCATTCTAAAGAGAACAATATTAATTAAATTCTATTAAATTAATTTAAAAAATGTTCTGGATTAAATTTAAAAATTCGCCCAAACCCAAAAGTTGCAAAAAACTTCGGACTAACTGTGTGTCAAATCCAATTATTGTAAGTGACGTAGATTCGTCAAGACTGTGATAAAGAAAAACAAACAGTTCCTTTATAACAGTAGATATAAATGCATTGAATATGGATGCATGCATGTATGCATACTTTACTTAGATTTCTAAGGTAAGCTAATAAATTTCAATGAAAATACTGCATAATTCTTACTGTCGTGTTTACTTCGCGAATTAATTTTTTAAATGATCTTAAATTTTAATTATTTGTCTATGTGCACTATATTCTGATAGGTGAATATAATTCTGTCATAATTAAATAGTGTAGTATTGTTCCGACTATATGGTCACCCCGCTTATTTGGTCTGATTTTTCTGGACCTCTGAACTGACCATATAACCTATACTGACTGTATACATATTTTTTCAAACCAATAAATATTATTAAAATGAATTTCTTATATAATAATATGTATTTTTGGTGACCAGAATAGTGTAAGCCAATGACGATGTGCGTTACGGTATATAGATGTTGGCCTATGGGAATGGTCTGAGCAACCTACAATGAGCTTCCGGATTACAAGTCCCATGAGTAACTCTGTATTTGTCACCATACCATACATGTATTTATGCGTACTAATACTCTTTACGATTATGCTACAATTCATTATTAACCCGTTTTATCCCATTGTCCGTTTTAAAGAACAGCTGATAAATACCATGTGGAATTGAGTATTTACTTTTTGGGAATATTTTATCAGCTGGAAAATGTTATGGTATGTATAACTTCTGCTAGCATGGGTTATGTGTCACAAAGTCTGGCACCTCCAGCTGGAAACTTTGTTTATACCCAGAGTGTGGTTTGTATCTTCTTTTGCGGTTGCAGAATTTCTTTTCGGTTTACTTTGGTCAGTCGGATTTGTATTATTTATGTGAGAGTACTCTTTTTTTTCACCATGTTGTTTAATTAATGCTTTATTATTTTTTGGTAAGTTGTAGCGAATTATTTTTTAACTGTCCTCTAAACAGGAGAGTGGGACGATGAGCATGAAATCGACGCGTTTTTTCTAGCCTTATAACAGAAAGTAAAATAGCTTTCTCCCTCCTTAGCGTTTCTCCCTGCTCATTCATGTCAATGCAAAGGTTTCTGAAGTTAGATGAAGCATTGGGATTATTTAATGGTTTAAATATAGTTCATATAATAGTTTAGGAATAGTCTGAAACAGTTTATCAGAGGCAAGTTAATATGTTTGGGAAAACTTTGGGCTCTTTGTGGAAGCGAAGGATATTGATGCAAGTTTTCTCTCTACTGCGGTAAAGAATAGGATGGAAGAATTGATACTCCTCTTGGTACCTGGGTTGTGATGAAACTAACAGATAATATTGTGATTCTTTCAAACTACACTTTTTATTTTGATAACTTTTTTACCAGCATTGATCTTTTGAAAAGTCTTGGTGAACAGTGTTATCGAGCCACAGAACCATACGAGAAAATCGGATAAACCATGAGAGTCCTTTAGAACAATCTAAGTCAATGCGGAAGTAAGAAAGGGGCACGTCTGACTTTGAATTTGACAAGTATTCCGAGATTTTGCTGGTGCGATGGAATGACAATAGTACTGTCACTGTTGTTACAAATTTCAGCATTTTATAAGTTCTTGAAGGAGTTCCGAACAGCTATAACAACAGTTTATCTCCAAAAGATTGTGATCAGAACAAGAGGTAGACTCAGTATCTCTTCTGTACCTTATAGTGCAAAATAAGACATATGTAAAGATGGTGTTTGCCATTTTATACTAAAGAGGGAAAAACAGCGTCGTTATCAAAGATAATGCTACAAAGGAAAACCTAAAACATACTGTGGGAAATGCAACGAAACACTTTATCAGGCTTGCTTTGGGCCTTTCCACCAAGATTATAGTTAAATTCAACTGAAAATTGAATTCTCGTGTAAAAAAGAAAGTGTTACTAGGATAAAGTAAATTTTTGTACTAGGAAATTGCTTTTCACTAATGAAGAGAGCACTAAAACATGAAAGTGCAAATTCCATCCCCTTTTATCCCATTGTCTTATTTAGAGGACGAGTCAAATTTCTTATATAAATATAAAATGTTTTCAAATTTTGCTATCTTTAGTTTATTTAGGTTTAATTAACCTTAGAAAATATGATTATTCTCAAATTTGAACAAAATAAATAAATTGGGATAAAACGGGTTAATACTTATTTTTAGTTTTATCTATGAAATTAAAAAATTGTGGAAAAGTATTTGAGTACATATTTGTTGGGGCCAGACGCCGACCAACAGAAAATGAATTTACCAGGACATGGTCACATAAAGGTTGAGAACCATTGCATTAGGGTACTAAATAACTGCACAGAAAGTTTTGAAAACACATTTATGAAGTACCGGATAATTTTTTACAAAGGTAAAAATTTGTTCATCTGTTCTTACTTTCAATGTGTGTGTGTGCGTTGTCATCACTGTCATTACTTCGTATTGCGTATGACACATCAATATGGAAAATGTATTCCCTCTCCGTAGTAACTAACTTTACGGTACTTATATATAATTCAGGAAATAATATGATCGGAAGACAAAAGATTGTGTTTGAAATTAAAACTTATTTAATAACGTGTGTTGTTTGACTTTATAATTAATACAAATTATATTTGCTTTTACGAGTGAAGATCATCACAAAAGGGTCTAAACGAGTACAAACTGCTCTAAAAATGCGTTGAGTTCTCAGGAATGAACGGTTCAAATTTTCGTAGAGATGAGTTGTCAGAGTGGGAGGAAATCCAATATGGAAATGCATCTAGTAATTCCGACAGGTTCTTCCTGCTTTCATATCGATTGTTGTTATTGCTGTTAGCCATCTGGCGAAATCTTCTGTCATTATCATGCAATGACGTTAACCATTAGAAGCTGGTAATGGACCGATGAAATCAATGTGGATATACGCCAGGTTCAGTGAGGCAAAAGTGGATTGTTGCATGCTAGTAAATTTTATTTATGAGAGTGGGCAACATTAGAACTGTCTTTTAGTAGAAATTCTTAGAAAGACGAAAACTTAGCCAACTATATAAATTTAATAAAACCCTTGTTAAATTAAGAACGTGAAGAAGTTATGTATGTTCGTTAAGAACAATTTGCTTGTTAAATTCTAATCTAGGATCGGCTCGCTATTTCTGTTGTTATTTTTAGAAACAAAGTGGCATGATAACAAACACGATTAAAAATTATGTTCCTAGAAATATAATATCAAGACAAAGATGGCACGTATGTCAGCTTACAAGAAACTTGGCTAGACTGTATTTATTTGAAGGAATATCGTCATAGCATAGTCTCTTTTGCACAGATAACGTAATTCTGAGTTTTGTAACAAAATGCATAATTCGTTGATATATTTTTGGAATGTTGCTCTTCTTTTCTCCTGAAAACGTATTTTATACCCGATAGTATTTATTATGGGGTACACTAAGAAATATTGAGTTGAAATTATGTTTTAACATTTCCCGCTATATGAGTATGAAATTTCATGAAGCCAGAGAGTTCTAATTTTTTCACCTATACAATACAAAATCACAAGAAATACATCAACAGTTAAAGTATTATTTCTGAAAAATTACTAAACATTTAGAATAAAGCAAAAAGCATTGTCTTTCAAATTATTATGATACGAAAATCTAGTTAAAGAAATGCAGAGTTTTATTTTTTGGGATTTAAAACATTTTACCCTGTAAAGCTTATATTCGTAAACTTTACATGCATTTCACGGTTTTCAGAAGTAAGTTTATTTTCCTAAGTTAAAAAGCACAACATTTCTAAAAAAATATTTCTGCTAATTATATGCCTTAAGAATTAGCTCTCGACTTGAGGTTTTAAGTAATAAAAAGGTTTCCACTATATTAAGAAGATTGAAATGTGCCATAGAATATCGGTATTTGTGTAAATCTTTGATACGATTATAACATCCATTCGTAGAGTTAATTTTTAAGGGGGTCCGAGACACAAAAATCGTCACATTTTCGAAGTTTTTTATTATTTTAAGAAATTATCTATGTTTTTCTGCTTAAAATGACGTCTAAATCATGTTTCTATCTTAATTAGAACTAGAGATATAATAATTTCTGTGGTGCCTTGTTTAGAAAATCTAACACTCTTGACAGTTGTTGTCATGGCAACAACATCTGTCCTTAAAACTTTAAATGCGTTTTTCTCCATGTTCCTTTTTTTCAAGATTTCCTGTATTCAAACTGCTATAAGTCGAAAACCGATAAAGTTTAAGGGTTGAAATTTGGAATAAATCTTTTTTAAACATAATACTTTAATTTTGATTTAGCAAATTTGAAACAAATATTTACTTTTAAAAATTTGACTTTTAAAAAAAAAATGTACCTTAAAATTTTCAAAAATTTTCTATCAAATATTTTTAATTTTTTATTAAATTAATATTTTTTAAATTGCTGAATCAAAATTAAAGGTAATACATTTGTGAATAATTTACTGCAAGAATTTTGAAAATTGGTCAAGAATATTTTAAGCCTTAGCAATTTTATTTTAAATTAAAATAATCACTCTTTTTTTCAAAAAATTTGAATTAAAAATTTTTAAAGAACTTTTGGAAAAATTTTGTGTTGTGATTACGCTTATTAGTTAGATGGGTAATCAGTACAAAAAAATTCAAAATTCTAAATTAATTAATAAAATTATTTTTTTAATATGTCCCGGACCCCCTTAAGGTGTATGTATACACTAGAAATAGCGAAATTCGACCAGAATGTCGATTTTTTTATTATTATTTAAAAATATTCTCCAACTTCTTAGCTTTCAAACGATACCAAGATCTTGTACGTATTCTGAATATTTTTCTAGTTACAGGGTTTTTCGTTAGGTACTGTCACCAAAAATTCTAGTTTCGATTTCTAAACCTGAAGTAAACAATGACTATTATCAAGAATTTTGTTTTAAATTTTATGTTTGATAAAATAATTATTGATTTTTAATATTTTATTATTTAATTTATATCGTTTGGCAACAATATTTAACTGTAACTGTATATTTTAAGCCTGTTTATTTAGTTTATTTCTATTCTTGCCTGCTGCTGTTTACTAGATTTTTACGCGCCATTTTTGACATTTTTGAATTAAAATGGGATCCAAAACACGAAAAAGTCGTTCTAAGAAGAGAAGGTTTGTCACAAACCAACATTTAAAAGAAACATCTGCTGAAAAAAACCCAGAAATCGATCAAAATAAATCGTCTGCTTCAAAGATAAAGCTGGGTAAGATTGTCGATAATGGAGCTGCAACTGATTCTCAAGGACAATGCTTTTTTGTGGAACTGAACTCAATCAATGCCTTGTTTCACATGTTTTAAGTTGCCCAAACTGTACTGAACGAAAGTTGTTTCTACAGAGCAACATTTCAAAGAAAATGGGATGTTGCGTTGAATTACATCTCGCATGCCAAAACTGTGACTTTATCACTGATGCATGTACAACTTCAAAAAAACATGGTCAGTTTTTTGAAGTTAACCGACGCATGGTGTATGCAATGAAGCAGATAGGTTGCGGCTACAGGGAAGCTAGCCATTTCATGACTGTCATGAATATGCCTCCTCCACCGAACCCCGTTGCCTACAACCTGCACACAAAAGCACTGCTTAAAGTCGTTCAGCCACTTGCAGGTGAAACGATGCGACTGGCTGCTCATCGTCTTCACCAAATCAATGGATCCCCAGAATGCGGAGTATCTGTCGATGGAACTTGGCAGAAGCGGGGGTACTCCTCGCTAAATGGAGTAGTTTCAGCCATTTCCATTGATTCAGGAGAAGTTCTCGACGTTGAAGTTTTGTCGAAGGACTGCATTGGATGCCGCAAGTGGAAGAAAGTAGACAAGTCTTCGGTGCAGTTTCAGCTATGGAAAGCTCAGCACAAGTGTTCAATAAACTATAGTGGATCGTCCACCAGCATGGAGCCCATCGGTGCAGGACTGATTTTTCAGCGGTCGTTCCAAACCAGAGGGCTGGAATATCTGGATTTTTACGGCGATGGCGATAGCAAGAGTTATTCTGCAGTGTGTGATCTCGAACCATATCCTGGAAAGGAGATTAAGAAAAAAGAGTGTATTGGGCACTACCAAAAAAGACTAGGGACTGCCTTAAGGAAATTGAAGAAGACAGTGAGAGGGCTAGGAGGAAAAGGCAAGCTGACAGACGCAAAGATAAACACGATGCAGAATTATTTTGGACTTGCTCTGCGGAATAACACTGAATCTGTGCAAAAAATGTCAACTGCAATTTGGAGCACTTTTTACCATCTGAGTGCTAAAGATGATCACCCTCTACACACTAAGTGCCCAAAGGGTATTGACAGTTGGTGCTCCTACCAGCGTGCTGCAGCGAGGGGTAAAGAAAAAGAATACAAACACAAAGGAGGATTGCCGCTCAACTTATTAAAACATGTTAAGCCTATCTACTCACGACTTACAAGTCCTGAAATGCTGGGAAAATGTCTTCACGGGTAAACACAAAACAACAATGAATGTTTACATTCACTAATCTGGAAGCGGTCACCAAAAACAAAATTTTCAGGTGCCGATTCATTAAAACTTTCCGTTTTTGATGCCGTTATGCATTTTAATTGCGGATTTAAGCCCGAATTAGAAATTATGAGGCGGATGGGCATCAGTCCTGGACATTTCATGGTTAATGGCATACAAAAAAAGGATAAATTAAGAATTAGCGAAAGTATACGACAGTCTACACCATTGCAGAAACAGCGAAGGAAGTATTTGCGAGGGGCTAAAAAAAGAAAAGAGGACAAAAAAATTGAAAAAGAAGGACCAACTTACATTTCTGGAGGGTTTTAGCTATAGATAGGTAATATTTTTTATCAAGTTTATTACAATATCATTTTGAAAACATGTTTCCAAAACTTTAAACTCAATTTCTGAAGAACTGTGTTTTTGCAATATGATGCTTGGTTCCTTTCGTGATAACTCCACAATGAAATCACCAATTATAATTATTTTTATATCACTATGATCTATATAATACAGTGGATGTTTTGTGCCTCAATCAGAGTATTTAGTCAAGAAATAAATTTTTAATTGATTTTTAAATGTTGAAATTTCTGAAAAAATGTGATTTTTTTACACTTCTTTGGTTAAAAAATTGTAAAAAAAAAAAACTATTTCTTCTAGAAACTTTATGGAGATTCAAAACATGAAGAATAGTGTTACGAACAATTTCCAATAGGAATCGTCTTTCTGAACAAATTAGAATTTGAGATATCACGTAACAAAAAACATGCTAATTAGCTATTACATCTTAATTAGACAATTAATTATTTGCAAAATCTGATTTTTTTTTACAAAAATGATTTTAAGAACACACCAATCACCTGTGGTAAAAAAACTGGATTTTTTAAGTCAATATTAAAAATAAAATCTTCTAGTGTATACGTACGCCTTAAGCAAATCACTAGATAGACTTGCATGTCTGCATCTTATACTATGAAATCACTAGCGCAGGTGTTGAATATCGGTCTGTGTGGAATCACTAGCCACCTGCTACATCCGGTTTCGTATTTTTTTAAAGAGAAGAAATGGGGAATTTATAAGCGTCTAGTTTGGATTAGCGGATCCAATTATTATTTTATTTACACTATATTATGTGTATAGATAGATTAATGATATTTCAGAACCACATAAAATGATTGAATAGGTAAAAATTTATCCATATACGTGACGTCAATTGCTTTAGGAAATTTATAGATGTTAAATTAAATAAGATTTCATGTTACACTTACCCTATTTAAAATGACATCAAAAGCATTCATGAGCAGCTTTTCCCAACATTCTTTAAATTTAAAGATATGTTACATTAATCAACGTTCCAATTGAAGGCTAAAGTTTTAGGAGTTTAAAAACTACCCGCTCTATCTCGTTACCTTAGTTTTAATGTAAACAATGTCAAAATCTTAAGATTAATTTGATCATTCAGACAAGATAAGATACATTGGTTTAATTATATTTTCAGAGTAATGGAAAAACATTAGCTCTGAAATATGCAATGAAATGACAGTCCACAAATACGGATGATGCTCAATAATTTTCTTTGGAAATACTTGCCGTTGTCGATGATCTTGCTACAGTTTCGAAGGACGTAAATTATGGTTTGAGAAAGTAATCATAGTTTCAATTATTATGTGCATGGTAATTTCGTTTAATGTAAACGGCGGCGTCTTCTTTCTGATTGAAAAATAAAAAGAACGAGTGTCTAGTAAATGGCTAGAATGTCGTAAAATACTATTTCGGGAACTACGCAAGGATTTGTTTTTGTAACACTCAACCCATGCATTCATTTAGAAGCGATTTCAGTTACCGAAGTTAATAATTCTGCCTGCCACTTTTTGATTATTTCCTTCTTTAATTTTAACATTTTTTTTACGTAAATTCAGGAATACTTTAATATTTTACCTTTAAAAATAATCTATGAAAAATCTATTTAATAAATTTAAGTGCTGTATGTTCTAGTTTCAGCGATTTCCATCGAAAAAGACTTAACTGTTCCTAGGAATAAGTAAACTATTGTCTTTACATGTATATAGTTGTGTTACTTCTTATGAATAAGCATTTAAGATACTCTGATAGAAATCGAGTTTGAAAATCTATTAATAAAATAAAAGCATTTGAACAGTCTATGTATAATAATAACGTACAATTAAGGCTTTAATAAGGTGATCAAATATTTTCATGGAAGAAGAAACATTAATAATTGCAGGAATAGTTTTGGTACACAATATAGTTGGTACTGAGGTAATTTAAATGCTAATTTATAATTATATATCTATACCAAGTAGGATTTAAATTTGTTAGTAGTTTCATTCATGTAAGGCTCTGCTGTATATATACTTTCTAACCAGGCCGCAACCAAGTCTTTTCACACACTTTGCTCACTAACACGTCAAGAGTTATGCACCGTAATAAAAGTCTCAGATAATACAATGGGGAGAGTCCCGATAACTTAAATCTGGTTCCATAAATATAACCTTATAGCCTAATTCAAGTATACGGATGACAGAAAATGTTAGACTTCCCTTTCTATGTTTGTTACATATCCTGACTTAGTCTTTCGTTCAAGTTGCAAGCAACTTGCCTAAAATATAAAACTGAACAAACCTTCTAAATTAATCTTCTGACCTGTAATGGCCTGTCAAAAGAGAATCTCTACAAAAGAAATATAAATTTTTAACTTTTTGATAGTGTTTGGTCTCATGAAGTTAATCCAGCTGTTAATCATGGCTATAAAAAATAAATGGGAATGTGGTAATATTATATAGCTGGTTATAATTAGAGTAATATATAGTGTAATTTTGACTTGTAGCTTTTTTGCGGTCACGTAAACTATAGCATCCCGTCTCGTAGTGAGTTGTTGTAGACTATTTCCAAGAGTCTATGTGAACAATAATATATTAGTCTAAGTAGTCTGTAAGAGACTATTTCCAAGGAGAAGTACCTGAACTTGTGCCCTTTGAAGATGAACAGCTGGATGTTTAATTGCATTTATTTAATGATACATAAAATTACAACATCCACTCGATACATAGCGAATAATGTACCCATTTATATAGGAATGCAACAATTTATCTTCTTTTAAATGATGATTGTTTATAGATCTCTCTCTCTCTCTCTCTCTCTCTTTCATAACTTTAATATTTTTCAACTTGAATTTTATTCCATAAATTTATAAGAAACATAATAAAAGGCATAAAATAAGCTGTTGTCTACTATAAAGGAATCACTATACCTCGTTTAATGGAGCATCAGTGAATAGCAATCGAGGGTTTCATCATCCATTCAGAAACTCCTGTGCATTTCAGTAAGTAAGTATTTTAATTAGAATAAATGAGTTTGATGAAGAGTCTATTAAACTAAATAATATAATTTAAATTAGACAATCATACTAGAAGGTCTTATAAAACGTACCACAAACTTGAAATAGGCATTGTTATTTTGTCTCTAGTCTGTTTAAAGTATTTGTTGGTGCGTGTTTGATAAAAAAAACTTATTATTAATTTACAATTTTTACAAATCTGTACAACTTAAAACTCTTGGTTCTTTTCCATTTTTTAATACGCACTTAGCTGTAGTTTTTTTCAATGCTGATTTTAATTCGAAATTTAGGTTACGTTCAAAGTCATTCTTGTATTTGTGTAAATATTGTGAGAGTACTAAATAATGAGGGACAAAACAAAATTGTATTTCCAACAAATATATTTTAATACATACAAATTCTACAGTTTTGTCCGAATTGTTTTTCATAGTAAAATATATGTTGCTACGATTATCTGGATGACATCGGTGAAGTTTAAAGCTCTCTTGTGAATGGTGTAATGGTATATAACATTTGCAACAATATTTTGAGCATTAAATGTTTAGCTCAATTGATAAAACGTAGTTACAGAGATAAATATCTGTAACAAGAGGCTCGTTGAAAAATTACAAAACTGTTTCTTGAGGACTATTTTCGCTGTTACACTCAAACCTCAGACAAGATGTAGCACAAAAAAAAATTTTTAATTTTTATTTGATGCGTAATAAAAGTTGAGAAAAATACCTGTACTTATTCTGTTTCTAAAATAGGTGTATAAATTATATTGTTATAAATCAAGTCTTTTTTATGCTATTGAGTTTCTAATACAGATGGATATAAAGAATCAGTTTCAATTTTTAAATTCGCAGTGCTTGTAAATCATTATAAATTATGTAGAGAAGTATGTCACGGATATAGTTTACTTTAACGAATAAGATTATATCATAGCATATAGTTATTTCTTCTGTTATATTTGTTATATTTATGCGTTTCGAAAATTCTGAAATTGATTATATGTCGAGTTAACAAGTATCCCCTAAAACAGATTTAAGGTAAATAACAGTTTAAAAAAAAACTGGGATGAATTTATGGTGGTAAATACCAGTTATGAACCAAAAGAAGTACAATATGTTTAAAATAAACGTGATTGTTAGGTAAATGATACATAAAAAACAAATTTTAAGAAATGGAGGACAGCAAAAATAGCCCAATGAATTAATTTGACAACATAAAATACTTGAATTGATAAAGTGTCACGAAAATTTATAGTCCTCGATTTTGCTCATATTAACCATAGGCATTTTTTCTACAGATGGTTCATCGGGTTCTTTGGGTGCTGGTCTCGTAGATCCTCTACAAGACAAAGTTGAGCGTAATTCATGCCACAACATTACAGGTATTGATCCCTAAAAAGAAATATTACATTGTATTAACTGTTAAAAAAGTATTATATCTTTTTGAGAGTTCTAACTTGCAAAACCATAAAAATAGAAAGATTAAATTACAGAAACGAAATCAGTCCTAGTTGAATAAAACAAACTTATGAATTTCTTCCATTATAATCACACCATTTTAATGCCAATATAAATAATTCTATAAAATTTAATTCCTTATAGAGATTGATTACAGATCAATTCCTTCAACATTTATTAATTGTTAATTCTTTAAATATTCGTTAAAGCTCAAAGGAATGCATCTTATAGATATAAAAAAAATGAAATTTGAGTCCTGTTTCATCTAATCTGTAATATATTGATCTGCAAATCTCATGCTGTTCATGTATTTTCAGATTTTACTTAAAAAGTTCGCTGATATTTAGACAGGATGTTCTATTGCTATAAAATAGCCCTGCAAATAAATTTTTTTAAGAAAACATTCAACAAAGTCTTAAGTTTTTCAAAAGAGCGAACGCTCTAAGATGAATATAAATTTTAACTTTACATTAAAATAATGCACATCCTTCTAAAAAGTTACATAAGAAATGCAAATTCACGTAGAACGAAATTGATCGGTGTGAATATATTTGTATCAAGCAAGAAAACATCCCAAAGTTAACAAAAGCCATCGACTTTGCTTTAAATATTAAAATAAATAATCTATCAAAACGAGAAATCGGAGACGATGTATCACAAAGAGCTTCTTTTGTGGAATTTAAAAGTAGCAATTTCTTTAATATGGGCTGTAAAAACAAGTACACCTTTGATATATCTCCCTACTAAAGTTCACTTATTTCATTTTTTTAAAGCTTAACATCTTAGTGAAGAAACCGAAGGCTGATATTTTCATATTCTGACGTTATGTCTTCATGACACCTTTAAGTATTTCCAGTTAATACAACGCAAAGATACTTCATACAGCACGACGTTATGAAAAAAAAAGTATTCCTAAGCTATCAATATGTGACCATTTCTATAGAAATGCTTTATATTTAATTTAAAGTTTAAACTATTTAAAAGTTTCATGAGTGAAAATAATGTTTTTGCATCACTAGACGTCCATACTGAAACTATTTATGCTAGTGGGATTTCATATGTTAAAAGGCGGGCATTGAGAACCAGATTGCTTGAACATCAGTCTCTTGTCTCATTATGAACGTATGAGTTTCTTCTCCGGTCAATAGTCAAATTTATATTGTTATCAGAATTTCGTCCGACGATTATACATTGTTTTCTGAGTGCACTTCAGCAATTCTGCATCGTAGTTCTGATACTCAAATTACGGATATCCATTACACGTGTATTGGTCTTTCTGAGTGCTCTATTCATACGTTTATCGCTTATGGAGACAATTTTAAGAAAGCAAATTAGCTGCTAGAGTACGCATCTAGTATTTTCAACTATTATTATACTTCGTAGTTGCTGGTATATAACTTTTATTAGTAGTGAAATAGTGAAATGACTCTGCGATCACATTACTTGACCGACCTATTCCTTATTACAACAAAATCAAAGTTGATACCTATCATTACTGAGAGTATAATTATGTCGTATATTTCTCAGTGAAAGGATATAACAAAATATTTACCCTTGCATTGTTGAGTTCTTATGTAAGACGAGTAGTATTGTCGTAAGTATGTGATTCGGACCCACAGGCAGTTGTTTTCGTGTACGAATCTAGATTAGTCCTTATATTTGATCGATTTATCCGTGCCCTACTCTGGATAAAAAAGCAATAAAAACGTAATACATCTACGTTTGTTGCACATCATGTCTACAGTCGTATTGAGTTGGTGTGGTTTTAATTTCTGTTGAGGCAACGCATGGATTTAATGTGTTTCTTAATAGCATCTTGAAGATTAATTTATCTCACAATTAGCAACAACACACATCTGGAGTGAAGAAATATATAGGATAACTACAATATCGGAGAGAAGTTATTGAAAGGAAAATTTTGACTGGAAATTTCTCCTGGTAGCAAATCTCTGATAAGTACACGAGATTGTTATTTTCTCCTTTCTGTCATTAAATAAAAAGCAATATCCCAGAGGAGTAGCTACCCGTGCGTTTTCTTTGTATAAAACATCTAACAGAGAGAATTAATCGTTGGTTTCAAGTCTAAGTAAAATTAGAAGATTTTTTATTGGACCAAATGTAACACAACATGCTTCCGGGTGAAATGGGAGGTACGTTAAATGGCAATTAAAATACTAGTATAGCTTCTATACAAGGTTTATTATTAGTTGTTAAACTAATACAGTTTTTTTTAAAATTATTCCTAATTTAAAGAATTTAGCATAAAGAAAATGTCCTTTAAATTTGCAAATTAAATCAATATATTTCAGGTGTACATACATGTTAAAATATTAATCAATACGGAAGCTAACTAGTTATCCAGATTTTCACAGCAAGAAATGATCTATCAGAGCACCTCTCCCAAGCAACAAATGATAATGCATTTTATATAAGGGCATCACTTACTCTGTCCAACATCTTGTTAGCTTTCCACACGAATTCCATTACCACGATAATCGCTCCAAGACATGACCCGATGCCCAGAACCAGAAAAACTCCACCGACATTTCGAATGCCCATCTCTGCTGAAGAAGAACCACTGTCATCTGGACAGCGTTCCTGCACCTTCCACCATTTGTTTTTCAATACTTGCAGTTGCTGATTCTCTTGCAAGGCTAATATCCCGCTCGAAAGCAGACTGCGGTACGGCGATACTATAAACAAAGCAAAAACAGATAACATATACGTTAATTTGTAACTTAATGAATATTCCTACGTTGCTGTGGGATTAGATTGGCTACTTTAGCTTCTCCGTAAGATTTAAGTCATTACAATAATAATGATAAGGGGAAAATGATGTTTCCTCAAGTAATGGTTTCATGTGTGATGAGATTAGTAGGGGAATCTCAGTCGCTTTGTCTTTGAAAAACTCCATATTTACAAATTACATTTTTTTTTTAATTCGAATGTTTTTTGGTATTGGAACTTTTTTAATCATTGTATTCATCGAAAAAGTTTTTTTTTTAAAGATGCAAATCTTTCGACGAGGATACGATTTTTACAGTAAGATACCCAAAGAGACAGGGAAATCGTTTATAATCTTTAGACAAATTTTAAAGAAAAAAACATTTATTTTAGTGGCTTAAAAAATTCGTTGATGTTATAGATCAAGTATATGCTAATGCTTTGGTAAAGACTTCCATGTAACATTAACTCTGCACTGAATTGTTTCACATTTCATAGTGAGAAGAATAACCTCTAATATATGATTTGAAGAAATATATTAAGGATGTAATTTAAAGATGTGCTAAGTTATATTAGATAAAATCGAAAGCTGAAGGTTATGTAAACTGTGATTTTATATAAAAGTTGCAAGTATGTGGTATGAATTGCTAGCCAATGTCATATTCATGAAACATTAAAAGGTGAACACCGCTTAGAGAAATTTAGTCATGGGATGAAATCAACTGAGGACACATTTTTTTATTCTTTAAGAGGAGGAAGTCTTCAACTACTGACATCAAGATTATACAAAAATCAGTAGGTAGAGGAACTACATCTGAACACGTCAGATGATGTTGGCTAGCAAGATTTAAGTCAGAAGATACCAAGCTAATTTGAATCTACAAATATTGCAAAATTAACCCCGTGGTCATATCCCATCCATTGAATCTGCCGTATTCAAGGACGCGATTGAAGCAAATACTCCTCAAAGAGAACGAAAACCTTCAATCAGCTTAATGTACAAAGTTGCACTGCTTTTTCCCTCTTAAAATCATGTAAAATATAAGATGGATTGGTGAACTGGCTTATGCTAACTCTGAAATAAGCACCGATATTCGAATGGTGTTACCTCCTAAACAAAATCCATCAAGAAGGAATTGTGGAATGACTGTTTGAGAAAAGGGGATCTTATGTGTCAATTTGTCGTTTGGTACAATGTCACTTCCAAAGTCACATCTACACCCTCTTAGGTAGGTTGAAGTTGCATACACATTATACTGGAACAACACAGCTTGTTATTGGATAAGGTTAGGGATCAATACCGATCGGAAATTTCCAAGAACAATACCTCTTACTCTTGAACTTCAGTTAGATGACGAGGCCAACACCTAATCTGGCACCTCTTTCTCCAAACTTCCACATCATACTACTAAAGTGTTAACATTTAAGGCGGTGTTATATTTAACGTACACCATCCCCTACGAACACGATGGCCATTGACTGGATTGAGTTTTGAACTCGGAACACTCCAATTATTAATCCTCGATTCTACTAACCTGGCTTCAGCGGTTCCCTACCAGTGAGAGTCACTGGATCGTACCATTTACAGTCCATTTCTTCCATGGAGTAAGATCAAAACCGCATTTTAGTACTGTATGCTTGTGGCAAGTGTAAGAAAATTTAGGCATTAAGGAATCAACAGTAGATCACAGATTCATTGTAATGTTGCTTCAAGACAGCTCATCACGCTTCAAATTAAACTGACGATCACGTAGTAGAATAACCATTCTGAATAAGAAATTGTGTTTCATCCTTCTAGTCATTTTTATTATCATCATGATTTGTTTCAAGCATTATAGCGAATTTAGTTCTAGATGTAATTTCCTAGTCAGGCAGAATAAGACATTATCATCTACATAGATGTTGCGTTGTCTAAATATGCCATAAAAGATTTCTACTCTCATGTTGTCAACTTTCATTGAAGTTGCATTGGAGCCACGGACAACGATATGATGACCTCGTCACTGTCACATGCGGTCAAATTCGATAACAGTCATCATGGTGTTGCCCCTGCTGTTGGTTTGCTTCGCAAACAAAATAGAAATTCGTAGCCTATTGGAATTAATTCCCTGCGAATTCTAATTTGGTTTCCTTAAAAAAATGGTGTGCTTACCAAATTATGAACTATGATTTGGCTTATCAAATTGGATAATAGCTATAACGGAGTTGCTCTTTTGGTTTACGAAGAAAACCAGATGGGAATTCATCGTGACGTCACAATCTCTTTTTGAAGTATAAATATTTAATTGAAAAATTATTTATTAAAAGAAAATCAAACGTTTAAGGTATCTATCTGGTGTCAAATTTTCCACAGTTTTCAAATCCGTTGAAATTGTTAATATATTTTTGGATCCAGATTTTACAAAAACAAATTGAACAATGCCAGTGAAAATGTTTCTATATATATATATTTTTTTTGCTTTCTTTCGCTGAAATTGTAAGAGGTCAGGAAATGTAATCTATTTATTATTTGAACGCGAAGTTTGAAGAAATCAAATACTAAATCGTTTGACGTAATCAAATATAATGGTATATTTTCACAATCTCTTACAAAAATATAAAATGTATTCAATTTAAAAAGTTTATTTATTTAAAGAAAGTCATATTTTTAGGTATCAAACTAATGTGAAATTTTCCGCAGTTTTCAAATCCGTTGAAACTTTTACGTCACCTTTAACGGTCTAGGAGGTAGATTAAAGAACTAAATAACTGTAGTTAATATTTTGTTTGTTATTTATTGCCTGCTGGACAATCATTCCTCCGCACAAAATGAAAACGGAAACGAAAAAAATAAATTTAGAAACTGTGATCTTACTGCTGTTGCATTCACTAATAATTGAATTTCAGTAAATTTATTTAAAAAGGTTCTAAATTGAATTTTAATTTGCCATGACACCAAATTAAAAAAAAATTCCGACTACTTGTGAGCCAAATAGCATTAATGTGAGTGCCATAGCTTCGTCAGGACTTCGCAAGCAGGACACATACAAACAAACACTTCCTCCGTTCAAATCTTTAATAGCCTGCTAACGTTTTGGCAGCTTTTCAATCCCTTCTGCGAAGAACTGTGGTGTGTGCTTGAGTCCAGAAAGAGATCGACCTCATTTATGACCACATCATTTGAATTGAAGATTGCGCCCTCAAGATGCAGCTGCAGGTGTGAAAACAGAGAGAAATCTGAAGGGGCCATATCTGGGCTGTAGGGTGGATGTTACATCAAATCCCACTCCATCTTGTATAGCTTCCAACCGGTCATCGTACTAACATATGACCGGGCGTTACCATGATGAAAGAGATCCACCTTCCTTCTGAACGTGTTTCTTCGTTTTTCGCGAAGTGCATCACGAACTTTAATTAGCATGTTGATGTATATTGCACTGTTGATAGTCAGTCCGCTTTTCAGGTCTCTTTGTAGATAATTCCGTAACAATCCCGCCAGACAACGAAGAACCTTCTTGTTAGTTAGGGCTCGTATTGCAACCGAGCCTGCTGATTCCCCAGGTGCTGACCACTTTTCTTTACGGCTTGTATTGTTGTAGTACACCCATGTTTCATCACAGGTCACAATTTTGTACAGAATTTTCTCTTTCCTTTGATCTCTGAGCAGAGCCAAACAGGCCGCTTTTCGCTTGCGCTTGTCTTCAGCAGTCAATTCGTGATGAACCAAGCGGTTGAACTTAAACGGTAGATTTATGCGTTTCAGAGCGTTAACTATTGTTTTTTGGCAAACGTCAAGCCCTAACACAATAGTTCGAGTTGAAATATTTCTATCTTGATTAATGATTTACTTTAACTGCTCTCAATCAAATTCTATATTACTGCCAGAACGTGGTTCATCTTCAATGTCAAAATTTCCAGCTTTAAACTCCCGAAAACAAACTTTGACTCTATCATAACAAACAGTATTGATGTCTTAACTTTCACATATTTTTTGGTAGCATTCAGTCGCACTGAGTTTGTTACGGAACTCATAGCACATAATCGTTCTGATATGTTGACGTGATAGATTCATTTTAAACACTTTTTTGACGCACAAGATAATACATTTTTAACAAACAAATTACACAGTCGTGTAGTTCCAATTTTCAACAAAAACCCGTTTGTGGAAATTCTAACAACCACAGAAATGACAGCAGTTGGGCGGAGGTATCTCCAGTAGGCGGAAAACTTTTTACACAACCCGATATAACACTTATTATGGGAGCATGGTATGCTTAGTGATTAAATTGGGATAAAGGACCAAAAGAGCTGACAAAGGATTTATTTAAGGTATAATTTTTATCAAGTTAGAAATGAAATTCGGCTCTGATGAAGATATTTTACAGTTACTTATATGGGTTAAAATCACTTATATTAATTAATACAGATGATATAAATTTTGCCTTACATGGTGGTGTGGCGATTCCATAGCCCTTGGAATCCAGTTCTCCTCCAATTCGCATGAGATCACAATTTCTTTCAGTTTCATATTCAATGCTTGTAGATTCCATAAGAAAAGCGTAGTTACCCATTCTGACCCTCTCGATACCTTTGTAATTGTCTTCGGGAAAAACCGAGGGTCTTTGAGACTCCATGAACGACCACATTCTTTTGTAAACGGGATAATTAGAGTCCTGGGAATGAAGAAACAAATAAATGCGCTTTTATTTACAAATAAATCCAGTGTAGGGAAGAATAATCATATTTGAGTAAATATAACACTTCAAAGTATTGCTTTCTAACTGAACATACAATTCAAGTCCTGGGGTTTAATTTTATAATACCAACACAATATTTACAAAAATCTCGAAGTTTGTATGTTCAAGCAAACAGTAATCTGCAAGCGTTAATACTTTTTTTTTTACCTGAAAGGAAGGTAAAATGAAGATTTTTTTATTTTTAGCTTAAATATTTGCAGGATCGAATTGTTTATCACTGAAAATGTGTTCCAAGACAATTGGTGTAGAAATATAATTTTCCTAATTATGTTTCTTCCTTTCATCATGTTTATCGATAGATTTCAGTTTTATTATTATTATAACTTCAATTTTAATTAGTTCTCCTTAGAGAAAACATGGTTTCAGATTTGTATTCCGTTGAGAAAAAATAATTATGTTTACCTGAAGTAATTGCCACAACTGTGTACATAGAATCACGATAATATACAAACTCCAATATTGTGTGCAACAGCCCATCACTAAATGAAATTTCCTAATGTGCAATTAATTAAAGATATAAAAGACAAAAATATTCCAATGTCAATTAATGAAAAATAAAGTTTTTTCTTCAAACCAGACATTTTCTGAGCTGATGTATATTATGTAACCAAGGTATGGATACAATTTTTGTGGATGAATTTGTATCCGGTACGTTTTCCGAAAGTGACATCATTTGGATTGTTTTTTTAATACGATTTGAGCACGTCACCAAATTCCAATTGAATACATGGCAGTTAATTGATCATAATCAATTAAACTAAACGTGAAACATTAAGATAAAGTGAAAAAAATAGATTTTAGATGACCCCAGTATGATAAAACAAAAATAAAACACACCGTCTACCTCCCTTATTAATATTAAATAATATAAAAATAGAATAATATGGCACTACTGTCCGACTACCACGATAAATGTTCTTGACACGAAATTCACCCATAACTGTTGCTTTAGAAACGGACTCGATCCTATTTTCCATCGTGGATAATTGAGGAAATGCGTTTGAGTTAGTCAAATTGGTGCATTCAATAAGAAGTGGTATTGATATTTGTTGAGGATATAATATTATAAAACTAGTGCCAGTGTAGTATAATAATATGTTATATTAAAATAGTACTAGTACTATAATAGCATTCTATTTTAGTATATTAGTACCTATTTATATTATACTATACCAGTAGGTATTTACTATAATATACTAGTAATTGTTTAGTATATTATACTAGTATGTATTTACTATAATATACTAGTAATTGTTTATTATACTATACCAGTATGTATTTACTGTAATATACCAGTATTTATTTACTATACTATCCTAGTACTTATTTCTCTACTATTACTCTACTACTTTCCGTTCTAGAACTTAATTATTTATAGTATTTAATTAGTTTACTCTACTAGTATCACTTATTTGTGAAAATCGAAATGAAATTACGTAATCCCCGAACACCCCTGCTAAAAGTGAACTATCTCTGTTTCGATAGCAACAGCCACCACCCATGTTTGGTGTCAGGAGCAATTCTTGCGTCAGACAGAGAGTAGTTTTATAACACGATTTTTTGAATTTCAAACCCTTGTAAAACGTCCAGAAAGAGAAATAGTTATAATATCATATGCTACTTTTTTCCACTGTGATTACATTACTATTTAAGTATAAAAATAAATTAAATATCTTAAATTTATCTACGAACTTCAAATATTTTACTGTCTACTGGTAGTACTTTTGTTGTAAAACAATAAATACCGATAAAACGAACCATTAACTAATTGTTCTACGCATTAAATCATGTACTCACCACTTTTTCGAAGGGTACATTTTAATTAATCACATGGTGGTCTGTGGATTAGTCAATTAAATGTTTCTACTATGCTCACCATGGAAATAACGCCTTTGCTGTTAGGATAGGATTAAACAAACTAATGAAAGCACGTTCGTTAGAAGAAAAAAAAATCTTGTGGCATATAAATGCCGTCACAGCTGGTCCAAAAATTAATTAAAGTTTGCTGCGACGTATCAAGAATAAGTTATTAGGCAATATGTAATTTTTATAGTTTCAACACGAACTAAGGTTTGAAAATTTATCTTTTTTGTTAAAGGTAAAGAAAATTATATTTTGACAACAGCCAATCCATGTATAAGAATATTTTATCTACACAAAGGAACTCATTTTGATTTCTTGATTGCAATCAATGATTTGTTAAATTTAAATATGACTGTTTTCAATGCTGTGACATTTCAGGAAAGGTTTGTATTATTATACATCAATTACTTTCACGGCAATACCGTAAAATTAAATCGGATATTGGAATGATTCGAAAGCAATCATACTTCCATTTGTGAAAATAATTCCACTCCTTAATTTAAGAAAAGTATTGATCACCATTTTGTATTCGGAAACAAGAGTTCAAGATTGAACAAATAAGGTCACTCGCTAATTTTGTTATAGTTTTGAACTCTCGCTCTTGAAAATACTCTTGAAGAACATGAACAGAAGGCCCATTGAGTATTTCATACCTAAAACCATTTATCTCCTTACAAACCTCATCAAATAAGCATACCATAACTTCTGTGTTACTTGATACGTAAAATAACAATTCTGAGCAGATTTTATTGAAACAAAAAATACTCTACTTATATTTATTTTGTATATTTTAGACAGCTTTTTCTCGTATTGCTATTTAGATTACTTAGTTGACACTTTTAGAAACCGATACACCATGTTTTCTTTTTGTACCTTTTGGGAATTCTGCGTAGTGGTTTATACTTCTGTGTTTCTTGTAGGTATGCGTGTTCACTATAATCAGCGATCGTTTTTCAAATTATCTTATTGGCATAAGGCAAACAAATAAATCATTATTTTTTTGGGAGAACTTTTACTCATTAAGTAATTATTTTAAAGTTTTAAAGTAAATATTTTTTCTATAATAGTATATTCAAGTGTTAATTAAGCGTTTCTCCTAAACAGGTTTTGTAATTTAAAGAAATCGATCTTTGAATAGAATTTTTACAAGTTAATAACTTACGTTAATCCAAGTGAAGTATGATTTTTCTTGTAGTAATTAAATATATTTTTCACGATTTCACTAAGGTTTTCTTTCATATTAGAAGGTACAGAATAAAAATATTTTATTATTATGCAGCGTCTAATTGTTAGTCGTAAATGTGCCAGTCAAGGCTCTATCGATCAAGTTATGTAATTAGGTAAGGGGGGTTGGACATGCATAGGCTAAAAAGCCGAACAAATCTAAGCCCCTAAGCGTATAGATTAATGCAACTATAAATAATATGTGGAATAAATTTAATTTATTTTATTTGAATCTTTCATAGTGTTTGAATTTTCACTAACAGTAATATATTTATAAATGATCTGCTTTCAATATTTTCCTTTAAGGGGGCTTACGACCTTTAAACCACCACTCTTGATGGAGTAGGAATAAGGTCAGTTTCGAAACTATGCCATTTTTTAAGTATTGCATAAAATGGAATACTTTTTTCCCACTATGCTCCTGCATTTTTAAGGTATAAAATGCATTGTACAAACATGATTTAAATATTAGCAGGAGTTTTTGTGTCGGGCTCGTTAAGGTATAACTTCATTGTGAGTAAAGATTTGAGGAACAGTGCTGCGCGCCAGATTGCACCTAAACAAATAGATGTATACAAATAAATTTTAGTGTATGTTATTCTATATATGTAACAAATTAAAATGAAAGCAAAAAATAAAAAAATAAATAAAAATTAATATTTTTTATCAATTATGTTTCATGGAAGCAGTAAATATTATGATACGTCAACAACAATGTCTTCCCCAAAATTCCAAAATAATAATTTTTGTTTCAATATTGTGGCTTTAAAACAAGCTTGTAGGTTTAACGAATATGTATACCAATTTTTTAACAAGTTGCTCAAATAGTACTTCAGATATCATGCGCTCAATCTGAGATTTTTCTAAAAAAACAAAGCTGAGAAAAACAGCCGTAAAGATAAAATTTTGGTTACAGAAGCCCATGTTTTGCTCAGTGTACCTTTCGATTTTCTTTCATATCTCTGGTATTTATATCAATTTTGTCATGCGGTTGGTGTCAAAATGATCAGAAATGTATGTACTTTAATATATATATATATATATATATATATATTTGAAAAATCGAATTTTTGGAAAGTTTAAAGGTCGTAAGCCCCCTTAATTTTATTACATGCACTCAAACCTCAAACACGAATACTACCAATTAAGCAATATACAAACTAAAACAGCTGCTGGTGAATGATACAAGTAAATAATACCCAATTCTAATTGGATCTGTTTCAAACATGAGTATTTATATCTTAATAATAAGTATAGTTAGATTCAACAATCTCTATGCTCCAATCAAAGTTGAGTTTATCGATTTCGATTACGACTTACAAAATAGGCCGGGTAGATTATCAGCGCGACATTCTTCAAACTAAAAGGCTTAACATCACGAATCGTTTCAAGCGTCATTGTTTTAGCATCTCGTTCATTTTCGCTGCATTCTAAAGATTTGTCTTATAATTATTATTCTAACAAGAATCCAAATTCTCATTGGTTGATTATTCAAGTAAACATATAGTATCGATATCTAGTGGCTAGACATGAGACTGAACAATGTTCCTTACCTTAAAGAAGTTCATTGTGGATCCACCCCAAACACACCCGTATTGAATAGTAGTTTGCTTAGCGAGATCAGCTGCACTTTCGATTGGAGAAGTCATCCTCTGAGCAGTTAAGAAAGCAGCCAGGTTTGCAGTGTATGAAGAGATCATGATAAGAGTGAAAAACCACCAACTACTGGCTACGATGCGAGTGGAGATTGCTCTGCACACAAAATACGAATATCAACTTGGATTGAACTTCATATGATTGTTGGTACATTAAATAGAATATATTGAATTCAAATTTATTTCAAGGTAATTAATTGTAATTTAAAATGTTTTTAGAGGGTTGCGTTAGACAATTAAAATCGTTTTTGTTTCAAATTTTAAATCCGTTCACTTTCATTAAAATTAATGATAATTCACTAAACATAAATGCATATAATTTATTGAGATAACTACACGAAATCGAGATTTTATGCTGCCATTTTTGTTTGTACAAATTTCGCAACTTTTCTGTAAAAAGTATCTTTGTAACATACAAAATCTATTTTTAGAACAAGCTATTTCATACGGAAAATCACTTAAGTATGACAACAGATGCATACATTTCAGTACATCATAAATTCAAACTATGTGCGTTAAGCCAATTTTACGAATTCCTCGAATCCCAAAACTATGACATCCACTTTTCCAAAAGAGAAAAAATCTGGTACACCAAGGATAATATATTGTAAAATATATGCTCTTGCGTGGAAAAGAGAAAGGAATTAGCAGTAATGTTTCATTTATGAAGTGTTGGTTACCTAATGAATGATAACTAACCTATCTTTGTCTAAATATGCGATGAAATCGTTTAACTTGAAGATAACCTGTGATGTTTTTCCAACAAGTCTAGTAGCCATTATAGTCAACAAAGATGTTAAAATTAAGAATACACACAAAAAGGACAGGTTTGATTTGACTTTATTGAGAAGTGTGCAAAAGGTCAAAAAGAACAAATCCATGAAGCTATTCTGGGCCATAGAAAAATAGATATACACAGAATAGGAACACGTTCTCAACTATAAGCGTTAATTCGTAATTTCTGCTTTCTAATTTATGTAACTGATATTAGCAACCATTTTGTATCACAGAATTTAAATCCCTGTAAATGATTTTTAAATGAACTGCACCTTTTTACATCAGTCTCATACATTGATGATGACTTCACAGTGTCCTCAATATGCATAAAACGAAAATATAGCAAATAAATAAAAAAACAGAAAGAACGTGAGTCATAGGTCAGCCAAATTTTGCTCGAACAGTTTTCACCATAACAGAAGGACACATGTATATGATCCAAACTATCTCTATCTCTCTTTTAAAGACAAGCAATACATTTATCTGAGTCACAAATTACCCTACTCAAGCTTTAGCATTTTATATATAAATAAATATATATAGAGATATATAACACTGAAGAGCCAAAACATTATGACCACCTACTAAATAACGCGTCGCGTCTCCTTTGGCCTGCAAAACAGCTGCAAATCGCCTTGGCATAGATGCCACACGTTTTTGGTACATGACTGGATACAGGTTTTACCAAATATCTAAGCAGCGGTCACGCAAAGTCGAGATATTCGGACATGGTGGTGTTTGAGCTCTGAGCTGTCTTTTCATGACAACCCAAATGTGCTATATATGATTAAGATCCGGCAAGTTAGGGGGTCAGGACATTAAGTGGAATTCATCAGTATGTTCCTCGAATAACTCCAAAACAATCCGAGCATTCTGACATGGGGCGTTGTCCTGCTGAAACATTCCATTTCCAGTTGGTAACACAGACGCCATGTAAGGGTGCAACTGATACGCAATGTTCTCAGCGTTTATGGTCTGTTCTACCACAACTACGGGTCCCAGAGTCGCCATGAGAATGTCCCCCAAAGCATAATACCGCCACCACCAGCTGTGTATGACCTGTTGTACAAGATGAGAGCAACTGTTCGCCTGGCAGACGGCATACCCTAACACGACCATCGACGTGATGAATGAGAAATCGGGATTCAGCATACCAGGCAACTCTCTTCCACTCATCCATGGTCCAGCCTCGATGTTCCCGGACCCACTGTAGGCGTAGTTGATGATGAAGCTTGGTCAACCGAGGCACACGAGTGGGACGTCTGCTGCACAGTCCCATATTCACCAGTGTACTCTGAGCTGTGTGTTCCTAAACACTTGCGCTTGGACCTGCATTGTATTGGCCTGTCAGCTGAGTCACTGTCTCCCGCCGATTTTGCTTTAGCAAGCGGAACAGTCTCTGACGTCCTTTTTCTTGATGACGCGTGGACGACCAACACCTTGGCATCTACTGATGGCGTCACCGTCATTTATTTATTTTTCATGGATACTAACAACTGCAGATCTTGAACAACCTACCAGTCGTGCAGTTTCGGTGATACTCGTTCCGAGTCTTCGGGCCATTACAATCTGTCCTCTATCAAATTTGCTTAGATCAGAAGCCTTTCCCATCACTCACAAAAGTAAGTGCAATAATGATTACTTACCTTCTCCAGCAACAGTTAAATACCATTCTCACTTAATCACGCGCCCTCCACGTTATCCAAACGAGTTCATAGGAAAATGTGGGGATGATCATAATGTTTTGGCTCAGCAGTATATAAGTAGGGGTTGTACAAATATACGGAAACACTTTGTGAAATGCATGCTTGAAAAGAAATGTTTATTCTAGTGAAATATGTAGGTGGCGCTGGTGTTTTTGACTACTGTCGCCACCTGTAAAATGTCGTAAATACGCTGCGCAGGTTAGTCGTGGCGGGGAGACTGTTGTATCTAAGATTTATTCTACATATTTGAAAAGCGGAAAAATATCATCCGCTAACTCACAGCTCGGACGAAAGTGTGTGTTGAGTGATCGTGACCGATGATAATTAAGGAGGATTGGTTAAAAATAAGAAGATCACATCTGCAAAAGTTACTGCTGAAACAAAAGCTGTGCTCAGAAACACTGTGTTTGGATAACAGATAGGTACCGATGCTCTCACCACATTAGCACGTTTGGTTAAAGTCTCTCCTTTGATCATAATTTACGATTTAAATTTTAAAAGAAGAGTGCTGAATTCCGAAGTACGATGAAAATAGTCACATAGCTTGTATTGATGTTTTCGAAGAACCGCCGTTAAATCAGTGAGTATACTAATAGACCCATATGAAATGTCTTCATTTTGAAAACAGATGGCGTTATTTATTACATTTAGACGGATAAGTTTGTTTAAGTAACAAATGTAAGAGTGAGTAATTAAATATTTAATATGGTCACTTCTCTCTCTCTCTCTCTCTCTCTCTCTCTAGATTAGAACTGATATATGGGTCATTCCATGTAAAACCACACAATCAACAATTCAACAATTTCCAATTTTTTTTTAAACTTTAATCATTTGCTTCCCAGTCATATATAGAAATACTGAACATTTTTAGCTCCCAACTTACACTAATTTTTTTACGTATATTAATTTTAAGTTTGAAAATTTGGCAATTGTTCGTGTTTTTAGACTTACTAAATATCCTGTACCTCTGGACCTATATTTCCAATCATAATAACTGAAGGATTACTTTGTAGAAAAATATACAACTTTTCTATTGACGGATCGTACGAAGTTTTCAATTTCAAGATAATTTTATTTTACCTTTGACCAACACTTACAAAAAAAATGGATTTATTTTTCTAAAAAATATATGTTAAAAAAACATTATTTATGATTTTTTTCTGAAAGTTTCATAGTGGGTTTATACATGAGTTCATTCTTAAAAAAATATTTGAAGTAAACAGAAGTTTGTTATCAGTACCCATAAACACGTCTATCCTTTGACCTGTTTCTCCCATTTTAGAGTTAAAAAATGTAACTTTTCTGATGATATATTACAGTATAATGTGAATGACCTTTCTAAGCTCTCTTTCATTTTCATTGAACAAGCAAATTATAAGATACCGTTGATTATTAGTATGGATTACATACTTCTATTTAATTTGAATGTTCTTTAGCCACGGAAGTTGCATGTATAGAACATAAAATATATTTTTTAACATATTTTTTTGAAAAAAAAAATACACTTTTTTGTAATTGCATTTAAAATGTCAAATTAAATTATCTTGAAAATATTACTTAAAAGGCCACATGATACGCCATTAGAAAGGTTGTACATTTTTTGTACAAAATAATCTTTAATTAGCATGATTAGACAATTAGGTACAGTTTTACAGGAGATTTATTAAGTCTAAAATCATGAAAAGTGATCCAACTTTTTAAATTTAAAATTAATATACACTAATATACATTATTGTAATTTGGAAGCTAAAAATACTTACAAAAGTTTTTTATATATGGTTGAGAAACAATTTTTAGAAGAAAAATTGGAAGGGTCCGTGTCGTAAGAGATCCTTTTCTGTGCAGTTTTACATGGAATGACCCGTATTACTTTTAGACATCGTACATTGCTATATACAAACACTGACTGTTCTCTCAGAGTACTAAATGTATTAAAAAATACTATGAATATAAACTGAAGGATCAAGTTACCTTGGAAGGATGTCAGACCCTTGCTGCATAATGGATCCTATGGTGAACCAAAAGCTGTTCAGAAGAGTGAACTGGTTTTCCACCACATCATTTTCCGTATCACAAGGATGAGGGTTTACCCATTCGTACGGACTCAATCTTGCTAATATAAAAAGAAACAGACTAACACCAAGATATGCTGTACCCATGTAAAACCAAACTTCCAATGAGAGCGGTTTCAGGAAGGAGAACATTGGTGGACTCTGCTTCGCAGGTTTCTTAAACAGGATACTGATGCCCAGATTCATGAAAGGCATTGTGAAGTCGACTGCACTTTCTCGTAAAAAAGTGATTGATAAGTCAGCAACGGCAATATCAGCTTCCTAAACAAAGAAGAGAGTACTATAGCATACCGCTATATTGAGTGTTTACAGCAATCGACCTTCTACAGAAATTTACATAGCATCTTCAGGACATATTTTTGGTCACAAGGCTTGCAGATCTGTCACTTCGTTGTGAGAGAAAACATGGTTCACTTAAAGTGATTAGCCAGCGTAATTAAAATCACTAAAAAATGCTTCGTTGGATAATCGGACTTGGTCGATCCATAAGGACATATGACGTACCTTCGAGGTCTTACGACAGTGATTCCGTATATATATAATAAGTTACATAATATATATATAATAAGTTACATAAGTTAATACAAGTAATTGTTAATGACTTGAAAATATTCAAACCAAGGTTTAGAGATTAAAAGCTAAACTTTCAATAAATATATCTAAGTAGTATGTTTATAGATCTATCGGAAAGTAATAAAGGGTGACATTAGGATTGCTAAACCATGATTAAATGGACTGTCTTAACTCGGGAATAGAAAAATGCTATACTTTTTCTTTGTTCTTATTCATTGAGTCGGAAAATAGTCATAATAAATCACGTGTATAAAAGAAAGACTCTTTCCTTGTAAAAAGTACGAAAAAATAAATCTAGGAAATGTATAGAAAACATTAATAATTTGGTTAATTAATAATTCAGAAAATTACTTATGCTATAGTAATTATGAAAAACGGTTACATACTTTCCATACTTTTGTTCAAATTTCCCCAATAATCTCAATTGTTTATTGTATTTACTGTACTTATGTAATGTTTCTGTATACACGGTTTTTTCTTTAATTCTTAAAATTAAGAATTTTTTTTAGTTATTTAATCTTTGGAAGCAATGAGAAAAGAGGTATGATGTAAGTGGTGATTAAACTGTTAATAATAAGGGAATTAGAAAAAAAAACAATAATTTTTATTTCATCTGATGTCGCTGCTAGTTTGTAAAAAAATTCACAAAATCTGTTACGTGAAATTTCTAAGTTATTTAGCCTGTAGTGCATTAGTTTAGAAGCAAAGAGAGATAATGCAAAACGATGTTTTATATTTGATTTTAAAGGTTACATACGTAACAAATATGATTTGAAAGGTACCATGCATTTGTGTTCGATTGAGCATTTTTTTTATTTTTTATAACTGATTTGCAATTTTGTATTTTAATAATTAGAAATTTATTGTTAAAACAAACACTTAAACGATCTTAACATTTCCTACATATTTTCCTATAATATTGCAAAACGTAATGATCCTATCACTATAAAAAGTTTAATTATATCGAATAAAGATAAAATTGAACATTATTTCCAAAATACGAATCCCAGCAATACCTTTAACATATTTCTTAAGGATGTATGACAGTCAAACGGTGCATATGAATCACAAATTTTTACATTTACATTGAAATCAGAACGAAATATTAAAACGTTAGTAATATTAGTTTCGAAATTTGATATGAATATACATTTAATGGAAGTCTATATGTATATATAAACAAGAAAAAAGTACATTTTTACAATTCTAGTCATACACACAGCAACTACTATTACTAATGATAAACTGGAAATTCAAGACTTAATGGATATAGATAGACAAGCTTAAAGTCTTCGACATTCTTACCCTTCGTAAAAGTTCTCCTACCATTCCATTCCAAACACCTCCTTCCTTAAGCCCACCATAAGATCCGTCTTTGACAGGAGTGATAATAAACTTGAACCCGAATTTTTCAGACAACTTTTCCAACAAGTCCTTACAAAATCCTTTGTAACGGTCGTTTCCAGTATAGTCTTCTTCAGGAAAATTTTTCATCAAATAGGGGCTGGTCTAGGAAAGAGGGGAAAATCATTTAAAAATCTTTAAAAGTCCAGAATTTAAAACTTTATAACGCAAACAGGTTGGTGCAACATAAAGAGAAGATTTACCGTTACCATCCTACAAACACGAGTAAATAATAGTATCAGCATGAGTAGAATATTCCACAATAATGTCTATGCAAGGGAGAGTTAAGACTATCCCTTGACCTATAGATTGCTTTTTAGGGTAGCTTTATCCAATGGAGGTGGTTATTCAATAAATAAATCGTTTTTACAGTAGATAGCAACCTTCTACTTAAATAGAAGGCGCATGAAGGCTGTTTCTGAAGTATGTCAAGTGAGATTGGGCATTTGACAAAGTCTATCTAGACATATAGAATGTTTTGTGGGATCCATTCTACCAATGAAGGTTACAATCAATAATTAAATGAATTTTAGAGTAGATATATACCTTTTAATGAAATAGAAATGGCAGGTAGACCAGGCCTCGAAATAGATTTTTGACTACAGGTACACCTTGTGCACCAAAGTTTTTCAATTACGTGCACAGGTTTTATTGTATGAGCACATTTAAAACAAAACGTAATAAAAGACCATTAATGAAATGTGAACTACTTCATTAGTTGGGTTTGTTTACATAGGTTAGTAGTAGAGAGTAAATAAAAATATTTAAACATCTAAATTCTCCCTTCTCTCCGACGCACGATTGTCGCTTCAACAGAGCCATCTGCAAAATGTTTCGATCATAGGAAAGTTCTGGCGGCATGAAACAAGTAAACTTTCCTATTGTATAAACCCGTTACGGCTCAGCGTTTGTGTTTTTGCATGGTGTGTAAATAAGAATTTTAATTACGCTCTTTGAGAGCTAAAGAGGTCGATACTAATATTTTGTTCAAACATCAAAATAACATAAAACACGTTTTCCCCTTCCCTTTATTTTTAAAGTTAGGTGTACCTAGCGTGAAAAAATTAGGTGCACAAAATTATTTTCAGGTGCACAGTGTACCTGTGCACCCGGGTATTTCGAGCCCTGATATAGACTGTTTCTGAAGTATGTCACATGGGCTTGGGAATTTGACCGAATGATTATCGACACTTAAACTATTATTTGCCTGCATGTACTCATTCAGTCTTACAATAACATTCGTGCTTTTTTCCATTGCCACGCCATCTTTTACCGGAGAGCTTGAAATCAGGTGGTAGGGAGAATTAACATGAATGCATCAAAAGGTCGATGCCAATAAAAGCCATACAACCCTTTTTAGAATTTTTTTGAAACTTTGACAGTTAAAATAAAACTGCTTATTTAGGAAATTTTATTTATCAATTAAAGTAATAATATAAGTAAAGTAACAAATAAGTAAGTATTTCATTTTACAGCTTCACATGGTGGGGCAAGAATTATCTCAAAAATAAAGTTTCGAGCTAGATTATCTTTTATCGCAGTTAAGAGTACTTACCAGAATTGAAGTTACTTTCAAAGTTGCGTTTCTCAATAAATCTTTTACTTCACTGAATTCGTCAATCTCTTCCTTTTTATATTGAAAGCTCTTGTCTGGGTCCCAGGTGCCCATCTGAAAATTGAATGAAATGCATTCAGATATATATGTGTCTACTAATGAAATAATTAAATGAAAAAATGCCATTGAAAAGCTGCGTACTTTGTCTAGTGACAGACACACGACAACTAATGAAAATGCATAATTTAAAGACATATAATACGTTTGTCAGAGATAGTTATGCCATCAAATT
Source organism: Metellina segmentata (assembly GCA_947359465.1). NCBI lineage: Eukaryota > Metazoa > Arthropoda > Arachnida > Araneae > Tetragnathidae > Metellina > Metellina segmentata. The sequence goes on along the minus strand of OX375878.1, from coordinate 55,308,446 downwards.
GCAAAAAAAAAAAAAAAAAAAAAAAAATACATATCAAATTCCAATTGCCTGTAAATATAAGTCTAAGATTTAAAAATTCGTTTTATTCCATAAGATAGCATTTAGTGAAATCTAAATATTTTTCAGGAAATACGAATTCTTAAAAGTGAAAAATTTCATAACAAAAAATAAAATTATCATAAATGTATATAGCTACCTAATTTTAAAATGAAAAGTACTGATAAGGCATTTCGTCTTACAAATATCATAATTACATTCATTAATTCAGCACTCATTATTCTATGAATGCATTTTATAAAAAATTGTGTAAAGGAACAGACATATCGTCTGTGAATTTAACCAATTGCTTAAGTAGGGGCTCAGATATTCCTTATGATGAAATACATTTTCAGTATTGTGGAATTTGAATGTCATATGTTAATGAAAACAACTCAAAAGCATTGTTTATCCTTTCATTCTGTTAAATTTCTCTGCAAATCGTAGATCTAGAGGTTCATATTATGCGACATAAAGCCTTTCTAAGGGATGAAAAATTTGTCTTGAAAGTCAAATACACATCATGTGAATATTATTATCTTAACACAAAGGGTTCTATTACATACAAAAAATTATATTTTTAAAACATACTTCCACGTTTGGATATGAGCTAATAGGATGCTATGAATAGCATAAAAGGAATATATTATATTACAAGGGTTCTGGTTAATACGTATTTCAGATTTGAGTTTGCAAAAGTCTTTTATATGAACCTGATATTTCATCTTGTGAGCAACACATAATATTGTAATTATGCTTTAAGTAAAGATAAGGGGAATAAACTAATTATACCTTTAGAATTCCTCTTTTAGTTAACTTCACTACATCAAGTGAAAATGTTGTACGGAAACCATTTCTGTCTATTTTTATCATACCACTTGTGCCATCAAAGGGAACCTAAAGGAGAAAATATAAAACAGAAATCATGAACTTCAATAAATGAAAAAAGTTATATTACCGAAATTTTCTTCAAACATTAATTAAGTTTCATCACCTTTTTATACCCTTTTACGGTCATTATTTGAAACTTTTAGACTGACACACATTTCGATTAAGTTTTTTTATTATAACTGAAATACTATGTTCAAAGTGGTAGAAAAAGTTTATAGTTGAATTTGATAAAAATAAAAGTTTTAGGTATCCAACTACTAAAAAAAGTTATAACGATGTTGACCTGAAGTGGTAAGTTTACTTATCATGGTATATTTTAATTATCAAGGCATATTGGTTATTACGGTGCTGCACTTCAAACATTTTTTATCCTCCCGTTACTAATAGCAACCGATCTCGATTAAACATCGGGGATAGATTTATCTAGGAAAAAATTAATCAGAAAAAATATGAATAGCAAACACTTAGGTTATGTGTTTTCATGATGCATCATCTTCTGTGTAATAATGTTGGAATTTAGTGTTTGTGTAACAGTTGAAACTTACCTTGCTTTGAATAAAACTTTAATACATTTTCATGAAAATTAAAATTTTAAAATACAAATATCGTAACTTGAACATGCTGCTAGAGCAACAAAAGCTGAATATGTCTGAAAAAATATTTTTATAATCAGAAAGTACTTTGATGAGGCGTCGCGTTAAAATTGAACCTAAACAGCTGTATAATTAAATATAAAAGCTTTAAAAATTCACATTGTTACGTATCATCGTAGAATATAGCAAAATAAAGGATTTAAATAATGAGTAACCGAATATTACGTACTTTCGAGTTTCTCTTGAAGAATACTGTTACTTGTAATTCCTTAAAATTCTTCGAAGACGTTCTTTTATAAATAATTCATGTCAGGTTGAAGCAAGGTGACCACTTGCTCCCACTTGTTTTGTAAAACTGAAACTTTTTGCTGTACACATTTGTAACAATGAATATATGGTTCAGACTTTAAGGAAATGAGCTTTAGAAGAAGATAGAAGTAAAACCAGTCAAGATCTTGCGAATACAGTAAGAGATTGCGTTTTTTGTAAGGAAGCAGAGACTATTCTATTAAACGAGACTCCATTGAATAATCACAGTTTTGGAAACAAAGAGTAGAAATGAGTTTGCATAAAGTAGCCCCAGAATTTTAGACCAATGAAGTCGGAAGTAGAAATTAAAATAAGTAAAACACAACGTTGCTGAAAATGTACATTTCGGAAAATATCGATGGATTTGGATGTAATACATTAAAGATAAGAAATGCATATTATTTTAGACCCCTGCAACAAACAAGAAAGTAAATCAAGCTATGTTCGTTACGTATAAATGCTGATCTGGTAGTTTGTACTTTGGAAATCAGCAGAGCAGAAGAACGTCATAAGTAAACCGACTCCCTCAAAGAAATTATATGACATCCTAATACAACAAAACGAATAAAAAACCCAAATGAGCATAAGGATATTTGTATTAAGTATGTTATATATAATATGTAAGGCTAAATAGGGGTTTGCTTCATATCTGCATGAGTGGAGCTCTAGATTTATTGCTATTAAGGCATCAGCGGAGCTATATCGATGATACTCTAGCAATAAAAGTGATTTATACTTTATATAAATATTGGTAGATAATGCTATACATGATAGGTCAAAAAAGGTAAAAAAAAGTGGGTATCTTTGAACCCTCTTAGAAACCTCCTTGAATACCGAATTTCGATGTCTTACAATACAGAAATTAATATTCCTTTTTTGTTATGAAATTCGTTGAATGTATAACATTTCTGGGGAAGCGGATAAAGTTCACCAATATAAGTGTAGTATTAAATAGTATTCGCGAACCAAAAATTTTTAAGTTCCTTAAAATAATTAAAATGTACTTGAACTTAATTTATAACTAACAAGTATAACCTGACATTACTCGGGTGGGATTTTTTAACTATATATTGAAAATGACCTTAATAATCATATTCCTAATATCATATCCTAGTTAAAAAATCACAAACTATTTAAATGTGAAAAAAAATATTACTACCTTTCCACATTTTTAAAACTTCTATAATCTACTTTCAACGCAAATCCTATATCTGCACTTCCATCCAAGTAATGCATTTCACATACATTACTACCCTGCTAAAGTTACATGGCGAAAGGTAACAGACCCTAACTGCTACAAAAAGCGATTTTGAGGGAGTATTAGAAATTCCCTTTCTCAAGTTATTTTTTTTTAATTGCTGAATTTAATTTGTGAAAAGTACGAATACTCTCGCACTTATAGACTATCTACAGTTTGTTTTTCTTGTGGCAACGTTTAGGTAAGTATGATAGATTAGTTTTATGAGATATTTATATATATATATCACCAAGTTAAATTTAAAACCGAATAAATGCATTAAAAAATTTTTTTTTCGTTCATGTGATACAATAAAATAAATGGTTTTTAAATTGAATGATTTCAGTATAGCAAAAGTAACATGTTACCATTTTTTTTATTTTAAATTTATTTTACAGCGTTTCATCTAAATAAAATTATTGTTTTATACAAACTATCCTTATGCTTAGATATAGCTTCGATTCCTAAACTGACCTTGTGTCTACGACAAAAAATTTGCAATATTTCGGAAGTCTTAATTTAAACTTTTTTAACAATAATGGCACAATTCCACTTAAAATTTGCTTTATTTTTGCAAAAATTCTACTTTAAATATAATTATTTTTGATGGTACTGCGTGGGATAAAAAGTACGAATATTTAGTTTAGTCTAGTTCTTTTAGATTAAAAGGAATTAAATTTATTTTAATAACAATATTTAAAACAAAGCAACATAAAACATCGAAAACAAACTAATGATGTAAGTGAAAAAAGAGACACACACATATATTCTAAAGACATATATTCTTTATTAGTTTGTATCCTTCGATTTCACGCAGCTGCCTACAACTAAAAATTATACACAATTTGAAATCATCAAATTAATTCCGAGCAAAAATATCCAGAAAATATCACTGTAGCACTGCAAGTGGCAAATGAAAACGAGTTTCCGTTTTGTTGAAATATATCGTATAACTAAGGATAATAAATAAGGGGATATATAAAATAAATAAGACTCGATGTATGAAAAAGTATAGTTATTTGCGTTTCAATATTTGATTTTTCAGCAGTAGTGGCGAAACAAATTAAGTACTTGCAGTGCTGAATAATCCTTACAGCTTCTCCAGAACTACCAAATTATGGTTAATTAAGTATAAATAACCAGATATTTTTTATAATGGAACTTGCCTTTATATACAAGCACTGGAAATTTAGATAACGTATTCACTCAACGCATATACAATTTATGAAATAAAGAACATTGCGATAATGTATGTTGAAAACATATTATGTGATAATTGTGGCAAAAACTGAAATACAAAATTAGACGTAGAATGGCAAGACAGAAAAGATAGGCTTACGCAACCAAGTTCTGTCACTTAATGAATCTATGCACCCACCGTTTGCAAAGTTTCATAAAAATTTATTGAACAGTTTGAACGTAGTACGGGCACACCAGACATACACCAAACGCGCAAGAGACGGATCTTGCATCTGAAGGGTCCAAAAGGATTAAATAACTTGAAACTGGTTGCAAATATTCACTATACATACAAGCACTAACTTTTATTTAAATAAATTTAAGTATTATTTTGATACATCAAGTACTTTTATAGTATTGCTGGAGTTAAAACAAAGTTTTTATTCATTTTGTGCAGTAACAATACAAGACCATGATATATATTTACTGAGTAACTTAAGTCTCTATTCAATTTATTTTAAAGTATTTTACAGAGTATTGAAAAAATGTTTCGAAGTATTTTCACAAAGGCATTATTAGAACTAGGATTAAGAGCTATCAAATTTGTATTATTTCATTCCAGGTATAGAAGTTGTTCTCAACAAAATGCTTTTTCGACAAAAAAGAATGCCTGAAACGACCTCAATAGGTATCTCCCTATAAACGATCTCTAAATATTAACTGTATCACAGAAACTTATAAATATAATTAGATTCAACAATGATTTATTGCTTTGCTAGTGAAGTTATGATAAGTATTTCGCATTCAATTCGAGTAGTCAGAACGAATTATACTCAACCCCTTGGGTACATTTGACGACTGAGAATCGTCATGCACTTGTTTTGCCTAAGTTACGGATGAGGAGTCTAATTCGTTACTCAAACTAGGACAAAATTAAACATGTACATTCTTGTTCATGGCAATAGTGATTGGTGTTACGAGACTCCTTGAATGAAAGTATTCAATCGTTTTCTACAAAAATACACTTTATTTAATCTGAGACCATACATAGAAATATTTATACGGCTGCGTTATCGGACATTAATTTTTTGAAATGAACGCGCGCGGAGTTCAGAAGCTGTGCGATATCTTTCATACTGTTGCCATTCTTATCAAAAGGAATTATACGAAAATATAACAACAGTAACTAATGTACAAACGATAATCCGAATTACTTTTATTCAAATTAATCTGTAGCCAAGGGGTTAAAGCATTAGTGGACGAAAAGTATGCGCAATTGCTCTAGATACAAATGAAATGCAACATCATTGAATATTTCGAGCAAAATAGATTCTTGAAAACAAAATCATAAAGACATCCGACAGTATGCGACGGGGAAAAAAACTCTTGGCTGTTTCTTCCCTCCGCACATAAAGCGTTGACATGATTTAAATCCTATACTCTTCCCCATAGTGCCCCCAAGCTGAAAAATAGTTCTAAACAAAACTTTTTACAGGCGTTAGGCAAAACAAATAAGACCTCGTCCTCGAGAGAGGGAATCAATAATTCTGAATCTCAAGCAGTTCTGATCCACTCAAGGGTTTATTCTTATTCTACCAAAAGGGTTCGCAGTGCTCCAAGAGAGTGAGAGGTTGTTTCAGCATCGTAAATCTGTAGAGTTCGCGAATAAAAAGTATTGGTTTTCCCCGAAAATCTTCAACTGAGACACAATGTAATAGAATTTCAGAAATGCATGAAATATATGAGGACTTTACTGAAAAGTCGAAAACGAGGAGCCTTCAGCGGTGACATGATTAATGCACCAAAATAGGAGCATTCAACCCCAGGTGAAGCAAGGGAGGGGATCATCCTGGTATCTCTTTAGGAAAGGAACATTTTGTTTTATAACAAAAGAGTTGGACGATACTCATACTATATTACAAGAAAAACAGGATGGATATTTTATTTACTTTTTAACAAAATATATTTGGTGATATCAAATAATTTCTTTTAAAGGTTATAACTAAAAAAACATGGACTTTCCTTGAAGTTCTACTGTTATGCTATTGTGTTAAAAATTGTTTTTAAAGACAGAAAGGATATTTTCAATGTTTACGTTAAATGTCCTGTGAGTGAATCAGGATATCGCATGGAACAGGACATTGCATTTTGAGTACATACGCTCAAATCTTATTTGGAATAAAATATCATCAACTCCTTGTTATGATTTAGATCATACCAGATGTGAAAGTATAAGATGTTGACAGCTAGCATTCATATAACATTATTATTTAAACTGTAAATAAGTTAAGTATGCAACACGTATAGTAAAATTATTATAGCAACCTAGACGTACATGCACAAAATTACAAAAACTGTGACACGGACGTGATGTGATAACATAATCTGCAAATTTACAATTTAAAGGATTTTCTTCTTAGACTACACTTGGAGTCAACATCTAATATTTTTACACCCCTTTTGACCTTAATCAAAAGAATAACATGATGACCTTTCATAAAAAATAGGTATAAATTTTGACCTCGATTTTGATCTCATTCAGATGTTGAAATTCAAGATAAACTCGTCTGATCTCAAGTAATATAAATCCAAATTACTATAAGGTATTATCAGCAATTAGTGTGTCACTCTCTTCGGGTTGTTCTGATTTACTTTCACTTAATCACCACCATCAGACACATTTTCAGATTATTCACGCAACAGATGTTTATTTCTCAGAGTCATCGTTTCTGTGTATGATAAAATAATAAAATAAACTGTGTGAATAATGCTGTAAAAGAATAATAATTTCTAAATGTGTACAGTTGAGAAGTGAACAGACTATTACGTTTGATCCATTTTACCTTAAAAAGGGACGATAATGAATTCAAGATAAAACTAACAAGTGTAGAAGTAATATTAAACCAATAGTGGTTTGAATTATGCTTGTTTTGTATTGGTTACTGAAGAAATGGTATTTCGACAGTCAAATTTTTTTTTTGCGTGACATTTACAACAGTGGACGTTATAGATATACTTAGCTGTAGAATTGTTCCAAATCGAGTAACACTAATAATTTTTACACATATACTTATTATATAAACAATTGAAAAGTCACTGAAATCAGTCAAAATTCAACCCAAAATATGAAAGGAAGAAGGCTACATTCATGTTTCTCTACCGAAAAGACGCCAACATGCTTTCCAGGGCCAAATGTCCAACGCTCTGTTCTTTTAAGATATTATTATGCAAAACGAGGCTACCCGGACGCATTCACCATTCCGCAATAGGTATTGTGTGTTATTAACTGCGCCAATTACCCGTTGGGTGACCAAGAGCTAAATACTTAAAACTTTTTTACCCCGTAACCAAGTTAAGTACTTAAAAAACACACAGTTGGAACGGGTAGTGAGAAGGGTCGCAGTTCACCCCTCTGAAACAGAGTAAAGTTATCTTAATTTTGAATCTATGTAAATATGATACAAGTGGATCAGATCCGGTCAAAAAATAAATGAACGGTTTATTTGTTGTGAAAATTTTGGGAATGGTACATTTTAAGAACTTTCGATCCTGCAGTAAGTTGTATGCTAATTCAAGTAGTTCTTCAATTTAAAAAAATGAGTGTATTTTAATTGTGTGTGTGATATCGGGGACAGGGAAGGGGACACTCATATTCCCCCATCGTAAAGTACATACGGCTAAAAAGGACATTAACTGTCCAATTGCTTTCGATGAGGCATCGGGTTCATCAAGATTTGAGAGATTTTGTTAATTATGAGATAAATACCTTATACGGACGAGAATATTTGGACACTGCAGAAATTCGGAGAAAAATCTTAGTGTGGGGTTATATTTTCTTGTTAGGATTCGGCCCATTGCTTTATGGATCTAGTTCCGTAAACTCTGATGTGTACCTCGACGTTCTGGATAATTCGGCCTTGCCTACTCTATGGCAATACTACGGTGATAATGGGTGTTGATTTCAACAGGATCGAGCCCCATTTCATACAGCAAAACGTGTGCTGGTCTGGTTTCCTATAAATGAGGTTAATTTGCATGACTAGCCTGTTCAGAGCCCCGATCTCAATCCGATCGAGCTCTTGTGGGACAAACTGAAGCAACGAGTACCACACCTCAACGCACGTCCATCTTCACAACAATATCTTCTCACAGCCTTGCAAGAGGCATGGCATGCTATTCCAGCCCAGGCATACATATAGCGTGTAGAAAGTATGCCTGCTGCAGCATGACGAGTTGCGTCTGTAATACAAGCAAAAGGAAAGGCCTACCCGTTACTAAATATAATAATAAAGCACTTTTTTTCCGAAAAACATACAGTGTCCAAATACGTTTTTCCCTATTGTGTACCTCGATCAGTTTTCCCAATGACGAGATACCTCGGCGAGGCAAAACGGATCTATTATACTGTATTCTCCAATATGGGAAACAAATTATCCCTTACCAAGAACTGGTGACAGTTTGGAATAGGGTTTTTGCATCAGAGAATGATCACTACAAGCTAGTTTTCGACAAGAAGATACCAGTAGTATTAATAGATTTTATATATTAGTATATGCAACTACTTACAATTTTCATATAGTTAATAATTGCTGTGCCGTCAGGCCATGTTGTAGACCCATCACAATAAAGAGATTTTAACTCAATTGGCCTGCCTCTATCGAGATCATCCAAAGCCTTCGACAACATCAGGACTGCATCATAAAGGAGTGCGGCCTCCGTCTAAAAATAGTGAATCAGAGACAAAAAATTAAGTTTTTTTATTTTTGAATCCTGATTATGAGACTACGATCATTAGAAATTAAATATTCTATTTTATCAGGAAGTATACATACAGACAAGAGTTCTCAAACAGAGATTCTGATTATCTATCACTAAAAATGGTAATTTTTATTACCTATACACCGATCTCTTTTATATCAATAAATAGGGAGTTTGGTAGTGTTGATATTGCGTTTCTTACTTCTGAGATTGGTTTCACACAAATCATGCCTCTCTGAATATATTTTAGATATGAATATAAAAGTCATATGAATTATTCTTTAATCAGAAGGTGCATTTTAAGAACAAAATAGGTATTTTTCTGATACGTTCCCAGAAGAAACATTTCGAATTTTAAAACAATATATGTTTTACTGTATACTTTCAATTAAAATACCTGTCGTAATTATTTGCTGTATAATAAAAAATAGTGCATTTTCCTCCAGCTTAGGAATTACCTGCAAACTAAATTGCGCTAATAAGGAATGCGTATAGCATGTTTTACCTTATTTATGGACTTATTAATAATTTTCTAGTATCATTCTGGATTTGAGCATTATGACCAGTTGCGCCGTTTGAGGTTGAGTTCATTCATATTGAAGGACATCGAAATTCCAACGTGCTTTGCGATAAATTAGTATAAATATCAATATTTGTAATCCAATTATCTATATGAATGACTATTTATGTGTTATTTCACGATTCATAATATAATACATTTTTATTTAGAAAAGTTTACCGAAAAAGTTATCTATGCGTATCTTATTTTTCATATTATAAATTTAAATAACCTGATAAAACACTTAAATAATCTTTTTTCATGCCATATCATTGCAAGTATTTTATAAATATGACATAGTGCCAAAGTAGTAAGAATGCAGATGACCTCACCCGAGTTCACTCCGGAAAAATTAATTAGTTCGGTTAGGGAAATGCTACCGTTAGCAAAACCATCTATGTATTGCTATAGATGTTCCCCCTTATATCCGTGCCATAATTACTTTAACAAAACCATAATATGTGTTATAAACAACATCATGGAAGCCCATTATATAGGTTAAAAAAGTTACTTAATTTAACAAACGCAAACTGTCATACCAATTTGACTATACAATAGATCTTTTTAGACATTGGCTTATGTAAAGTTAGACCCCACCTTTTTTAAATGTAAATAAATTGCAGTAAAAATATAACTAACTTTCAAATTAGAAGTATCAATCTAAAACTAACGCTGTAGACGGTAACGTAATATAAGTTATTGGGAAATACCTTGTGGATACGTACCTTGTATTCTTAGGAAAAATAGGAAAAAAGAAATATGCATTACTTATAAGTATGAATACTAATACTTACCGTTATTGGCTGTTTGCTAGAAACATCTTTCCCAACAGTTTGTTCCGAAAAGATCCATTCAGATAAAAAATTCTTGAATTTTTCATTCTCAGGATTTATTAAACGAAATGCTGTTATATTTGAGCGACCAATATAATTTTGAGACCAGTCCACTGTATGCAAATCCTGCAGAATATAATTTAAAAGTGGGATGTGAAACGGAATTCTTTAGATAATTTAAAAATAGCTCTACAAAGTGTTCTAGAAATATAAAAATTAGCTTATGGAATATGATATATAAAATATATTTGAATTATGTAAAGGGGATTTTATTTGTAATTGTGTCAACATAACAATTTTTCAACTTTCAATCATATCAAGTATTTCAACCTTAAACGTTTGTTGGATACATACTACATTTTACACCTAGCCATATAATGTTGAAAATGCGAGGTTTAAATTTTATACGGATCATAGCACTGAAGCCGTCAGTATCCCATTTACCCTTGAACAACCGCCGGAGTTGTACCTGCCTTGTAATTACCACCGGCGTACAGATACAGGCGGACGTTGAAGGGTAACAGTGACACTGACTGTTCGAGTGTTATATTATATATTTGCTTATGATTATTTAAGACGCAAAATATGAAATATATTTCCAAATTAATACCTATATAACGAACCTTTTTCTTGTAATTAGTAATTATTTAGATGTATTGTAAAATTATCGGTATACCATTGCATTAAACAGGTTTTATGCATATTTGTAGTTTACTGCACCGGTACAACTCATACATTTAGGTTTAATCATATGCCAAACCCCAAAACCATTTTCAGTCACGAAAAAAAGCACTCAAATATTCTGATTTCTTCAAAAGCATAGACATTTTTTTTTCAAGAGCAGTAATAAATCGATATATCATTGGATTTTGAGCATAATTACAATTTTAAAGATTTAAATTCATGATCAGTTTTTATAGCTGGTATTAAAATGTCTAATATCTAAGAACCGTGCTATTTTCTACATACCTTTATCTACATTAATGTTACTTACTAAAAAAAGAAAAAGTATACCTACGTATTAATTTTAATTGTTTACTTATAGAACTAATTGGTATGTCTCTCAACGACTATTTTTTGCTTCACGAAGGATAAGTAGAGGGGACATTCTTTAAATAATTGATATATACTGAACCGTTTCTTTTTTCATTTTGTAGATTTTTGATGTTTCGAAATGCAAAAATTACAATTAAATATTCACGTACTTTTAAATTAAGTGTTTCAAATTCTAAATGAAAACTTAAGCAGCTTAGAGCCTGAAATGAAAAATTTTAATCATGACTCTTGAGTTAGAAACTAATTATTCGGTTCCATAAGTTTGATGATTAAACATGTAGTAGAAAAAGTTCTGAATCTTAACATACTCTTTTTAACTGCGCTCTAACTTTAATTTACAAAGTAAATTTTTTAAAAGAATAGTTTTCAAATAACTTTTTTAAAATTTCCTTTTTAACAATGTTCCCAGGAAACGTTGTCGTCTAAGTAATTTATAATCTCATTTTCTCTGAATGCTTTTCTAAATGTAACTTGTTTAAATGTCATTAAATAAAATTACAAAACTTTCCTGGAATTTTTTAAATCTCAGATTGCTAGTTTAATTGTCTATTTGTATTGCAGATTTCTCAGATTTCTACATGTGTCATATTTGACTAAGTTGAGTCAAACACAAGGCAGGCAACCTTGCATTGTAGTAAGCATACTTTTATATTTATAGCTACCTTCAGCATTCAGTGTTTTTCACCTGTAGTATGCACTCCTGCTAGCTTTTTGGATGATTAATACCAAGTATCCAAACCAAACTTGATTTAGAAAGGATATTATAAACACCTAATTCAAATAATTTCCCTGATGATTAAGGATAATTTAAACTTAAGACATTCCACTTTTCCCATGTGGCTCCACGCTATAAACATATACAGTAAATAGCAATATTTTATAGAATGTATTGAATGCAACTAAATATCAATATGTTTATATGTATTTAATACCTTACATGTATAACATTTATTTCTCCTTGTTATTACTTCTATTAATAAAACACATTCAAGTAACTTATACTTTCTCCACTGTACAAAATGTATATTGATGTTTATAAAGAAAGTGCACGCTGTGTGTTAATTAAGTGTTCTGTTTATAATATTCGAAACATCCATCTGTAATTATTCAATAAAATAGATTTTTCCAGTTTTTCTTGATCATAGTCGTAATTAGAGCACTCCAATTTATTTCTATCTAAGATATTTCAATAAATACGATCAGAATGTTTATTTTAAAGTCTATTCAAGTAATTAAATTCTACTTAAAACAAAATAAAAATTTAGTTTTCAAATACTCACCAAGGATGTCAACAAATAATTTTGATATTCGGTCATCATATCTATTTTGTCGGCCTAAAAATAATGTACCATTTAAGATTAACGCCTTAGATGAAATCTGGAGTAATAAATAATATTTATATCTAACTTATTTAAACCAATTTATATAAAACATACAACTACATACAAAGATAAATTTTAAAGGTTGACTCATTTTTCAAAAATAGTAAATATATCTGTAAAGATAATTTAATATCGTGCGTGCATTCAACAGAATTGAAATAAACCAAACGCTATTCTTTATTATCTTTAATATTTCCATATGAATTCAATTTGCGTTATATAATTTTTCTATTTTCTTAGAGTGACTTTGTAAGTCTAATCGTCAATGCAGTCAATATTCTCAAGTTTCTTGTATATTGGATAAGGTACTTCTTAAAGGAATACATAATTTAGTTTTTTATCACTACGAAATGTGTAGCATTATGGATTTCAAAGTTCAAAAAACTATTTTGATTAGCATATCAAGTAATTCCGATTACTTTCTCTACACTTGGATGTATCAAAAAAGCTTTTAATGTATTAAAAAGATATATGTTGTGCATTACACGAATTTTAAAAACATTGATTTAAAAATGGGAATCATTTTCTCGTGCTGTTCCTATTTATTTGCAGAAGAGCGAATAACCTATTTTCTTACAAAAGAAACCATGAAGTATTAAAAGTGAAGCAAATTAAGGAAAGCTTTTGCACTTTAATTGGTTTGAAAATTAGTATTGTCTTTACAAAGGGATTAGTTTAAACAAAGCAGTGAAAACTATTCACAGAGGAATGAACAAAACGGAGGGTGAAGTAAAACAAAAAGAGTCCACTTTCCATACGTGTTTTTTTCAGTACATTTTAAGAACTGTCAACCTTAACTGCTGTGTCACAAACCGTCTAGTAACTAGTGTGGCGGGGTCTTTCAGACCTCGCTCACTAAAGTGCGTATAAAGTTGATTAATATAATATATTAATGAAAGATTCTTTAGATAATTATTATTTATGCATTTAAATTTAGATAGATCAATTCTCAACATGAAATATATTTTACACTGTAGACTTCATGTCTCTTCAGGCTCAGCTTTCGGACTTAATATTGCAGAACGTATCAACCCTGGAAACTGTAAAACTATGTTGTGTTTAGGTGTTCTAACGGCACGATTAGGTTCCCCTAGTCATCACATTTAAATTATTTTTTCCGTAGAAATATTCTTCTTGTGAAGACACACTTGAAATGTCTTTATCTGCATAAATTTCGGAATCCGTTTTGTGTTCGCTTTCAATATTATCATCCAAAATTTTACTGTGACAGTACTCTATTTCCAACCAATCATTTACAATATCCTGAATTTCTTTGTGTGTAAGATACTCAGATCTTTTCTTAGTAAAGTTTGTTGCCCTTTTAGACTCTCTGCCGAAATTCACTACTCAAATTTAGACGATTTAATTCAACAAGAACGGTAACGCAAATGCCGTGAATTGGTCTTAGATACCACGCGGGAAATGCAAATAGTGTGAAATACGAAATAGTTGGGGCAACCAAACCAGTCTTGGAATGTGGCTTCTGTTGGACGTAGTAGGAAGATACTGAATAGGACAAGGACCAATATTCACTTTAAGGGGTGGAAAAAATCTGTTAAAAAAGGACTCGGGGTCTGGAGACCCACGACAGTAGTTAAAGGTTAATACCTAAGTTGTATATAAGTTATTTCAGATATAGCATCTACTTCAGTTTGATTTCACTTTGATCTAAAAACTCGTTTGACTAGATAATTCGACAACTATCGTGAATCTTCTTTAAAAACCTTAAAGAAAGTCTATTAGTATGATGTGATGTAGGATAAATTAACAACAAATAATGCAATCACGTAGCATAACCGCCTTTTGTACATCAAAATATATAACACAGGATAAAAAATTAAATATTAAGTTAAATTAAAAGTAATATATTGTGTTAAAAATCTTAATTTTAATTTAGAGTCGATCTATATTTTAACAAAACTCAACCTTTTGCAATTTACAAAAGTCATTTTAAAGATTTGATGCAGACTGATTCTCCATATTAAGCTGTAGTAAACATTCCTAGATAATTTGATTATCTAAATTATATTTTTACTAATTTCAGCTTATATAAACCATACTTCTGTGAAAACTATTACTATATGCCTTTTGTAAAAAGAAAAAAAAATATATATATATATATATATATATATATCTTATGACATTATATATTTTAATCTATAAACAACAAACTATTAAGTAAAACTTTTAAAATATATACTTATAATATGGCCAAATATTTAATACGCAATGTTTCTAAATGCAAAATATGTGGATGATTAAATCGATACAAAAACAACTTTCTGAAATGCAGCTAAATTACTTACAGCAGTAAAAAGTTCTTTAACTCGATGCAATGGAAGGTCGATGATGAAATTATTTTCTCTCAATTTTGATAGATCTTTCATGAACTTTGTAAAATCTAGGTCTGGTTTAACATGTCGAAGGGTTACTTTAACTTGTTGATTATTTGTAGTCGTTGGTAGTTGCAATATCTCCTGAAGGCGAATTAAGGCTAAAAAAAAGCAAACTAAACTTTAACAATAAACAATATAATATATAATTTTCTCAATGTAATATTTTAATGTTATATTATAACATTTGATGTGCACTTTATCAAGTTTATTTAATTTATTCACTTAAATTATCAAAATACTTGCAAGAAAACAATTGTAATTTATTACCACGTTCTTTCCAATTAATGAAGAACAATAGATATCCAAACAAATACATGTGTAGTGGTAAACTATTTGTCTCTATCGGAATAAAAGTTTTTAAGTTTACGAGAGTTTATCCATAAATTGCTTATTCTAAACGCATTAGTAGCTGTACTTGGTCTGAAACTCATATATTTAGTTTTTCATACCAGAAGTAAACATATAAGTTTTAAATTAATAAAAACAACTTAAATGTGTGCAACTTTAAGGATTGAAGCAGGCGTTTCTTATTTGCAAAAATAAGCTGCCCTATATTAATTTTTCCTAATACGGATTATTGCTTAGATGTTTTTACATTTGTGCTTCCAAAAGCGTTTAAAATAACAAAAACACATTTCATTCTCAAATATAAATTTATGTTATTGATTTCCAAGTCAAATCGTTAAAATATGTTTGACATCATTTGGTCTGCTTTTTTAAAACTATTTTTAATTTTGTTTACTCATAAACCTATTGATAATAATATTTATAACACTGATATGCTAGTACAAATTGGCATAATTTACCAGGTTACAGCTTAATTGAGTAAACAAGTTCAAAGTTCTAAGTTATCATATTAAATTTGGATTTACTGAAAACATTTCAGTAAATATTTGTTTCATGGTATCTAGTACGGTGGGTCACCGTTGTACGGAGAACTAATTTGTTTCTGATTTCTATCCGGCACAGCAATAAAAGAGTGCCAAATGATGTCTTTAGATCACATAGAAAAAATTTAGCACAATCGCATTCATCTACTGCCTCCGTATTGACGTTAGATAATACATATTGTGGAGAAAAAAAAATTATTTTGATGAGTTGTTACATCAAGTTTAAAAAGAGGTATAAAAATGCGTGTCTGATATATAAATTTGAAATTGTATGAATAATATTTATTTATTATAAGAAAAAGTTTACACAAATGACATTTATATTTTTACTAGCCACTGCGTGGCTATTCCGGCGTTGCCCGTGCCCGCAAACCAACACCATGGGCAACGCCGGGATGTAAGGTATTAATCTGGTGTAAAATTTTCCGCAGATTTCATTTCCGTTGAAGATATATTCAATTAAAAAATTTTTTATTTAAAGAAAATCATTTTTTTAGGTAGCAATCTAAACTGAAATTTTCCACAGATTTCATATCCGTTGAAATTTTTACTCTATCTTTAACGGTCTAGGAGATAGAAAAAAAGAACTGACTTCAGTTAAAATATTTATCATCTGGCTGGAAATTTATTCGTCCACGCAAAATCAAAGCGGAAAGGAAAAAAATAATTTTCTCCGGATGAAAAAAAACTTGACGTTTCCAAACCCTGATTACAAGGTCACACGAGTAGAAAAAATTATCCGCGTTTAAAAAAGCGATGGAGAATAAAAAACTATTAAATTCATTTTAAAATCTACTTGATTCTCTTCTTCATTTAAAAATCTTATCGAAAAATTTTCTCAAAAATTGCAAATTATTCGGACTAACTGTGTGCCAAATCTCACTGCTGTAAGTGCCATAGAATCGTCAGGATTTTGTGGCCCCACACAGACAAACAAATACCTTCCAAACAAATACCTATAATCAATTTATAATATTAGAGATAATAATGTTACTTGAAGTTTTTGCCACAGTCTTGACCCGTTCTTTCAACAGATTGTGTGCGACATGGCAGGCGTACGAAAGACAGTTCTGTTTTTTGGGCGACGAAAAGTCGGAGGTCTGCGTCAGATATGGATTTCAATATTGGTGTATCAGATATATTCTTCTTCCAGACAATGAGATCGGTGTAAGTACATAGATGCATCAAATTTTACAGTAGGAAGTTAAAACAGACAAAGTATATTTCTTTAATGCTGCGGGCTTTCAAAATGTGACCAGATGCCAGTTTATGGTTGTGCAATTCAGAGTCGGTCAGCATTTCGTTCGATAAATATCCAATGTGTCTGTTGTTTGAATTGCGGGTTTTATTTTGGCTTTCAGTTCTGTGGGCAAATATCTAGTTACAGCGGTGAGTTTTAACAGGTGTCGTGATCCATCTTTACAGGAAAGAGGATATTTAAAAGCAAACCATGTTGGAGCATAAACCTTGATGACATACGTTGCAAAAATTACTAAGGAAAGTCCATCGAAAAGTACAAACGTAGAAAATTTTTATTCGCACAATCTTGCCATCGTGCATGAGACAATTTGCCAACCGATTTGTTTATAAAAAATCCTTAATAGATATGCCTGTTGAAACCACTCAGACTATTCTGTGCAAAAGGTTTGGTAAGTACTAATACCTTGGACAAAAAACTCAGTTTAAAATACATTGAAACCTAACAATGGGCCTGTTTTCACACATTGCTAGATTTTTTCCGATTCTTCTTGAAAATGTCTCTGGTCCTAATTTGCTGCCATCAATGTGTAAAAATAAGTGTAGAAAGGGTTTATAACAGCAGGTAGATAATCCACACTGACGTTGAGGCTTGTGACTGTGACTGGAATATAGTGTCACTGTCCTATTGACTAGATTTAGATGAAGTTGATACATTAAGCTTCTCTTTGCGTTTTCTTTTTAAGACTGAAACTGTGATTTTTACTTTAGCACTTTCCTTTTCAATGTGTTGGATATTTTATTCGTCGTAATAATATATGCGGTTCCTATCACTATTTTTCTAGTGGTTCGTTGGTTGATTAAGAAGCTTTCCTCTCTGACAGGTATTTATTTTTTTTGTCTGGGACAAATGCTCTCGTAGATGTTCTTACACTTGAAGAATGAACTGTCTAACAATACTTTACTGAGACGGCGAAACTCTTCTAATTTCTTCTTCGATATTTTAGAGTGAGATTTTAAAGATTTTTTCAGTTCAGATGATACGCCTTCAACATCGCTTTCGTCGTTTATGTTGGTCAGAAGGAATGAAAGCTCTTGACCATATTTCTGTTGTTCTGATGTTCTTACACTTGAAGAATGAACTGTCTAACAATACTTTACTGAGACGGCGAAACTCTTCTAATTTCTTCTTCGATATTTTAGAGTGAGATTTTAAAGATTTTTTCAGTTCAGATGATACGCCTTCAACATCGCTTTCGTCGTTTATGTTGGTCAGAAGGAATGAAAGCTCTTGACCATATTTTTTCGATTCTTTCCAACGTCCTCTATTTTATAAAACGTGGGGTCTTAATTATTTTTATTGTCACGTTTTATCTTGTGCCGGTTCCACTTAGAAAACTTCATATCATCTTTGTGGGTTGGTAACATTGCATTTAATATCACTTGTGTGTGTGTGTGTGTGTGTGTGTGTGTGTGTGTGTGTGTGTGTGTGTGTGTGTGTGTGTGTGTGTGTGTGTGTGTGTGTGTGTGTGTGTGTGAACCATCAAACAACTGTAGTAGGTATTTTAATTAACGTCACACTGGAGCAACACAACGGGCGAAACAGCTATTTCCAAACAACGGACATTTCCTCTCTGAATGAGCGCGATCCATGATAAAAATGGCGCTAACAAGCGCAACACAACCTCGCCTTATTACAGCCAGTTATAAGCTTTTGGGGCGCTCTCACGCGCAGTGTTCCTTTTTGTAATCAATCCGGACACAGTTAGACTTATCAGAATGTAATATTATTTCACACATGTCGTTTTGAGACCATTTTGCACTTTTTATTACTGTGCCCCTTAGAAAAATAGACAAAAAAATAAAATGACCCATACTAATTAGTAGGTACTTGAATTCATGTCGCATTGGAGCCACACACCGGGCTATTGTCAACGATCCGGGATTGATCCCAATGATTAAAATCCAAGAGAACCTCGTAATTTTGGTCAGAAGGCTGAGCTGGCTCGACCTTCTCATGTCCCACGAAATTATTTCATAACAGGTTTGTTATCCAAATTTCATTTGTTTATTCAAGTAATCCTGCCATTCCTACTAAACCCTCTTTATATACTATAATGTGCTTACCTTCGTTATCTTCAAATATAAGCGTGAAGGATTTCCAATGATGATCTTTAATGTATTCCGTGAAGGCGAGTGCTAAGGTTCGACTGTCCGGAAAGAAGTTGATGGCATGGCTTCGGATCTGATTTCTTGGAGCCCAGTGTGTCAACAGCAGCGGCATTTCAAAGGTGTCGCACGTGGAGTGCAACACTCCCATATTGGACGGAGATTTTGGACCGATAATGGCCGCCATTCCTTCTTCCAGAAAGTCACACGCTACAATAAAAATAAATTTTATTTCTATTTATAGTATTAAATATTACATTTTAAGAAACCCCAAGTGCTATAACGCTCCCATCTGGTAAATAGATTTTAACCTTTTCGCTGCGGCTTTTAGATTTTTTCAATCGTCTCTAGGATGGGCTTTACTCTCCTGAATTTCTCCGAGCCCCATATCTAATTACATAACTTGAGCAATAGGGCCATGAGCGTCATTTACGACTGACGCTTTCCTTTCATAGTATCGTTGGGTGTGTGAAAAGATATCACATGACGACCTTCTGCTTTCCCCATAGCGTTCTTACCTCACGGTCACCAGGGTAGGGGGCCAACAAACAAAAAAAAGAGATCCTCTAGAGGGTCAGCCGCTAACATCTCGTAAATGGTGATCGACGATCACTTAAAAGGGGGATAACATCCTCCCTACCAGGCCGCTGGTTTAAGCAATATTTTAGTGATAACAAAAGTCAATGTGCAGTATTGTAAAGGTTAACCTTCAGAGGGTCATTATGCTACCATGCATCTGCAGTTTTACTTGATTGATTTCAGGTCAATTTTGAACTACTTGAATTATTTAATCCTTTCTAAGATTACTTAAAACAACTGTTTGTAATATTTTTAAAGCATTATGGCGGCGGTAAGGAATAAAACCCGTAGGGAAATATCCAAGAACAACACACGCAATTTTCAACCATGGTCTCTAATATTTAGGACATACGATATAAAATTATTAAAAACATTTATTTGTGCTCTAGAGTTTTTTAGAAATTAATTTGCGTCCAATAAAGCTAAAAACTTATGTTTATTTACTAGATGATGTGTACGAGGGTATTAATGCTTCTCAAACGTTCTTGTACGAACTCACGTTGTTGTAGAATTTACCTTCAAGCGGTCGCGCGTATGTGGGATATACACTAGAGTTGATTTTACTTATATATTTTTAGACCAAATAGCGCTACGAATACTATCTCTTGGCTCATTTCTCCCGCTCACTTTGAATTACTTTCAGTCATAATTTGAACTTTAAGGTGGTAATAGGTCTTCTGCAGATCCGTCATTTGTATTTAACAGATACGCGCTACCGTTAAGGTAAGTTTTTATCATATGTTTTTTTTTTTAGTTACAAGAAAACTTTATTATGTTATTTATTACTTTATTATGTTACTTAAATGTTCATTAACATTATTAACATTATTCATTAAAATATAATTCATTAACATTATTAACATTATTCATTAAAATATAATTCATTAACAATATCGACAATTTCATTTCTTTATTTTGTCACCTCATTTGTACAATTATTTAGGAATTTAAAGTGTGTATATATATATACATACATTTTAAAATAGTGTATCTAAGAAATACCCGCGACCTTTTACGAAGGTCTGGTGTGAGGGATCGCTGGAAGGTTAATTTATATGAGAAATCGTAAGTTATGCAGCAAACAAGCCCTTTTCAACTAAGTCTGGTAGCTAATCGAATTCATTTGAAGTATTTAAAAATTGTGACATATTTTTCCTTTGTAAAACTATTTTAAACTCATTGACATTTGCATTTATACTAAATTATTAAATAAAATTACTTGTATGTTTTTTATTTGTACTCATTAGGCAAGTATCATTCTCATTATAAACAGGGATGTAGTTTCTATGTAAAACATAATCTCTAAGTTGAAAAATGTGTTTAAAGGTGTATAAAGAACAATTTCCCCAACTTCGGTTTTTATTTATTTTCATTTTCTGTAGTTATAAATTTAATAAATATTTTTATTTTTGTTATATTATAATTCTTATTCATCACATTCAATAAACTCACAAATGGTTCTATTTAAAGCTGCATGTAGATTGGAGCAAAGCAAATTTAAAATGGAACCTTAATGATATCGAAAGAATACTTATGCCAAAAAAATTCGAATTAGTAATTTTAAGTGTTCAAAATTCTTTGTAATTTTAACATAGCGGATTAATGTTGGCTACTTTAGGAGTTAAAATATATTTAAGGAACTCATTATATATGTTAAAAATTCGTTCAAAACAGTGATTTTCATTTAAAAAAATTAAATAATAATAAAAAAAATGTCAAATCCGCTTACAATTTTCTAAAAAATGGTAGAAGGTTATTTTCGTTTATCTCAAACTGAAGAAAGACAATTTTCGAAAACGTTATGGCATATTATTATGGCACGTACCACTAAATGGAATTTTTAAGAAGCAATGCATTCGTTAACACACTTAGTCATTGATATCGCATCTACATATTTGTATCATCATTCGTTTAAATATATAAAAATTATAAAATGTCAAATGCTGATACAACAGTAGCAGGATGTATAAAATAAATTACATCGATGACTATACATGTTTTGTCTTTAAAGTAAGATGTAGAAATTATAAATGTGTCAAAAATTAAAAATGATATCTCTAGTTCTTATAAGTCTACGAACGAGAAACGTGATTATTATTTAGGTACATTTTAATCTGCAGTTAAGGGGGTCCGGGACACAAAAATCGTCAAATTTTCGAATTGTTTTTTATTATTCTAAGAAATTCTCTGTGTTTTTCTGCTTAAAATGACGTCTAAATCATGTTTCTATCTTAATTAGAACTAGAGATATAACAATTTTTGTGGTGCGTTGTTTTGAAAATCTAACACTCTTAACAGTTGTTGTCATGGCAACAAGATATGTCTTTAAAACTTTAAATGCGTTTTTCTCCATGATACTTTTTTTCAAGATTTCCTGTATTCAAATTGCTATAAGTCGAAAACCGATAAAGTTTAAGGGTTGAAATTTGGAATATATATTTTTAAAACATTATACTTTAATTTTGATTGAGCAAATTTGAAACAAATATTTACTTTTAAAAATATAACTTTTTAAAAAACAAATACCTTAAAATTTTTAAAAATTTTCATTCACATATTTTTTATTTTTTATTAAATTAATATTTTATAAATTGCAGAATCAAAATTAAAGTTTATAAATTTGTGAATAATTTACTGCAAGAATTTTGAAAATCGACCAAGAATATTTTGAGCCTTAGCAATTTAAAATGACCCCTCTTTTTTTCAAAAAATTTTAATTTAAAATTAAAAAAAAACTTTTGGAAAAATTTTGTGTTCTGATTTTGCTTATTAGTTGGATGGGTAATCAGTACAAAAAAATTCAAAATTCAAAATTAATTAAGAAAAAAATTTTTCTGATGTGTCCCGGACCCCCTTAATCGGAGTAGGGTTGATTCTTTTGGTAGACAAGAAATCTGTAGCAAGGATTTTGTGTATTTTGCCAGATTAATAGCGATTATAATGTGTATTTAACCGTCTAAATCTTATTCTATACAAACTTGATTTTTTTTAATAACTGTATTTCCAAGTAGTGTAGAAAAGTTTCCTTAAGTATCAAAATCTCAGAAAATATTTTTCTAGCTGGCACTCTGAATTGTTACATGAATTTCACACATACTTATCTTGATTCAAGTGTAATTTATCTGAGATAATCTATCACGTTTCTACGCCAACCCTTGTGTATCGCATTGGAAATAGCAAGTGTATTCAAATTGGCGCAGTATAAATTGTTTATTTTCTGAATCTGTTATACTAACGATGTCTTGTGTATTGCAAGATATAGAGTCCAAAGCCGATTCTTACCTGTCATATGATTTTTTTTTTCCTACAAGAAGTTATTCAGCATTGTATTTCAATATTTCATTCCTCAAAATGTTTCCAGAAATGTAGATGACTGAAAAATGTCGCTCGCTCCTATTCCATATTACCTTCAGCCGTTCAACCGGTCACAAACTGAAGAAGCGCTTAACGAATTACATGATTCTCATCTTTTGCTTTACTTTTAGACCGCTGATATTAACCAAGGTAGATTTTCAGCCGCAATAGCCATTCGACTATACTTTATTTGGTGTTTAGAAAGGAAATTATTTAAATTACGCACATTTTGTAAATTTGTGTAATTTTGAATAATTGCATGAACGGAAAATAATGTTTCACTTGTATGAATAGTTTTAACTTTGGGTGTAACGTGCAAAATTTAAAATGCACTGCAGCTACGCCCATGGAAAATTGAGACTTTTTCGCATGACATTAAATTTTAACATTTGTGATATTTTTAGGTGTCACATGTAAACAATAATAGGAATTACATCATTGCAAGATCCTTTTGAAACACGTTTATTTCCTCCTTTTTCTGTGCAGGTGTGATGTTTTGAGCTGTAATACTTCTGTGATATTTCGCGATTCTATTCAGCCAACAATATAATCATTAATCTTGCAAAATGTGTTGATATGGTAATTGAATCGGTTCTTGAAAACCCCCAAAAGTCACTTTTTTCTTTGAAATGTACCAAAACCAATATTTCATTGCAAATCCACACGCTTTCTGTGTTATTTAGTTAGTTAGAGATATATATGAGTACAAATCTTGTAAATTCAGTAATTGTCAGATACCTACATGAAATAAAACATATGTGTTATCTTATATAGTGTTATAAATTCTCAAAATTTTATGCAAATACACAAACACTGCATTCCTATTTGTTATTACACTATAATTTTCCAAATTCCTTTTGGTGTATTTGTTTTTGAATATACATATCGTTGCGATATAAATCTGCAGGAATTTCACGAAACACCTACCTCATATATCACAATAGTCAACTACATTTTAGCAGGAAGGTGTAAATATAATTTATTTTGTTGGTCAAAATATCACCTAACAGCGTAATTTTTATGCCACATCAAGATTAAAACTTAACTTCAAACACATGCTGATGAAATGGAATCTATATATCACAAGACTGGGTTTAAATGTCATTCCCATGTGTATTTCCTCTTATCATTATATCTTAGACCACTTCAGCAGCCTTCATGGTATTCCTACAAGTGGAACAATTCATACAAATGCAAATATCTCGGCTGGGCTAAATGGATGTAGATATTGGAAACTCATTTAGCTTTGGTTGTACTTGCAAAAATATTTCCGAGAAAATTAGACAGTTTTTCCCCAAAAGTAACGACAAAAGTAGAGGCAAGACTTCGAAAAGCAATTTGAAGAAGAATAACGGTCGAGTTTCTTTATATTTTTTTGTGCGTTTGTTTATTTTCCAAAACGGGTGATATGAGTAAGAAAGAAGGGTTCGTCGAAAAGGAAATTGATGCTTAAAGAATTTGCATCGTCGAAAGTTAATTCCGTATGCATAAAAAAATCGATTTTCTATACGATTTCATATAAAGGGAAGGTGAATTCGATTCTCGCAACTCTTCTAAATTTGTTGAAAATAAAGTTAGAAATGGTTCTCTCGTTCTTATATTTATCACATTCAATTTAAAAATTTGATAAGTATACCATAGTGAGACATATACGAAAATAGAGACACCAGAATTGATTTAATATTTTACTAACACCAAATTAGTTTATTTTTAAGCGCAATTATACATTGTTTCAATAAAGGTTTTAATAAACAAATTTCAGAATATTTTCCACCGCAATGTATCATGAAATATTATTTAGATTATAAATAAATGAATACTTCTTGCTATCGAGTTTCTTCAAAATTACTAATGTTACTGTATAAATTTATTGTGCAAGAAACAATTACATTTTCTGATAACTAAATTAATATGTATACAAACATAGATCACTATTTTTGCCAGTTGTTCGTGAGAACATAAAAGGAAGTAAAAATGAATGATATCTCAAAAAATTATAAAAGATAAGATATTTTTTAGTTAACGTCGTACTAGAGCAACACAGTAGGCTATTGACTACGGTCCCGGATCAATCCCTCAAGGGAAAGATCCGAGGACAATGTCTCGTAATTTTGAACCACAGTCAGATGACGAGCCAACACCTGAGCTGGCACCCTATGCCAACCTAACGTGATGACTTTCGGCCACAACAGATTTAAGGTGCCCCAGCCGCCTCTACACCATACGCTTACAAACATTCATGCCCGCACCCGGATTCGAACCAGGAACCTTACTCTCTTGAGGCTAACACCTTAACCATTATAATGGTTGGTCGGCAAAATTATAAAAGTAAGTGTTTGTCTGTATGTTTGTTTCTTTCTTGCACGCAAAGTCCTGACGGATCTTACACTTACAGTTTTCGGATTTGTGACAGGTAGTTTTGCAATTTTAGAGTCGAGGCGGATTTAAAATTCAATCTGGAACATTTTAAATTAATTTAATGAAATCTAATCACTGTTGAATGCAACAGTATAGAAGAGATCACAGAAGCTAAAATTATTTTTTTTAGGTTCCGTTTTGATTTTGCGTTGATGAATGTTTTTCCAACAGACGATAAAAACAAGTCATCTTTTAACTACAATTACTTAGTTCCTTTTTCTATTTCCAAGACCGTTAAAGATAGAGTAAAAATTTCAACGGATTTGAAATCTGCGGAAAATTTCAGATCAGATCGTCGATACCTAAAAATATCATTTTCTTTTTATAAATAATTTTAAAATTGAATGTATCGTTTATATTTTCGCACAAGATTGTGACGTCACGGTAACTTTCACTTTTCAAAAATAAACATATTGCTTTAATTAAAATTAACTTTTAATTAAAAAATAACAGATTACATTTCCTGCCCTCTTCGATTTTAATGGAGTGCAAAAAAAAATAATAAAAAACATTTTGACTGGCAATGTTTAGTTTTTTTTCATAAAATTGGATTCGTTAAATATAGATTAAAAATTTCAACGGATTTGAAATCTGCCGAAAATTTTACATCAGATTAATACCTTATATCACGGCTTTGCCCCTGATGTTGGTATGCTTCGCAAACCAACACCATGGGCACGGGCAACGCCGGGCTAGCCACGCAGTTGTTAGTTATTTATAATTATACTTTTTGAACCACACCAGTTCAAAATTGTTTCTCCATATGAATCATTTTTAAAAGCTACATCTTTTGTAAAAAAATAGCATCTAAACTAAAGAAAATAATCAAAAACTGCAGAATGAAGACATCTAAACAAATTCTGATATATATAAAACAATCTTAGATAGCATCATAGTTATAGAAACGTACGTTTAAGAGCAAATATTCTTAAATATTGTAGGTATAATACTAAACGCTTAGTAATTTAATATTCATATTTATATAAATCCAAAAAAAATCATATATTATTCCATAAATTACCTAAATTATACAAACATAAAACGTATATTCATTTAACAGTCAGAGTAAATTATTTTTAGTACTCTCTCTTTTCTTGAATCAATTGCAGCTTTCATGAATTTAAAATTAGTTTAGGAAGAAACGATTATAATTTAAATCAAACAAATACTTTAATCCATTTATCTGTATAAGCCTATGCATACTATTTAGAACATAATTATGTTTGAATTACTTTTTTGTCATGGAGATTTGAACGAAATTACAAAAAGATTGTAAATCTATTTAAGCTCGTTTAATTAAGTTACGCTTCCTTAAATTAAAAGGACAATGTAGCTCAAATCGTAACACAGGCTTTGTCGTATTGCAAACTCTGCTCATTAGGCGCTTTTAAAGTAAAATAAAAGTAATTAGAAACACAAACAATTAACAAAATTAATTTATTCAATGAATCAAAAAACGTGACCCTTTTTGAATACTTTTTTTAATTTTGAACTGAAATATTGATAACTTTATTTTAGATCACTATTATGCTATGGACTTTATATGTACTCGAATAAACTCTGTGGCATTACAATGAATATTATTAGTGGATTTAATTTTTTCATCTTGTTGAAAACGCAATTTACGACAAACGCGAAGTTTTGTCTTGAAAAGTTTCTGGGGAAAATGCTTGGAAGAAAGCGAGTAAATAATCTGACCTTTTGATGAACTAAATTAAATAGTCTTATATTCTTTACCTTAAACACATCGAAGTATTTTTTTATGAAAATAACCAAAAGCAAACTGAATAATTACGGCATATATTTAATTTCCCTTCGTGTTATTATATGAAAGGGGAGGACCGGGCTTGTTGGCATAAGGGATAAGTTGTTTCACACTGTATTGTTTACCACAGTAACTTTAGAGCAGTGGTATCGACACTGCTCTAAAGTGTATGCTCTTTATACGTGCATGTTACATAATCTACTCTAGTTTCAGTGTGATATAAACTTCGGGAAAGAGAGAAAAAAACCGGATTTGCGTGTTTTAGCCAATAAAGTTTTTTTTAATTGAAGGTTTTGGTGTTTTGAAGTAATGAAGCTCTAGAATATGTTGAGGCGTTTTTCAATGGTTGTGTTGGATAGAATGAGCGCTAACGATTGTATTCATGTACTGGAATTGCTTGTGAAACTTTTGTAGAAGAATGAGGCTGCCATCTTGTCTCAATAGTACTGATGGGGGTAAGTTGGCATTTAAGTCGTTCGACATGTTTGCATAGGAAAGATAGTGGACATTGACGATGATGAATTATATACCTCCAAAATGGTGAAAACACATAAACTGGAGATAGCCAGAAGTCGCAGACACAATCTGGTACAACTGCAACAAACTTTTACGAAAATTAAAGCCACCAATCCAAGTTGACTATTGCTTTTTTGGTGGACATGAAGCTTTTTGATTACCTTTTTATTTTTGTTTCATTTTCTTAGTTTTCCTTACATTGTATTAAACTATAAGTATTAAAGTGATTAACTCACATTATTGTAAATAATGACGGAAAGAAAGTAAAGTAAAAACGTTTCCCAAAGACTGAACTCTAACAAACAAAAGTGTTATTAAAACATGCATATTTTTGTAAGACAATTATAAATATATACAAGTAGTCACGCACAAAAGATGACTGCAAATCTACTATATTATGAAATAGTAATTTACGACATGCATTTCGTCCTTTTCCCATTTAATTGCACAAAATTTCTTTTTAAGGAATGTATGTATATTTCTTTTAAAAATCACAATTACGAAGGATAAGTAGGCTGAAAATAATTTGGGAATTAATCCTTTTCGATTAAAGACAAATTTGTACCGCTAGCAATGGACGTAAGCACTTAGTATCGTTGTTTTTTACATCTTATTCTTGACTACAGCATCGAGTCATAAATTATTCAACTACATTAGTTGAGATACTGCAAGGGCCCTCAACTCAGGTAGAAAAGGAGCTGACAGGAGTGCAAAGAGACTACTTAATCATCGTCATGTTTACCGCATTTTTCTCCTCCACAAAACAAGTAGGCAACTGAAATAGAATGTTTCCGTGTTAAGAAAAAAAAGCCAGGGTCTTGTTTTAAAATGTATGCGCTTATTTTATGATTAGTATCGTAATTTTATTATTAAGAAACACTATTGTTTTTTAGCTATCTTAATATATTTATTTTTGTTGAATCAGTTTATAGAATTAATATATTAAAATATTTCTTAATATACATTTAAGACTATTGTTTTACATTAAAAACTATTGTTTTTTTTAGCTTTTTTAATATATTTATTTTTGTAGAATCAGTTTATATAATTAATGTATTAAAATATTTCCTAATATACATTCGGACGACTTTTATTGTTCTTTCCCCAATTTGTTGGTCGTTATCTCAATTTTATCGCTTTCTCAATTTTTGTCTGATTTGGCAACATTAAATTTAGAGAAATCTTACTGCTAAATATACGTAGAACATTTTTGGTAATGTTTAAAAACAAGCAGATTTCCGGGTCCAAATTACTGCCATTCATTACAAAAGGGATCATAGAGTTGTCAATAATATTGCAATATAAGATAATTGTTGTCAATAACCTTGTAATATTGTGTTGCCGAGAGAATGGTACACATTTCGCTTTCTAAATTTAATTGTGTTATTTTCATTCTACTAGTTGATATTTTGTTGGGTGCACTTTTTTGTGACATAAATGTTAAAATGCAAAGGTAAAAATTCTGAAAGAAACTTAAAGGTTATAAAAATTAAAAAAATAATAGTTACTATTCCATTTATATATTATCAGAATTTTACACAGTTGCAAGAGCTGTACTATTGTTAAAAATTGTGATTACATTAACATACATAAATTGTAATTACACACATTCATCCTGTTGGAGTTCTTTTCACACAGACGAACTCATTAGGGTTACTCGAACATTCTAGTATTGGTATAGTATAGTATAGTTGCTATGGTATAGTTTTAAAAATGTAAAATTTTAAAGATCTATGAATTTAATCAACAGAGAATATCAACGTATATAATTTCCCTTGTTTGATTATATCTTTAAAAATAAGAAACACGTACTTATTTTAGTATTACGATGAATAGATAAAGTTATTAGGTAGTTTGTTACTAGTCCTCTTTAAATATTTGTGTGCAATTTACAATATTTAATCTAGCAAGGTCAATTAAATAAATAATTTGTGTTGAATTAATGTATGCTATTTGTAATGAAATCTTTGATTTACATTAATGGTTAGGTATTTGATTAATTAATAAAAATCACTATGGAGCAACTCAACGGGCAATTGTTGAAGGTCCAGTATCAATCTTAAAGGGAAATATAAGACGACACAACGTAATTACATTAAAAGGAAACACTGGAGAAGTAATAGTATTTAAACTCAAATCCTTAATTTGTGAGTTATATTATTTCTCAGTTAACTAATTATTGGGAAAAGTTTTATTTTATTTTAAATTATACTTTACACATGGTTTGTGAAGCAAGTAGGATACAGTCGTGAATCATTTAAATGTTACACCATAAATGATATATTTAATGAAATAAAGCAAGATCATTGCTATTATTTAAATTTTAATAAATAAACACGAGCAACTTTTGATACAACAAATTGATAGTTTCAATAAACTAAATCTCAAAGGGATGCACCTGAAAGCTACCTATAGGTAAAGCTACCTTTTTGTAGAAAGTTGAGTAAAATAGACTGTGCATTTTTATAGAATTTTATAAGGAGCTTGGAATTAAAAAAATACTGGGTATTTTAAATACATAATGTTTTGGTAATTTAAAATAAGACAGGTTTTTAAATTTTTACAAGATTTATAACTTATGCACTATAACAAGTGTTCTTCTTAAATCACGAAAATATATCAAACGATTTATTAACACACTATATGAGAACAAACTTCTAAAATGATTCAATACTCAAACAAGATGCAGTGCCATCATATTTCATCTCAGCAAATAAGCATTATTTTGAATCCACAACTGGAAATAAATGTCCGTTTCTACATTATTTATTGATCTCAGACAGCTCGATAAGAAGAAGCACAATTTCATTCCTTTAAACACCGTACCTCTTTCAGACACCTATACCGAAACAAAGTACAACCTAAACATGACCAGACACGCTTTAACAAATCAGGGAACCAGCGACCATCCCAGAAGATATTTGTATAAAAACATTCGACAGAAGCAGAAGAGGAAAGACCTAAGCAATTGATTCTCCTTTGTATTCTCCTCGGATGATTCTTTCCCTGCTGGAATTCACCCCACGCTTTGCTGGGAAATCCAAACAAAATTGGTGGAAGGGTGTTGAGAACTTCGATCAAAAAACAGTTCACGTCGGGACTCGTTTAAGTCACTTCTACAAAAGGACACGGACAACAATCACAAAAGAAATGTTTTTCGAAGACGTTTCAATTGCTTTCTTTCCACGACAGACTTCTTCTCTCCAAAGGTTTCATCGCCCAAAAATTTAATTGCCGGTTAGATGAAAGTTCGCCATGATAGAAGGGATATGGGAAAATAACAAAAAAATAAAAAATTTAATGGAGAGTGTGTGTTTGACTTGAGTTCTTTCTTTCGGAAACCCTTAGCCTCCGGAGGAGGTGTGTTCAAAGAAAACACGACTACGTTTTTAATGAAATGTCGTAGTTATTAGAGAATTTCAAGTTATTTTATGAAGGGAAATCATTTGATTCCATAGTTGTGTAAAAAGAAACTAAACTGTGTTTTGCTTGAATTACTGGAAAGTTTAAGAAAATATTGGCATTTGTTCAAATTAGGATAGTTGATATTTGATGCTAAGGTTTCAGAGTTGAGTGGTTTATATTTTTCTCAATGACACAAATAGTCATTAAACATCCACATCACAAAGACATGCATCCGAACGTATAATATGAGCTTGTTTTTATTTATTTAGCAAGATACTAATTGGAATCACGTTTGCCCAAGAAGTAAACTTAACCTGTCTGATTTTAGCTCTTGTTTTGATTATCAAGATCCAATATGAAATACATTTTGGCGGTGATACATATAGCAAAATTATTGCTGTTACATTATTTCATTATTAAATTACAAAACATCTGTTAAAATAAATCATCTCGCACAGGTTACAGTGGTTTATTTTAGTTTGAATATTTCTCCTGGTATTTTTTCCCTGTCAAACACAACTCTTAGTAGCCAGATGCAGATGCATAAACCTGTTCCAAACTGTCACCAGGTATATACAAGGGACACCTCGTTTTTCCTGATTCAAGATTCATTTCTCTTGAAATTATAGAACAATTATGACTCTACAAGGTATTGTGATATGGTGAGATACTCCGACAGGAAAAAGAAACCAATTCACGCGGAATTTCGGAATGCCAAATGTATTCTAATAGGTCATATTTTGGCACCAGCTGCTGTTCTTCCGTCTCGCGCTGTACAACGAATTCAGAAGAGCAGGTGAAAATTGATCGTCCTTTGCAGGTGGTGTTTCGTCCAGATTATATTTGATTGGTTAGTGACTTTTACCGTTGGGTTATTTTTAGACTGTCGCAGCACGTTAAAAACGACGGTTATAGACGGCTGAGAGAGAGAAGCAGCGGGTGAGGTTGGTTCCCCGCGCTAGCCAGTGAAATAAATACATACTTTGATGTATGGGAGCATGTTAATGATGATGTAATAATAATACATCATCTAATAATAATATGATGTAAATAGTGTATATTTTCTTAATGTTCTTGAAATAATAATAATTTAACTATCTTAGCTGTTGGTTGCCTTCTCCTTGTGTACGATTCGTACTGTTTACGCGCTACCGTTTTGGAGCGATGACACCATAGTATCGTCAGTAGTAAAATTTACCATTTTGCAATGGACATTATAGCTCGTCATTAACGATAGTGACCATATTTTTGATGATATATCTTGTCCAAACGACTTGGAGGTTTAACTATCGGAATGAAACGAAATTTCAGAGTACTGTATTCTTGCTTTTTCCCACAACACATCATGATTCGACCTTCGAATTGATTGGTTGAAAGAACCCTACGCGAGATTCTATTGATCAAGAAAGTCAAAATTGCAATCCAAGGAAGACTGCAGGTTATAGAACGGATAGTTGTGGATGGCCTCCTATGAAGTTTAAAAAGATAGAATTATTGATATATTACACGGAAGAGAGTACAGTATGTGTGTGTGTGTGTGGAAATAATCAAAATAAATTCAAACGTAATGGAAAACACATTTCAAAGAAAACGCTGTCGTGGTTTTAGTGGTACAATGCAGTTATTAGAAAATTTTATGTTATTATCAGAGAGTGTTTCATGTTGATAGATATACAAAAAGGAAATGGAATGGTTGTTTCGTATAAATTACAAAAATCTCCGAGTGTCACGTGATTTCAGAAGATCGTAGTATTGCTTTTACAATGCATCAAATTTATAACTAAATAACTACATTGTTTGATTGCAAAAAATTTAAGAATTACTTTATTCATCAAGCAACTCAAAACTGACAAGTCATCAAGAAAGACTGTATATTATAGTACGGTTATGCATGCCGGAATTCATCAGAGGGTTAGAGTGTGAAAATATTGAAAGCAAGAAAAAGAATTATTTGTACAAATTATCATACTCTGTGTAAAAGAATAAAATATGAGAAAACTAAAGACTCAAAAGAGAACAATATTATTGTTTTCTGAAATTTTCTAGGTAGAAGCGAATGTCAAGTTTATTCTATGGGTATATTTTGTATAATTATGTACATGGAAAGAAAATTTGTTTCAGTTAAATTATTTTAAAACGTAAGCAATAATTGTATTACAAGAATAAACTGTTTGAATTATGGTAGTGCACGTTAAACTTTAAATGAAAGTCAATATGTTTGAATAAAAGCGTAATATACTAACTCTGAAAATACTTTAAATGCTTACATGTTATTCTCAAACGAGAGTTAGAGAAAAAAAATTTATAAAACCGTAAATGATACAAAGTGACTGAAATTATAAAATGAAGAAATAATGACTGTACATACTTCACAATATATAATAGTAACCGAATCAATGTACTACAAAAATATACAGCATGTAACGAATGTATTGCTTCTAAAGCTATGTTTTTTTTGCTGAGGGGTTGAGAGTTATTAAAAATATGCATTCCACTTTGTATAATATATATATATATATATATATATATATATATATATATTCATATAATTTTTGGCTACACATCAATGGGTATCTACGTCCATTCATGCTACAAGAATGTGCCAGATCAGCTGTAGATTTCAGACGTATTTCCCTGTTCCGTAAGCGTCGCTCTAACTCGTCCCACAAATGCCCTATAGGGTCCATGTCGGGACTCTAAGCAGGCCAGGGGAGACGTTTTACATCCATATCTTGATACAACTGTTTGATAGAGGCTACAACATAACATTGAGCGTTGTCGTCCTGGAAGTACCATTCTTCCATTCCATAAAATTGCCAGAGCGTAGGAAGAACCTGATGGTCCAAAATGTTCATGTAGTCGTCGGCGTTCCACTTACCAGGAACAACATACAATGTTCCCAAGCCATTGACCACGAACTGCACCCCCCAAACAAGTAGTCGGATTTTTTACAAATCCGCCAGATATATATATATATATGTATATATATATATATATATATATATATATATATATATATATATATATATATATATATATATATATATATATATATATATATATATATATATATATATATATATATATATATATATATTAAAATGCATTTTTATCTCTTAAGTTCTTAAACTTTGTTTTTTGACCTTTTGTTCGGTAGTTTTCAGTTATTACACTTAATTCATTTAATGAACGACGACAGAATTTCATGTATGTAGTATGTTTTATTACAATGTATTTCGTTCGCAATAAATTTATGCTGTGAATGAAATGAATGCAAGAGAAAGAAACTTGAACACTGGTTATATATATATATATATATATATATATATATGTGTGTGTGTGTGTGTTCGTAAACAAACTCAATAACCAGTGTTCAAGTTTCTTTCTCTTGCATTCATTTCATTCACAGCATAAATTTATTGCGAACGAAATACATTGTAATAAAACATACTACATATATGAAATTCTGTCGTCATTCATTAAATGAATTAAGTATAATAACTGAAAACTACTGAACAAAAGGTCAAAAAACAAAGTTTAAGAACTTAAGAGATAAAAATGTATTTTAATCCTATTAAAATAAGTGCTATGGAATATTTCACGCTTTTTGCACACGCTTATAGCATTTATTTTATTTTCTCTGTCGAATAAAATCTAAAGACACCGAAACACAACTCGTCAAGTAGATTTCCCCAGAGTATTTACTTGACTTACTTTGATTAAAATCGGATTCTCGAAAGTTTTACGGGAACACAAAAATATAAAAATAATATTTTGAAGTTGAGTGTATTGAAGAAATCCATTTTCTTGTTCATTGAATAGCACATTTTGTGAATTATTATTTACTTCTTTTGAAAAAAAAAGACCAATATTGACAGTAGTGGTTTTACGTTACGTACTTCGTGAAATATTATTTTTATATAGTGATATCGTCAGTAGTTGCTTTACGTTGCTCCGATTATACAATATATTTTTCCATAATATAATGTTGAATTTAATATATTCGCTTGAAGCATCGAAGAGACATTTTTATAAGGCATATCTTTGTGCTTTCGCAGCTTAAGTTGATTAATAAAATGTTCCCCTTTAAAAAAACGTATAGAAATATTTAAGTATATAAGTACTTTTACTTATAAACGTATATAAAGTTAAACTAAATGAGACTAATATACATAGTGAAAAGTATAAAGAAAACAATGATATTGATATTGAGCCAGAAACAAAATAATATTTAAGATATAATTTCAAACCGTTGAATTTATTAAATTAATTTGGTGCATTTGACAATATATTAAACACAGAGTGTATAATACACATAATGACAAATACATTTTTGTAACATACCTATGAATATCATAGTAAATGATATCGTAAATAATTTTTTACTGTTAACTTTTTGCTGTTAATTTTTTACTGTTAATTTTTTACTGTTAACTTTTTTACTGTTTACTTTTTACTGTTAAAGTTTTACTGTTAACTTTTTACTGTTAACTTTTTAGTGTTAATTTTTTTCTGTTAATTTTTTACGAAATTAACATGGTTTGTTCAAAACTGTACAGGGAACAAGATGAAAATTTATTTTTATTTTCCGATAGGCTCTTAGTTAGGGTGTATTAAGTTTCAAAGTCGAAAAAAGCAAAATTTCTACCGCGAGTGAGAAAAACACATTCAAAGTTTCAGTCTTCAGTCGTGAATATTTTTAGAGTACCTCCAAACGTGAATTTTTACAGCTCGTTAAATTTTTCTAGAATTTTCAATATGGCTCTTGATAATATTTTTTAAAATTTCGGAAAAAAAAAGCGGAACATTTTTGTTATTTTTTTTGTTAAAACGTTTTTAAATCTAAAAACATCACAGGGAACCTAAGAATGTATTCTTTCTTAAGGTACAATTAATTTAGAAATTGGTTTATAAATAAATTCGATGCAAGTAAAAGTTTGTCTTTCAAATTTCGTATTTTTTATAGGGTAATTTCCGATTTATAACTAAAACTGCCATATCTATAGCTTAATACTATTATTTTTTAAATTTGAAAACATGAATGGAAACCTTAGAATGTACTCATTATTTGTGTACAACAATTTCTGAAATTTGGTTTATAAATAAAAATTGGAGAAATGAAAAGTTAGTCATACAAATTTCGTATTTTTTTAGATCGCGGAAAGAAAACATATATGTTTCTTCACGGAAATTAAGGTTACATTTCTTTCTAACGGGTTTACCAAGTATCAAATTTATCGTAGCTACGATTTTTTATTTGGTTCTTGAAACTCGCTGTGACGTCATGGAGCAGAACGGAAAGCTCAACTCGATGTTTAGAACTATTCTCAGACGGTTTCCCGAGAAAGTACAGATCAGAAATCAGGATCATGCAAATTATTAAGATAGTTTCACCGCCCCAGTAGATTAACTCTGCAAAGAGTGTGTTGGTTTGCGAAGCAAACCAAATGGGATTGCGTAGCAATCACCGGGGGTAGAAAATAATAAATAGCCAGGGGGAAGATCCCCCTAGTATAGAACAAAAAATTAATTCTAATTGTCATTTGGTAATTGGATGAGTGTCGATACCTAGTTGATATCAACTTAAGTTTTTAATAAGCTCATATTAAATTACGAACAAATAAAATGGACTCTGAAAGAAAGTAAAAACTGCTAACTAACGGAAAAATTGAAGTATGAAAGGAAATAAAACATCGAATTTTGCCTTCAAACATTACAAATTATCTCTTAAAATATGCAAAGCGTGTTTATCTTGTCTCGAAACTTGTTTTGAAAATTATTGATTGTTAACTTGCATTTTTTACCTATTTCTCTTCATGAGTTGTTTAGTCTAAAAATTGTCAGTTTAAGAATTTGTGTGTGGTTTCTTAAGTTGAAAAAAATTACTTCTAAGTTGCCTCTCGAGGTATGTAATTTGACGTGCACCCTTTTAAAATATTGATTCAACAAACGCATGTATTGATACACACAATTCTTCCATCACTCAAATTATCTATTTAAATCTATCTCAGCCATTAAATTATTACAGTATTGCAGATGTAATTCCTTGTAGAAACATTGAGCCAAAGTTTATGTAATGTTTTCTGTGTTTAATATTATAGTGAAAAGCAAATGTTTAAGAAGCAATAATCAAATCTTGTAATTTAGATTATAAATTAATATATTTTGAAAATGTTTTTGCTATCTTAAAGGATAGCCCCTTTATTCAGCAGACTTAATTTTTTTATGATTTAATTAAGTTGATGATAGCATTGAAATTGACATGAAATAAACCAGAAAAATCGCAATAACTAATGTCTAAAAGTGTCAATTTTTTAAGATATTTAAAATAACAAATGTGAACATATCATTTTCCCCTGTTTAAGCTTGGATGCATATGGAATATAATTTATTTATATTTTAATTTATCCAGAAAATTTTTTATTTATATTTCTTAAGGGCACTGGGAAGTCACAATTCTTCAAAAAATCGAATTTCTGATTTCAACTGCATTTAATAGAGGGCACAAATACGAATTGATTGATGTATCACTTATTATGTAAAATGCATTTTAAGTTACTAAAATTAAATTTTGAAATTATCCTTTTTGGTTTCGGCTTTAGGCTTGAAGTTTCGGTATTGCCGACGATGGATAATATTTTTTATAATATTTTTTATTTTTAGTATATTTTTGTATAAATATACATTTTAATCGATTGGAAACAGGTTTAACTGTGAATGTTATTATATTTAACCGATAATTTTGTTTACTTGTGCTTTGAAAAGTTCTTATCGAAAAGGTAAGGAGATGCTTTTTTGTCGTTTTCTCAAAATGATAAATATTTGTCTTCAGGTGCGCTCTGTGAAAAAACTATTAAAGCTATCAGTCTGAAATTTTGCATACACATGTATTTCTATTTGGTAATTATGTTAAAATATAAATTATTGAGGAAATATGAACAAAAAATATTTTAATGGGTAATTAGTAGGTATAAAATCAAAACTTTTTCATAAATTGACTTAAATTGTGTCTAAAAATTTTTGTTCTGGTTATTTTTAACAAATAAAACTTTAATGATTTCAAGAAACATTTCTAATGACAGGGGAAAATGTTGCTACTCAATATATATTAAAGTTTTTTTATAGAGCGCACCCAAAGTGAACTCACTGTATTGAATTTTTTTTCCACCGAGTTCTGTATAAATGCTCTCTACAAAATATCTTGTCTTTTAAAATTTTTATTTTTAGCTTGAATTACTATTAAAATGCATAACAAACATGTGTGCAAAAATTTCTATTGATACTTATAATAGCTTAAATTTTATATGCATTCGAATATTGGTCACATTTTCATGATTTCTGGCCTTTGATGACTTCCCGGTGCCCTTAAGCTGTTAACCATTGACTTGCATCTGGCGTTTTTCAAACATTTTCAAAAGTGTAATCTTTCTATATTACGGTGGATGCACCGTATCACTCCATTCAGAGATCTTAATTTATGTCTGAAATTACGAACTATCATGAATAATACTTTAACATTATTTGAAGATTAACGTCAACTACTCTGTTTCACTTGGAAAAATTAAATAATTATATGATGACTTATAAATAATTAATGTTTCTTTGTAACAAAATAGGAATTTTATTGTATTACTAAGTTTAAACAGAAAGGACATATATCCAGGCACGATACATCAAATAAATTAATAGAAACCTAAATTTACTATTCATTTATTAATTTAAAAATATAAGCTATTAAAATAAACAGCTAAACAGATCGCCTGCTTATATTTATAATTACTTCTTAATGTAGTCATTTCATTTTCAATATAAACGTAATTGATTTGACGAAACAATTTGATCCCTTCCCCCAATTTAATACTAAGACTACATTTCTAAGATTTTTATCATATTATCGAAAACAGTCTGTAAGGCTTTTTTAATCTTGAGATTCATAAGGTATATATTCGTCCTGCATCCAATATGTTTCCTAAAATGTTTTCTTCGCAGTTTTAGCTCTTTTCATCAATAGAAAGTGTCTAGTATTTCTTTCAATTAATAGTACATTTCTTCGTCATATGTGTTTTGGAGGAAAATAATACTCCTCTGTTTGAAAATCTTGCAATACTAAAATGGTTCATTGACCGACCACTAAATTACTACAATATATATTTTAATCCATCACTAAAGAACTTCTGAGAAAATAGCAGCTATATAAATATTTAAAAACGCTAGAACTACAAAAGCTAACGAACTTCATGTCAAAAATTAATTCAGAAATTTCCCTCTTATAAAGAATTGCACATGTTCTCAGACATATTTTATTTTGTTTGTGTCATTAGAGTTCATTCTGCTTCTAAGTTTTTCGTTCCTTTAATAAATATTTACTGCGTTATTTTTTTTATTTAAATGCAAAATATTTCAGATGATTCTACAAACGTAAGTATCAGTTTAATAAAATAGTGATATTTTTCTTCAAAAGCATTTTGATTCGCCTGTTTATGATTACATGCATGCTTCTTTGTGAAAAAAAGCATTTGGAAACAATATGAGGAACCAAACAAAAACATGTATTACGCTCAACGGAATCTGATTAATTATGCTTGCTCACCTCTCTTAGTGTGTCATTATATTTCCTAGCAGGGATGTTGCTTTTATCTCACTACATACAAGGTGATTTTTTTTTTAAACTAACACTATTCAGAGCCACCTGTAGCTCGATCTAACACCCGAAATAGCACCAAACTCGATATGGAGACTAATAATAACATGGAAAGTAGGGTTCCGTGAAAACAAAATTTAGTTCCAAAAATCGCCGATACGGGTATTTATGACGCTGTGCAATGTAAAAAGTGTTACCGAAGAAATAAAAAATAATAAGATACAAAATTACAGTGAAATACTAAGCTTTATTCACCACATTCACTTCCCCGGCGAGGAATTCGGCCACATTCAATATGACCGCCGTTCTCAGAGCCTACATCGTGCATTCTCTGTACAATATTCTCTACGGCCGTACGCAACATGTCACAAGAAATATTCCTCACTGTCTGTGATACGTTGTCTTTTAATATACTCAAGTTTGTGAGACTACCAACTTAAACTTTAGATTTTAAATAACCTCAGAGCCAAAAGTCACATGGAGTTAGGACATTGGAATGAGGCGGTCATGCAACTGTAAAACAGCGACTGATGACTCTTTCAACAGTGAAGTGATTGCGCAACAACTACTGTACCTTAACACCAATGTGGGGTGGTGCACCGTCCTGCATACGATTGTCTGATTGAAGTCCCTTTCTTTGTTGAAGTTGTGAAATGACTAAATTAGTCAGCATGTCGTGATATATTTGTGTATTCCACGGTACGCGTTTCTGATCCTCTTGGAGAGACGTTTAAAAAAAGAACGGCACAATGAGGAATTCATCTGTGAAGCCACACCAAACGGTGACTTTTGGTGAATACAAAGGAAGCTCTTGCACTGCACGGGGCTGTTCAGTGGCCCGAATTCGTCTATTTGTGTATTAACAGACCCATTAAGATGATAATGGGTTTCATCTCCTCATAGAATTTGTCACTGGAAACCATCATCAAACTCCATCCTGTCAAGAAACGACAGAGCAAATGTCAGTCGTTTATCATAATCACTATACTTGAGTAAAGACAAACAGCTAATTTTGAGTAGAGGAGAACTCTCCGAAAGACTTTCCATACCGTGGAAAAATTCATATTCAATTGTCGCGCTTCATCCCGGGCGCTGCTACTTCCAGCAATGGTTCCCTGTGATCTGTCGACGATTGCAGTTGCAACATCTGTTATCACCTCTTCTGACACAGGTTTACGTGCTCTGTCTGCGCGAATTGTCAGTGACCCTGTTGCCTAGAACTTCTTAATCATTGCCTTAATAAAGCCCCTTAAGTAGCTTCTGTCGAGTTCTAAACTCACGAAGAGCTGTGGATGCATCGCACTGATTAAGATAATGCAGCTTCACCAATAATGCACGTTCTGGTAATGTGAGTCGCATATTCACTTGAGCTGAGAATATTTTTCGGAGCTGTCTAAATGTTTTTATATCCCAAATTACTGGCGCTGTTATTGCATACGAAAGCATACGTTTGCATTTTGTTTAAATACCCGTGTTGTATGCTAATTCTCTGTTTGGTAAGCTACAACAGCTCCATAAATACCCCTATTGACGATTTTTGGAACATTTTTGTTACGGAATCTTACTTTCCATGTCAATATTAGTCTCCGTACCGAGTATGGTGCCAGTTGAGTTGTTAGATTGAGCTACAGGTAGCTCTAAATTGTGTCAGTTAAAAAAAAATATCCTTGTATTTAATGATAGGATAACGATGATTGGTTGAAAGTACCCTAGGGAAGATTGTGTTTTTCAAAACTGGTGCGTGGCCATCCAGGAAAAACAATGAAGGTCACAGAACATGTACATTCTTGTAAACCCCTCAGGTGGATATAAATATACTTATAAACATAGATGCTTTAATAAATCTTACTTTATTCGAGATTAGGCATACTTTAAACTAGAAACAACTACATATAATCTTCGACTGTTTGTAAAAACTTCACATGAGTTTATGTGTAGATATAGCTTATAGGAATGGGTTTTATGATATAAATCTCCGTATCACAAATGAACAACTTTCACACTGAATAGTTAAAAACAAACCTATAAAAATACAAAATCACTTAATATTATGTTAAATTTCATTGATTGTATTCATAAACATACCTTTCAAAAGAAATTGCAAAAATCGATTATTAAAGAGGATAAACATTTCAAAAAACTTTATCGCAGCTTAAACGGTGCATAAATTATTACTTCAAACAAAACGATCAATAGAATTTAGCTTTCATAAAAAAATTTTGAAGCTCAATTTACCTTGAAAAGGTTTGATGACTTCAATGGAACTATTTTATTTTTCTATTTAAAATGCACTTAAATTATCAACTGAGTTAGAATTGGAAGATATTGTGCTGCCCAGAATTATCAACCTGATGAAAGTAAGAAAAAATTATTGATCATCACAAAGCAATGTGTAACAAATTATTCTTAAACTAAAGATGAAAAATGTAAATAGATTTTAGAAGTCAAAGGTTATTTTTTCTTGCTATGTAAATGTTAAACTGATACATTTCCCAGATCATAAAAAAGTAAGTGAATTGAACCTCAATTGCTAGAATACTTATTAACTGCAGGGTGATTTTAGATAGAAAAGATAATGCAGTAATGGCAAAATGATATTTTCTTAAAACGTACGTTGAAACAAAAACTGAAATTAATAAACCCGATGCGTGTCTTACTTTAACAGTCACTACAAAAGTCATTTTTCTTTCAATCGAATGAAACAGAACCTGTTAAAATGGGAATGGCTACAACAGAATCTTACTGAGCCAAATGGAAGTATTTTGAGAGACTGAATGTAGTCTAATGGTATTTTGATTTATCCAGATGCCATTATCATTTTCTTTCAATTTGATTTAACGAGCTATGAACAGCAGTGGAGAGCAGTCATTCTACGGCTACACTGAAGACAAAGAATTGTTTCATGAAATTCCTACTGTGCTGTTTAAGTTATTTCAAAGAATAAATGTGCAAAAAATTAAGCTGCATTGATAGCATACTTTCTGGCTTCCATTCTTTTCAGTTACAAAATAGATTCAGTAAACATTAAATGTCCTAAATTTAAAAGCATTTTGGGTTGTATACATACTTTATGTACTGTTATTCGGTTTAAGTTCATACAATGACGGAAGCTGCTTAAAATGCAAATCAATTCTAATTCATTTAATTCTTAAAATCATACTAGTCAAATTAGAATTTAAGGTCAACACACGAAAGCATGGATTTTACCTTAGTTTCAATCTCATGAATAGGAGTCCATATTATCCAGCCTTTGCAAAAACAGCCCAGATATTGAACTAACCCCCAAACATATTTTCACCTGTCCCGCTATTTTGGCGCAATTGCAGAAAATAAGTGACAATCCGTGGGAGGACTTATATGAAGAAAATTGCCTTCAAATCGCAGATGCTGTATATGGGACCTTTGGTCCTATTTAAATTTATTTTCTATCCATGACACGACACCAACCAACCATGTATTGTCCATTACTAATTACTTATTTTATTGATAAGTGTTACTTCTTCCAATGTACCTTCATGATAAATTTTTAGATGAAATAGAAGTTTTCAGTTGGTGTTTTCTTTCTTGTGGCCAACTGTAGAACTTTCCTATAATATCCGTACTTTTCTCTTAAATGCAGGCTAATATTCTTTTACATCATGTAATTCAAAACGTTTAAAAGACGCAATATACATTTTCAAAGATATGTTTGACTGTAATATTCAACAAGCTCCTAAAAATGCTATTACACGCATTAACCGTTCAGCAATCTGCTGCTTGGATGTAAGGTGTTTGGTGCACAAGTTGAAGTTAATTTCGACCTTCTTGACAATAGGATATTTATTAGGATTATATATTAATATTCTTTGGATTGCTT
This sequence comes from Metellina segmentata, assembly GCA_947359465.1. NCBI lineage: Eukaryota > Metazoa > Arthropoda > Arachnida > Araneae > Tetragnathidae > Metellina > Metellina segmentata. The sequence continues at coordinate 55,264,427 of OX375878.1, read as the reverse complement.
CTGTCAAAAGACGTGATTATTAAGTCAATGTTTGTTTTGGCTGAAATGTAATACTGCATTTGTTGGATATATCGTGATAATGATACTAAATTTTAAATTTGACACACACTTTTATTGCACAAAATTTAACCTCTTAGTAGTTGTATCTACAAGGTAGGGCATCATTAGCAAAATTGAACTTTCCTTGATGAACGAGATATCTCGTCATAGGACGCAAACTGACATATATTGATAAATGAGGTATCTCGTCATAGGACGTAAAATGACATATCTTGATGAACGAGATATCTCGTCATAGGACGTAACATGAAATATCTTGATTAACGAGATATCTCGTCATAGGACGTAAACTGACATATCTTGATGAACGAGCTATATCGTCTTAGTACGAAAACTAACCATATATTGATTAGCGAGATAACTCGTCATTGGATATCAACTGATATTCTTGATGAACGATATATATCGTCTTCGGACGTAAACTGACAAATCTTGATGAACGAGATATCTCGTATTAGGACGTAAACCGACCATATCTTGATGAATGAGATGAGACATTCCGCATTAGGACGTGAACCGATTATATTATGATGAACGTGATATATCGCCTTTGGATGTAAGGTGAACAGATATTGATATCGACATCATAGAAGTATCGAAAATATCTTCATAAGGAGATATATCGTCATTAGTAAAGCTAGTTAAATCTTGATGGACGAGATGTATCGTTGAATCCCCTTTGACGGTTAACCAAACGTTTACGTGAACGATATTGATACACGTTTCGTTGGAGAAATAGCTATTATTACGTAAACTAACAGAAATACAATTTTAAATAATGGTACTACATTTTTAATTATTTAACATAGGGACATATCCCAATTCATAAACACGACATAAACTAAACTAATTTGTAGCTTGATGTTCATATATTATTAGTATCATAAATTTAATATCGATAACAATAATTAATGCGTAGAGTAGTGAAAGATAAAATCTAGATTGCATTTATTTTCCCAAACTATTTAAAATAATATCGTGTGTGATTGATTAAATATAAAAAAATTTGGTAAATTTTTTAATACGGGTCCCAATGAGACAATTTAACCCGCTTTTTTCTGTAAACTTATTAAATATTATAACAGCTGTGTTTCGTAAATATTCTTTGTTAGGATTTTTGTTTGGATATACGCAAAAGTGATTTATAAAGAAATTCAAGCTTTGTATGGGCAATCACCATGTATAGCGGTCATCTAAAACGATTGTAACGACGGACTATTTGGCTCAAATCCAAAATTTGGGTTAAAAATTAAAAAAAAAATATTTCTTCGTCGTAACTGTTCGGATTTCAGATGACTTCTTGGATTTGGCATATGGGAGAAATCTTCGTCTTCTGATTATGCAGATTGTTCTCTTTTCAAGCCAGCGAATGTTATGGATATGTATTGCTGAGTGAAAAAAATAATATTTCATACAATCTGCGGATAAAATATTTACAGTATTTTAAATATAATTAACACATCGCAATTTTGCGTTTGATAAAATTTTAATGGAATGTTTATTTGGAAGGATCTTTGACTTAATTTCAATTTATGGCAGTATTTATGCAGTTCTTTCGAAACCAATTAAATATCAGAAAATATACTTTTTTTACAAAAAAAATCGACGCACCGAGAAGGAGTTCTGATTGCGATAAAAGTATGTGGGTGTAAAGAACATAACCGATTCAAATTTCGGTACAATTGAATGATTTAAGTCAGTTTGGCCGTTACAAAGGGAGGAAGTAAATTAGGCGTTGGTCCACTTCTGGCGGGATATAAGCTGTCACCCGGCGTGGCATAGACTAAAAAAGTTCCCGGATGGTGTCCTGTGGAATTTATTGCCAAATTCTCTCCAACTGTCGGGCTAAATGGTCAACATTCCAGGATGGTTGCAATCGCCTTCCCATAACGTCCCAAATTTCCTCTATTGTAGAGAGATCACGAGACCTAGCTGGCCAAGGAAGTATTGGAAAAGCTTGAAGATAATTCATAGCATCACGTACCGTGTGCGGCCTGTAATTATCTTGTTGAAAAGTAAGTCCGATGTGTCGCAAAAGGAACGGTAACACAACCGGTCCTAGAATGTCGTCTATGTGAACACGCCAAACAATGTCCGCAACAGAACGCCCTGTCGTGGGCACGTGTGGCGTGCGATAATAAGGGCATGATCCCCACGCTGTCGTGAATGTCTCCATAATCGTCTGCGGTTGAAGTCTGTACACAGCTTGAAACGGGACTCGTCACTAATGACTATACGTCCTTAGTCAGAGCCGATCCAAATTGATCGAGCTCGGCAGAACTCCTGGACAACTCCTTCTTAGTGCGTCGATTTTTTTTTTGTTACAGAGTGTAGAAAGTGTTGATCGTTATGGTTCTTCACAAATCTCATATTTGTTTTATTGAGATTTGCGTGCTTTACTTTGTAACATTTTTTTTTCTGTTTTAGAAGTAGCTGTTATTGTTATGGTCAAGTGGCGTTGACAAAAGTCCGTACGAGTAATGTATCGCGTACGCATGAGATATATAAGTAGTTGTGTTTTGAATTTCCCAGGCACGCAGACCAGATGTGGACCTCCAAATAAATTGAACCTTTACGCAGGAGAAAGATTCTATTTGACGTTTCTTTATAACAGTCCTTTAGAATTATTCTATCGGTTCTTTTTTGAACAATTTAATTGGACTATTTTATAGAAAAGAATCATTTGCAAAGATTATTTCGTTCATTTCGCTCATATATAATCCATGGAAAGATTACATTGATCCTTTCATTAAAATAGAATCTGAAAATATTCTATTGCTCATTTCTTCAGAGTATAATTTTTCGAAAATGTTCCGTTGCCCATTTTCTCAGGATAGAATCCTTCAGAAATACTGTGTTGGTAAAGAAAATCAAAATAGGTTAGTAATAATGTAGGTTACAAGGTGGGGAAATCATGCCTGTGAAACCCTTAGAATTTTAGTTACCAACTAATTTATCTTTTCTATAACTAGAGGATGGTTTAAATTTAATACAGAAATCGTATTAAAAAATTCATAAAGATGATATTTTAATAAATATCTGTGGGAAGTTTCTATGTGGGTTTCTTCCATCCATCCGTAGAATTCTGAGCAAATAGTTAAGAAAGAAACATGTGTGGTACGCTGGTGCAACTAATAATCAGAAGATTGGACAGAATACTTCTAAGAGAAGAAATAATATTCTAGTAGTTCCGCTAATTTTATTTCTCAGATGTACTCAATGTTATTTCAGACTACGTCAATTCCTAGCATATGGAGAGGGAATAGAAAAGTATTAGTTATTATCACGATGATTGATAATATAGTTTTAAATAGTTTATAAATTCGGGTTTCAGTATAGTTTCAAAAGAAAGAATCAAACAGATTTTAGAGATAACTAAATTATAGTTTGAGATAAATATGCTATTTATTAAATTTTTATTAATAACTTTGATTTTATTGAATCTCTGGACGTAAATCAAACGGAAATTTATAATTTTGTGTACGAGAAAATACAATTATTATCTCAATAATTGCAATAGCGAGAGTACAATTTGTGCAAATATTTCATATGTTATCATGTTTCAAAGTAATTGAATCCCATATTTGAACAGTGCGATGTTTTTAATTCACCATCATTAATTCAAGCTTTGCGAAAATTTCTAGATTTCCAGACTTGTTAAGCGAAAAAACTTCTTAAAAAATTCAGAATTATTCAAAATACATTTATTTATGTATTTTAAGATGTAGAAGTAATAATATAATGCGATTGATACTGCAAAATCTAGAAAAAGTATAGCATATATATGAACATTTAGATAATAAAAAAAATTCAAGGTTTAATTTTGAGGGAAAATTCAAGTGAATTAAAATATTATTTTTTTCCGGCAGTTCTTCAAATTAATAGTATTTCTTTTTCTCCTACTTTAATTGCATTGTGATAAACGTCGGAAAGGTTTATAATTTGTTTCACATTTCAGTACCTAATGCAATACATTTCTTAAAAAGTACAATTTATCAAATAATAATAGAAACGATAAAACATGAATTTCTGTCCCATTACTAAGACACGGTGATAATATTGACAAAATTTTTTAAACATTTGACTCAGAATATTTCAGTCTAAAATAATGCTTCTATTCTATTTTTAAGAACAGACGGTTACGTCTACAATTAGCTTTCAAAGAACAGTTACATCTGTGGGTTTTGATGATGAATACTTGACGTCGGTTTACTTTCAGTTCAGTAGGAACAAAAAAAGATTTAAAAAACCCATCATTCTGTTTTCCATTGCCATCAAAGAAACGACCGGAATAAACCTTTGTCTACTTGCCAAAAATTGTCGCTGTCTTTGAAACGATGCTTCTCCTGAAGTCAGAAAATGAGATAAAGGTTTATTTTTATTACAGTTCCTCAAAAAGGGCTATATATTTTCATTGATTTGAACTATCAAGGGGACTTTAGAGGAGGTATTAAAATCAATTCCATGCTCCTATTATCTATGTGAAGCATGCTATTGATTTATATGTATAGTTTTCTTTAATTTGTTAAACCTTTTTTAGTACTTTAAATCAGTTACTGACATAACTCTGCTATAAAACAAAGAACCTATTATTCTTGATATACCTTTTTTACAAAGTTTCGTATTAATTTAGCAAAACATATTTACTTTTTTCGTTTATTAAATATAGTTTGCTGTAGAATAAACCGAAACGTATGGTACAAATAATTAAATATTACATATTTTGTGTTTAAAAAAAATATATGCAATAAAAAATGTATATAATTTCAAAATAAGTATGATATAAGTCATAATTAATATGAGATTCAACTTTAGAAGAATAAATTACAGTGCTAAAATTAGAAATAATTTAGAATGCAAATACTAAATACAATATTCTAAGCACGAAGACCAAATCCGTTCATCGTAAAGAGAATATAACATGTTCCTTTTAATTAATATTGAGATAGTATATTTTGAGGGAGAGAGAGAGAGAAAGAAAGATAAAACCTCTTACTGTTTCTATTCATTTCAGTGAAGATGCAAGCAGTAATGTTAATTGCGAATTTACCCAGTAGTCATACTGATAGCTAATTAAGAACAAGTATATTTCTTAATTACAACTTAGGACTCAGGTTATACAATGCTGGATTTTAACTGTTGGTGAACTAAAAGCTAACATATTAAATAATGAAAAATAGTCTTTTATTCACCAACATTTCTTATTAATCAGCCTATAGTACCTTGGAATAAACCTTTATTAATTAAGAAACCTTTCACTTACAAACACATAGTTTTTTGGCCTTTAGCACTAATTAGATTTTCCTTTTTGCTGCATATGTGACTGTTTGACTTGGGGATAATTTAGAATTTTGTATCAATAGTTTATAATTAATGGTAAAATTGTATAATTTCAAAGAAAAAGGTAATTTAAAAAAATTCACATAATATATACGTGTATAACTTAGTTTGAAGTTTGTAATTCTTTCGAGACAACATATCTTCTATATTAACCAGTTAAATCATTAAAGCAAGTACGAAATTTCATTTACAGTTTCATATCAGTTTTGTAGTACCAGTAGTGTGTTTAAAGGTTCAATTAAAATATCTTCTACTTATTATCACATTTTAATATAAGTGAAAACGTTTTAAAAAGGGTTTCAACAAGAAGTTTTAGCTTACAATATTTATTATCAAAAGTGTTTAACGAACCCGTTTTTTTAAGAGATATGCAACTGTCATTTATTTATTTCTTCAGTGTACGGACACACAGAGGAGAAGATATGAACACTCCAATGTTTATGAATGAATTGTTTAAATTCTATAAACCAAATATTCGCATTAGGGATGTTTCAAAAGAATCATAGTAGCACTTAGTACATAGATCAAATTGAGAAATATATATGTACAACTAATGTACATATGTCTTGTACAATTTATGATTATGAATGTTAAATATCATTAGAAACAATACAATTGAAATTTTGAAAGGTAATAGCTTTGACATAGTCTTGTGCCATGGATTATGGAATTATATATAATATGCAATTCAAAATTGTTCTCCGTATCGTTTGAAATTTAACAACTCTGTATCGCTATTGTATGTTGATTTGATAAGTTACTGCACGGCTCTTTCCTATTTCAGGATTAATAATTTAATTTTTTTCTTTCTTTCTGTGAAATTACACAAATATAATCCAGTTATAATACCTATGAAGAGAAAACAGAAATACTCAGATAATAAATTTGTAATAATATAAATATGTTATTTTGAACAATGATATTGAATTGTGAAATGCTCCTAAACGATCAGATTAACTATAATGGAAATAAAATAAATTAAAAGGTTTTTTTTTTATTGTAATTGATGAGAGAAAATAGGAATTTTAAATGCAAATTTGATACTTAAAACTGAAGTGCTCACTCGCATGTATCCATTCTGTATGTTGTAGTCTCACATGTTTAACATCTAACCAATTTTCAATTTCGTGGAGAGATCTAAACTTTACTAGAATTTTCTTCACCAATAGTCAATATCATGTGTCTGTTGAAGGTGAAAGCAAAAAAGTACCCTATTTGGAAGACTCCTGACACGAAGCAAAATAAAAAATAAGTGAAAGCAAAATACTACTATATTTGTAAATCTGACACAAAGATTGACAGTATTGGTATGAAATTGAATGCTGGATTGTAGATTTGGACAGTTAATTTTCAAATGGTGGGATAAATTGTGGAGCATACTATACTTTGTTTTTACAGAAATAAGTTATAAATGCACCAATTGAGTGAATATATAAATCCGACGTTCTCTATGCAGAAAAAGAAGTAAATAGTTCCTGTTGCGAATTTTAAGTGAAATACTCGAAGAAAAGTCAAGTATTTGCATGAAAAAGTAGAGTGTGTGTGTGGATTGTAGGATTTATGAGGCGACAGAGATGCTTCTCACATATTTGTCATACCAAGATATGTGCAGAATGAAAGAAAACTTTTAAGATAAACATCTCACCCAGTGAAGAAGACTGGAAAAGAGGAGTCTTCGGAGGAGTTTCTTCCCCCAGGCGGCAGATGGCGTCGTTTGTCAAGAGAATAGTGACCACAAATGTTGCCAGTGGCTGACGGTCAGAGGCTAACGAGGTGATTTGTCCGCTGGATCTTCCACTCCCGGGACCTTATCAGCGGACACTCAGCCAGAAAAATGTCGCGACCGTGACGTCATGAGGGACATTATTGTCACGTGACGAAACTTAGACAAAGATGGTTTTCCCAAGTTCCAAAGAAGCGTTGACATACTTCCGCTTAATGCTTGATCTATCGAATACTTAGAAGTTTTTTGGTGCTGTTTCTTTAGCGTGCAGATGTGTTGAAGTAGTTGCGGGAGAAAAAATGGCGTGTATGTGTGGAAAAGGTTTCAGTCTTCGAAGATTATTATTGGACGAATAATTTCTTGTTATGGCTGAAATGCGATTTGCACTCAAAGAAGGAAGATGGGAACATTGAAATTTCTATAAGATTCTAAAATATAATTTTTTGTTTCTGTGATATTTATTTCCCTATTCTACCATCGATTGGATTGGAAATAAAAGATGGAAGATAACACTTTTAATGTTTCTACAGGATGCTGGACTGTATTTTTTTTATGATTATAAGAAATAAAAATGTTTTTACTTGTGGTTTCTCTATCGTTTCTGAAGTTGTTTTTACGATAAATTCAGAGATTAAAAATAGCATTGGCTACAAATTATTTTTTAAATTTTACATTTAAAATTTAACCGATTGTATTAGATTTATTACAAATATCCCTTTGGAGTTTTTATTTAAATCCATTGCATGCTATTCATGTGATTTTCTTATTTAATGTAAAGTATTAATTTTCTTATAAACAGGCAACGATGCTCTTAATGTTTTATGAACGTTTTTGATAAATAAGATAAAAATAACGCATTATGGTACTTTTTAACACTCATTTGAATGCTAAGAACCTTACAAAAACATGAACACGCATTTCAAACCTGAGAAGCAAAGTATTCAACTACCTCTTACAATGATGCTATTTATTTTTTTATTAGTGGTGTGTGTGTGTGTGTACTAATTATAAAAAAAACTATCAAATTTACCTGATCTTACTCGCGTTGGAATTGATTAACTTGTCTACTGAAACAATGACCACAATAATCGCTTCTTTCTGTCGTTAAAAATACTAACATCCTTTAAGTGTTAACTACTGAATTAACTACTTTTGATTTTTATAACCTCTCCAACTTATTTTGGTCAATGAATACATAACCATTTAGATAAATACATTTGATATACTACGTCACTTGTCTGTAGCTACAAAAGGTGAAAACTACAAAATTCGATTTTGGGAATTTCGTTGTTGGGACTGGAGAGTCCCTTCTTAATTTTATTTCCTGTAAAATTCTTAAAAATGACGAAACTACTTCAGAATTCATAGTTTAATACCAATATTTTTTTACTTTTTGCTCTATTACACCAGGTTAGCGAATATTTCGAATATCGTTATCCTTAAGGGGATGGGTATATAGGGGGATTTCTCTCTCTCTCAAGGTATTCATCACTAAATTTTTTATGAAGGTGATTGCATTTTTACTTTAAATTTCCATTTATTGGCTTATATAACAGAAGAAAGTTTTAAAATTCAATATTTTTAATAAAAAAAAAGTTAACCCCTTTTTATTTTTCAAAAAATGAGAAGTTTTTTTTAAACAAAATGGTTGTTTTTAAAATATTTCTAATAGTAAAATAAGTTGATTAAATATGGCTTCATCTCATTAAGTAGGTAATCTTCATCTTCAGTCTTTACAATAAAAATTTTTTAATAATTAATGTCATTATTTCGATTTTCCTAACATTGATATACTTTTAAAAATAATAAACTTCCATTTGAAATGTGCTTTTCTTTCAGATGTCTTTTAGAGTTAAGTGAATTGGAATTAAATGAACAGAAATTACATTTTAATAAAAGTAAAAGTAGACTTAGCAAAGTAACTACTTTGCAATCATAAAAACCGAACGAAATAATATTAGTGCCGGTGAGAATTATGTCGTTCTGCAGAAACAAATTCATGCTTTTTATGTCATGATCTTAAAACTTTATCACAATTTCCAACTAAAAATGGAACAAAATTTAGTAAAATTTAATTAAATCCGAACAAAAAGAAACAGAAAAAAATTTTATTTCACAGGGGAAACACATTCAAGTGTTCATATCGTTACGCATACGTTACACCATAAACAACCTTCAACATTTCAAAGATCAGTTTTGAATGAAAATCACAAAATTAATATATTAATAGAATTTATATTCTGTAGAAATATTTTTTTAGTTATTTCTTGCGATGTACATTGCTTAAATACATCCCAGATTCTCCTAAACTTCAAAATTACGATTGATTTTAGTATGGGTGTTCAGATGTTTTGGCGTGAAAATTCCTTAAAAATGTAGTCCAGATGAGTGTGAATACTCATGGTATGCAAAGTTTCAGGAAACGACACAAAGCGTTTAGGCACACATAGAAACATACAAACTCCAAAAACGGAAACCACAGATTTTGTTTAATATTGATTAAAAAAGGATAAATTGCTTGAAATGGTGCGAAAAATTCAATACACATATAAAAACTTTATTTTTATTTATAAAGATTCCTTAATCATAACCAACAATCCAATTATAAACTCTTGAATAATATTTAACCATCTGAAACTCGTATATTTCCAATATATCAATGAAGTTTTACTTTACATATTTAAGCTATTGGTGACATTAATATGACGGATGCAAAATTGTTAGCAAATGTAAAATAATTTCATTCATTTTGTAAATTTTTTATGTATTCTGAAAAATGAATATTCGAAATTTGTTACAAGTTACAAACTAAAATTTTAAATTAAAACTCAGATAAAATACCATGTTCATTATTAAACCTACCCGTTTTAAGAGCGCGGAAGCTGTCTTGAGGTGCTACAGATTTTACCCGAGCTTGCAGTTTTGTTCTAGGCAGCTTTGATTCATCAGTGTTGATCATTTCAATAGCTTTCCGGAAGGCTAAGTCTTGCTGGTTGTCGTTTGTTTCGAAAAGACCTCCTAAAATGAAATAAATAACATTTTGATAACAAATATTTAAGTACTTTAATTTTATTCAAAACGTGAAATGTAACGCTTAATACTTGATGGAGGCAATAAATGTGATAAATAGAGGCGTTAAACAGAAAAAAACCCACAATAAAGAAAAATGGCTTACTTTATTTTTATTGGATTAATGTATGGACAATATCTACTATCGTGCAGCATAATATCACGTGCCCATCATAATGTTCTTAATAAAAATATTACACTTGCTTTACTTGTTTTCTCACACGATACATATTTTAAGGCTCAATGTCAACCAAAAATCGTTTACTTTGTTTCAAAATTACTATTACCTTAGAAAAATATTTTTTCCAATGTGAATTTAAAAATATATAATGTGGTAAAAGCGAATTTACTACAACCCTAGATATTTTTGACAATGGATTTAAATCTTACCATATAATTTCCTATTCTATAATAAAATGGTATGTGGAAAAAAATCTGAAATTTACACATTCGTGGTCTTAGAATAAGGGATACGATTTAGAAATGTGAATGTTTAGTACTACGCTGGCCAATCGTTAAAAAATATGACAATCTGAGCTGGAGGAACACATTTTTGCTTTCATTCGTATATAAATGAACCTAAATTAATTCGGTTTGCTCTTCGCAGCAGTCGTGCATGCACTATTAAACTTTTGTTTGTCTTCTAGAAATAGGTTACGGTAGGCGAGTATCACTTCTCTGTATCCTAAAATTTGAATATTTGTGTGCAAATATTACTTACTCGACTTGCCTTGGCTGCATTCCAATGTTATTTTTATATCTTTATGCAGTGCATCGTTTGAAAGATTCAAAACTGAAAGCGTTGCGGAATAGCAAATCTTTACGACATTCGATAAAACATTTGAATTCAAACTGCAGCAAAAAACATTTCATTCCTTCCCATTGCAAGGGGTTGCATAGCGATTTCATCTTTACAACGAAAGAGAGAATGCTAAATCTGAAGTTACACCAGTTTACTACCGGCTGCTTGGCATTATACCAAAATCGGACAATTCTTCTCATTCGAAATGTTTGTGAAGGAAAGTAGTTAATGTTATTCCTTAGCGAATACTTGAGGTTAGGGCAATGTCTAATGTTTCACCCAATACTTGTCTAAAGAGTAAAAGTATATTGATCTTCCTTGTTGTACATTTTTGTTCATTTGTTTTAGTTCGCAATTCTTAAAGAAAAGCATTTGAAGGGGAAATAAGAGAAATTAAACATACGAAAGAAAATTATGTAAACTTCCTTTCATATGAAAAGTATGAAAAAAGCGAGTAATTATTTTGTTATTTATTATCTTTTAAATTAGTTTTAAAAATTGTACATTATTTTAAAGAAATTATTCTTTAATATTTGAAAATGATTTGTTATTTTTAAAATTATTTTAATGTTATTTTTCAAAAATATTTATTTTTTAAAAAAGTATTTGATTTTTTAAAAATTATTTGATTTTTTAAAAAGTATTTGATTTTAACGAATTCTTTGATTTTTAAAAAATATTTGATTTAAAAAAATTGTTTTATTAGAATTCATTAAAATGTTTTTATTTTTATTATTTTTAATTGCATTAACACAGAAATTTGTACACATTTTTATGATGTATTATTATTTAGGTTGAATGATCATGATTGTTATAATTATTTTGAATTACATATTTTACTGTACAGATTTTCTATATATTCTTTCCATTATTTTTTATGTATTGTATTTATCACAATTTGGCTACTAACATGAGTTATAATAAACGTGTTGAAAGGAAATAATGCTGTTAGAATCCATATAATTAGAGGGTGAAACATTTATATAACATTAATAATCATAAAAAAATCTACACACAGATTTTACATATTATTCTATAACCTATGAAGTGACGTCTGAATCAAACAACAAACTGTTGAACTGAGCAATTTCTGAAATTATATTTTGAATCCCCTATACTCATATGAAGATGTATAGCTACGAGAAAAAAACCGAATATACTTCTTTATACATGTATTGGGCAGCGGTAGGTAAGTTTGAAGAGCATTGGATTAACGGAGGGTTAAGTGTTCAAAATACGATCTAGCCTAGGGATTCTCAACCGGTGGTACGCGTACCACTGTTGGTACGTAGCAACTTTTCAGGCGGTACGCAAGGATGATACGAGCGACCCAAATGTTCTGCGAAGTGTGTTCGATTTTTTAGTATGTATAACCACGTTATAGTAAAAATTGGATTACGTGAAATCAATTTTGTGATTAACGTTTTTATGAAATTGTAATAAATGTTTGCTGCTGATTATCTATTTCTATTCAATAATATTCAAGTTTCGCACTAAAAATTCATTTTTGATTATGTTAATCTTCGAGGTTTTTTTTTTGCGGGGGGGGGCTTAGTTTGTGCAAATTATTTAAAATTATTTGTTGTTAGACCTGTGAGTAGTAAAAAATAAAAATGTAATTTTAAATAATCGTTTTAAATAATCCTTTATTAAAACATCATTAATACGAAATACAAGTGCATTAATCATAAAATGCGAAGCTTTTTTAGTATTTTAATTAAAATAAAACATGCCACTGGGCACTTTTCTGACATTCGATATATGTTTCTAAAAAAATATAGGAGTGGTGGTACGCCAAAAAATTCTAAAAATTTCAAGTGGTTCGCACAGTTACTAAAAGGTTGGGAACCCCTGATCTAGCCTATTACCATGGTGTACACAGGGACTGGTACACGTTACCACCGTCTAAAATATCCTCACATTGACCTGGTATCGCAGTTTGGAGAATGGGTTACCACCTCATGTGTTTTTCTAGTCATCTGACCGTGGCTCATCATTACGAGGTGTTGTTCTTGTATATTTCCCAGCAGGATTGATCCCGAACCTTCAGCAATATCCCGTTGATTAGTTCCAGTACGCCATTAATTAACTACCTACCGTGTCAATGCATCATTCATAATAAAGCATATTAAAAGACATTATTTCAGGGTGGATGGTCAAGTTATATGGCACAAGGAACGCTTTGGATACACTGAGATTTAAAAAATACATTAAATGGATGTCCACACGCAAGAACTGTGACAGGAGAGAAAAATATAACCATGTAGGAATTGAAACCGATAGGACCACATACAACATGTAGAATACTAGGGCAGTGGGCAAATCAACTGACCCACGGTATCTTCATTTGCTAGTGAGTTGTATCTGCTACAATTAATATCCATCATATTTATAATTGTGCTTATCTACATAACAAATTGTGTATATTTTATATAATTTTTAACATGATGGTATCTGTGATATAGTTTAATAAAGGACTTTTTATGGTTATACGAAATTTTAGCTCACTCACCACCTTACTTTGTAAGAAAGAGTGGTGGGTACTAAATATTATACAGCTTATATCCCTATGGAATATAGCAATCCCGCTAGAGACATAATATTAGCTTTAATCGGTTAAAACATATCCCATTTAAATCAGGTATAACATTTCTTTATTTCCTCCACAATTCCCACAGCTGAATTTACCAACTAAATCAAATACCTTATAAGCTAATTCACGATATCAGCAGTTAATCATTTAAATTACATCAAGTCTAATATAGCATTCAGCATCTTTGACAGAAATGATTGATGATGATTTGAGTTCTTTTTTGTGATGCGTATCTTTTTACAAATAAATATACATCTGAAACCTAATATCCCTGTCTTCGAGTTGCTTTTTATTAGCTTTCATTTAATCACCAATTACATTTCATCACATTCCGTACACCTAATAACGAATCGCATTTATATCAAATAATAGAAAAACTATTTTCTTTATATTTTCAAAAAAGATTTATTCAATTCTCCCGATTACTTCCAGAGGCATTATGCTTCTGCACATCAAATATTCATCAAAGGAAATGGGGGGACATTATGATAACTTTTGATATTTACGAACAGTGAATTGAACTTAAGTGATTCAAGAAGTATTTTATTGGAAAGCGGAAATTAGACACGGAATTACTTTAGAGACAGAATAATTTAAAAATAGAACCTTTTTGAGGTTTTGTGTTTGCTTTATTTCTCCCCTTATAAGAGATTAAAAGCCCGTTCAAGTTTTCAGAATGGATTGAGTTCAAGGATATATCGAATATTATGTAAGTTTTTAAAGTTAGCTTCGGTATTTTTATTCTAATTTACTCGTATTTTTGGTATTCAGAAATCAAAGAGGAAGAAAGAATAAAAACAATGATAGGTTCTAATTCAGTTTCAAACATTTTATTGTATTCGATATAATAAAACACGTTTCTTAAATGTTAAGAAAAGGAACTCTTGTAGCAGTCCAGGACTTTGAATTTAATCAACCACGCTTAAATAATTCGAATTTGGAATGACTTAATTTCACATACTTTTCTGTACCCATTTGCTACGTACTGTAATCAATTATACTAAGCAATAACTGGAGAAGGATTATCTAGAGAGAATTCACAAACAACTTATTTATTTAAATTTTAGTTTAGCCTTTGAAATTAATACGAACGTGATTTATAACTGACGTGCATTCTTCATTACTGCCAATGTATTCTTCATTACAATAGAACTAATGAAGATAATTTCATTATGTAGAAGAAATAGCAAATGTGAATTTTAAATATTTATATTATGATTTTAATTTTAAATTGGAGTAAGCAAAGTAAATATTTCGCTGCACAGAAAACTTTCGATTATCCAAGAAATTGAGTGGCACCTCAATAACGGATAAGCGAATTCCACGGATAAACCGCAAAATGGCTTAAAAGGGCACAAGTCAACACGAAAATGCTAAAAAAAAAATTTATTTATATTAGTGTTCCTATGAATACAATTATGTTATATAATTATTCACAAAAAATCAGTTATTTGTTTTTGAGTTAAAACACCTCTTTTTTATTTAAAGATTAAAGTTTTTTTCAAGAAACTTTTGTCACAAAGTGACATTGGATGAGCCGTAAAGTGGATAATCCATCTGTGGATAATCGGGAGTTTATTCATTGTATATGGCTAATCTTCAGAATAAAGAGAGAGGCGCCCTGTATAAATGATTGTATCCATCCTTTATAATCATGTTAGATTATAGCTATACTCTTTCATGTTACATTTGTATTATTAATATGCAGTAAATTGTTAGAAAACTCTATTAGTATTGTAAGAACCTGTTAGTTATTGTAAGACAACTGCGCAATCAGACTAATCAGGTATTATTTAGTATATAATTGATGCTAAAATTGCTCTTGTCTCAAGAGCTGGGTGCTATATTTTTATTTCCTCCAAGTAAAATCAATAACAAAAGCAACAAAAACAAACTACGGTTTCGGATTGCTGCTTTCGGTCAAGAATAACAAAATTACAGGACACCGTGGAAGTTATTATTCATTTAGAAAATAAAAATATCAGACTGAAAATTTCTGACTCATCTCTCTCTTTGGATGATATAATTTTTAATAATTTTTTTTAGTTAACTACATTCGTGTCCATAAATTAAGGACAATTCAGAATCACACGGAAATCGAACTAAAAAGTAAAAATTTCCCCTGTAGAATTATCGCACATATATTCAAGAATAATATCCAAATTACAAGAAGCCATCAGATGACAACGATAGTACGTCACAATGACGAGAGTGTAAGAGAGGTGTATATAAGAAATGGCAGCAAAGAAGTAAAATTTTTCACAAGCGTTCTGTAAGCCGCTCAGCGCCACAACCGAATAGTTATAGCATATACGATGCACGTCAACCATTTTTTACGCGGTAGAATTGTCGGCCGCCTGGAATGTGGGCATACTCAGACGAAAGTTTCAGTGGAACTTATATATATATATATATATATATATATATATATATATATATATATATATATATATATATATATATATATATATATATATATATATATATATATATATATGCTCGCAGGCCATTCAGATGTGTTCCGCTCACGGCAACTCACGGTCACCAGCGGTTAGCCTGGAATAGAGAACATGCAATGTGGACATCGTCACAGTGGGCTTGTGTGTTTTCCGAAGAGTCCAGGTTTAGCTTGCAGTCTGATTCACGCCGGACGTTCATATTGAGAACGCCAGGTACACGCTACCAGAAAGACAACATGATTCAACGACACCATTACGGTGTTGCACGATTTCTCGTTTGGGGCGGTATTATACTGAGCTCCACAACAGATCTACATGTCCAAATCGGAACCATGAGAGGCCAAATTTATTGGGACATCATTCTGGAACCCCATGTACGTTTGTTTAAGGGTGCCATGTGAGCAGAGTTTGTGTTTGTGGATGACAACTTAGTTCTCACCGTGCAAACAGTGTAAACGAATGCCTTGAATCTGAAGATATCACCCGTATGGAATGGCCAGCATTCTCATCTGACAAGAATCCAATAGAGTATGTGTGCCACATGCTTGGCTGACGAGTTGCAACTCGTCAACCACCTCCTACATGTTCACTGGAACTTCGGAGGACATTGCTTGCTGAGTGGAGTGATATTTCCCAAGATCAGCTCGATAACTTGTTCCCAGCATACCTAGGCCTTGTACGGACTGTTTTTCATCGTCTGAGAGACATTCAATGTATTAACCACCATACCAACCTTGTCATGGTAAGTTTCTGTAAGGTCAGAATTTTTTGTAATTGCTCCAGTGAGCAAAAATCGTAGTTTTTATGGTATCATACAAACACCATCTTTTATGTTTAATAAATGGGCTTTATGAATAAGACACGTTTGTTTTATTTCTAAACCTTTAAATGACGGAGCTGGCATTATCCTTAATTTATGGACATGAGTGTAGAATAGTATCTAGCGGTTGAAAATTATTTGAATTGATCGACGTTCAAAAATGAAGTGATCTATAGTAATTAAATAATATGCTTTTAATAAAGCTTAAATACTATGTTCTTGGCAATTTATTAATTATTTCTGGCAATAAAACTGGAAATTTATTTTATTCCCTTCGTTATATTTTACTTATTTCTGGAGCATAATGTATACATACTTGCAAATACACTTTCTAAATATTATTTGTCTGCAAAAGCCGTCAACATCATAGTTTATTTGACAAATAAGATATTTATTTGCACAGAAATCGTGACTTAGTTTCTCTCGAATGAGATATTTGTGTACACTTTCGTACAAAATGTTATTCTAGTTGCAAGGGAATGAGAATTAGAGATGTATTGAAGGAAATACAGACACATATCGTTACTTCTAGAAACTTCTAACATATTTTCAGAATTCCTACTGATTTATTTTTTGAAACACAAGATATATATATATATATATATATATATATATATATATATATATATATATATATCTCATTGCTCCGTAAAAGTCACAGAATACGTTGATGGCGATATTTTATTTTCAGTTTTAAAGACACTTTCTGGAAACTTTTTGCAGACGTTTACTTGTGTTGGATAAAAATAGGTTTTAACTGGTGGTGTAAGCAACTTCTGTGCAAGTAATGCAACCAAGAATTTTATCCTAACTTGTATCTTCCTAAAAGGAATATTTTACGAAGATAGTAGCCTATTTGAATGTAGAATTATGCTAGTTTAGTTGCAAAACTCAAGACTTTTTCAAAAGAGAGGAAATATATCTATATTTTGAGAAATATATTATAATAAAACTAAAGCTCAAAACTTTTCGACATGTATAGAACAAAGCTGAAAACCTTGTCATATTATAAGGTCCAAATAAATTATTAGTAACTGCGATAATATTACTTGCAAATGCAGGAATTGTATTTATCTTATTTAATGTCAGTTATTTAATATGAATACTTCGTGAAATTTAAAATTTCTTAAATATCAGCTTTCCCCTCTTTTATCAACTGAAACAGATCCGACAACAAACTTACAAAAAATCTCAATCATTTAATGCTAAATTTTTTTATATCTAATCATTTTCAAATTCATCCCTTCATCAATGTTAAAATTTCCATTTTTACTATTTCATATGACTAATAAAAGATTAGAACTGAAAACTTTTATTGCTAAACATAAACTATTTCTCCATACGGACTCGATGGTACATTCAATGGCGCACACATTAACTATTCAAACTGTAACATCTCTTGGACTTGTTAAATAAAGATAAAAATATGATTCGTTAAAACCTCGAAAAAGATAGGGAACATTTTTAATACATTTTACAAACCCAACATAAGATCATCTCCATAGTACTTTATCAACTGTTACACATTTTTCCAATTAAAAATATCAATATCAAAAGTTTTAAATACTACATTACGCGGTGGAATGATTTTTAACTATGAGAAATTTTTAATCTCAACCAATCTTTTTCAAGACATCCATCTATTGTGTCTGTGAAGATAAAAAATTATGAAAAAATTATCGATCCCCACAATAAGCATATCGCACCCCGGCAAGAAAAGTAACACAACTCAAAAGGTTTTTAACTTTAGGTAAGTATTTATGGTGGTAACTTCTATTATATTCTATAGAATAGTAATATAACATTATGGTGCACCTCATGCATATTTTTCAATGACATAACATAACAATTTTTATTTATTGACTTGTGTCACTTTTTTTGCCTGGAAGCTATATAATTACTGGTAACCTCAATATTGTCAAAAATGCCTCATTTAGACAACACAAATCAAAAGACTCATCAAATTTAGATCTCTGCTTAAAATTTAAAAAAATATTCTCACTCAAAACTTTTCTTCAAGACTGCTTCTCCTGCCTTAATATGTCGAACAATTTTTTCGCATTTGAAATTTTTCATCAAATGAAAATGGTAGCTGTATATCGTTTTTTTTAATTCGGTTCCTCTACTTCTTTTAGAACTAGCGACTTCACTATAGCATAAATTAAAAATTCCGTTTATAACATACAATATTTGCATGATTACCTCAATAGATAACTAACTGCAATTTTTTTTGTAATAAAATTAATCTAAATCTGATTTATGCAGAACGCAATTGCTAAAGAAACGAATATGTCATATTATTGTAAAAAAAAATATTGATTTCAATAAAACTTAATGATTTAAAAATTACAATGTACTCTTCCCTTCGTTACCATAACCCATAGTTTTCACAAAATCCAACAGCATTTAAATACATTGTTTGTAGCACTAACCTAACCTACATGTTTAACCCATAACACGCGCACACAAAATTGTTCTTTAACTTATAAGAACTATTTTTAATGCCGACTTTTTCTTAAAGAAAACTGTTGGATAATGAATAATAACACGACAGTTCTTCGTTTTATTTTAATGATATTAATATTATCAAAATAGATTATCCTTAGACTTTAAAGATCTATTCACCAGCATACCTCTTAATAACCTAATTGAAGTTATTACTTCACTGAATTCAATCCATTTTTTCTAGTAGTTTCTATTTCTTACATTCCTTTATATGATCAGGTAAAACCAACGCAGTAAACTATGTAATTACCACACTCTCTTAAATTAAGAAATGTAGGACATACATAATGTAAATAAATACATTTTAAAGCAACATATATCTACGTTACCATAACGCTCAAAGAGCGTAAAGCTTTTATAAACTTTATGGGAGTTATGTGTCGTTTGTAGGTAGTTGCAATCGGTATTACGATCTGTAATTTTTTATCTAAATAATAAGTGCGAAAAAGGTCACAGAACAACCAGTTGCATCTGTATACAAAAAAAAATCTAATTTTTAGGCAACTATCGTTTTTGAAAGCGTACAATTTTCATTTCAGTCAGTGTCGTCAGTAGAACCGTAGCTATCGATAATAGATAGATTTCGATATTTCAGTACTCTTTTCTTTGAAGTAGCAAGGACATCCGATTTAATTTTCATCATCATGTAGGTTGTGACCGTAAGTTGAGCAATGCAGACTGAACTGTTTAGTATTGAATCCTTTACTGACGTTTCACAGAACGCGTACACAAAAGGTATGATGCGATCGAATTTCGTGTTTCGTGAGTTGGAGGCCCATTAAACAGATAATGGGAATTTAATCAGCTCTGAATATAGCCCAATTACAATTATCGAAATTCATAAATTCTAGGAGGATTTGAAGATTTGTGAGAAGCGTAGGTGTTATGGCAGTAATTGTATTTCAATTATACATATATGGATAAACAAGTAATTCCAATAAAAATACATCAACATATCAATTGAAGTGTAAGTATGCATTATGGAACACAGCAATATCTTGACAGGTAATTATCAAAATCCTTCGGAATTTCCTTAAACTACTTTGGAGTAAGCAGGTAACAATATTATTTTTTAGAGAAAAGAAAAAAAATAATCCATAATTATTTCATCTCGTTATTGATCATAAAATAAATATATCATAAATAATCGTTGTAAATGTGGCTTTTGTAACTGTAAATGTTAACACCTTTCTGTTTGTGGTAGATAAATTCCTTATGTGTTACATATTAGATTCCATCTTTTTCAAATCGACAGTTTCGATGCTGTTTAGTACAACTAAAAATATTTTTTAAGTGATAACCAATTTTTAACACATGAAACATAGTTACTTTTGTCTTGACTTGACTTTCAAAAAAGGATGTTCTCTTAATTTTGACAATTTTTATTAAAATCAGGTTCCTTTTTATTTCCTATATAAACAAGACAAATTCAATTAAATGAGTTCAAACAATTCAAAACATTCGTGAGAAACTAGATTGCATGGATGAAAGCATTCCGTCACTCAGTTTTAATTATATGAGGAATTATTAGTCCGGGAATGATGTATATTTAATCATATTAGTAAGTGAGACGTTGTGATAACTACTGTAATGTCAATAGTAATGTCTGCTGTTCGTTAGATGTGCTCTTCTGTATTGTTTGGGTTATTTCTTGGGAGTTGTGCAGGTTTGGCTTCAATGAATCTATGTAATGGCAGTGTCTCTCTTACACATACATCAGTTGTAAAGCCCTCTCTCCTTCTGTCTCTCGAAACAACAAGAACATACGTCCAGTTTCTCTCACCACAAGCATGATAAATATATCTTCCTTCACTTTATTGGTCTTTCTTAACCCGGCGTTAGTCGCGCCACTTTTTGTAACGTGAGTAGGCGCGCCGGTCTTTTCGACCGAACAATTTTTATAACAGATAGAAACTGTTTCTGGAATAACCAAACACTTTTATGGATACATATCAATAAAAAGTATTTAAAAAGTTATTTTTAAACATAAATCGCGATGGCAATCAAGTGGCAAATGCATAAATTCTAGAAATTAATTTTAAAGTATGAGAAGATAATGTAAACAAATAAACATATTTTTATGTAAAATTAAACAATTAAAATTTGTTTAATAATTAGTAATGAATTATATGTAATAACAGATATTTAATTATGATTAAGAAAAAAATGAATTATATATAATAACAGATATTTAATTATGATTAAGAAAAAAATGAATTTATATTTGTGAATTTATAAATATTTTTTACTATATTTCCAATTCTGCTCTGTCAATTTGAGAACACTCAGTACAAACTGTTTGTGCATGTTCCCTGCAAATATATTTGCAACAATCGCGACATGTTTGTTGCATTTTTTTATTTTTTGTGTTGCCAGCCAGCCAGCACCGAAAAAACGTGGAGAAATGAATATGCACTCTCCTTCCTATTTGGACTAACGTCAGTAGGCGCGCCGCGGTCAGTTTGACCGAACTTCCCTTTCGGATACCATAACTTCCAGGAATTTCACAAGAAAGTGACCAAACGGGGGGGGGGAAGTGCTAGAGGACACTTTGAAGGTCAGCTACACAATGTCATTCCTCTTTATTTAAAAAGTACGGGAAGATACAACAGAAAGAGCATGCACTTTCGGGGAAATGACCAATGCGCGACTAACCGCGGGTTAAGTCAAGCTTCAATGAAATTGTTATTGTTTTGACCAATGCCAGCGAGACCATATATACTTCATTCACTACATTTGGGTTTATTAATGATCTTTCCTGTATCTTCTGGTTGAGAATTATATTGGCACTATGGAGTATGCAGAATCAAATCTAATATATATTATGAAATAAATCTTTCGTATATAGCAATATATTACTAACCAATTTCTTTTAAACATTTATCATACGTAATTTTTGAGATAGATTTAAAATGGTCGTTTTCTGAAAAATAGAAATATTCACTTTTACTCGTAAATGAACTTTAATAGTTAAGTTTAATTTATGTTTCGTTACTTCAGACACACAATTTATCCAAAAATTATGTACAAATCAAAGAGATAAACTTTACTGGTATTGTTATATTACTGATAATCGCAGGAGTTGATTGAAATAACCAAATTCACTCATTATACCCTCTCTCTTATGTATTTCCATCAGGATGCTTATCGTGGCAACACATATAATTTTATCTTAGAGTATATTTTTTTTCATTTTGTTTAGAATTTTTTTGTCATTAATAGCGATATTTCAACATAAATTCAATAATTTCTGTGATTAGAACATAATTGTTTGTCACAACAAATTATTAAAGTAAAATTATGGTCACACACAGAAAGTTAAACTGACCAAACCAACTAACCCTGTTTACAGAAGTGTTCCAGAATAATTTTATCGTATGAAATACCCAAGGTCGTATACCTTTTTATAAGGTGAAGCAGATGATTTGCTTCACTGCTTGCAAGACTGCAAGCTCGAGTCGCAACTCCGAGAGGGACTAGACTATATGAGATCAACCTAGTGACATCAAACATCACACGCTGAGTCTCCAAGTGATAAGCCGATTGGGTTAATTGGTATGTCAAACAACACTTGGAGTTAGAAAAAAAGATTCAGGCATCAGGACGAAGACAAAGTATGTAGCTTCACGTAGTCTAACACTTGTGACTATCTTCAAAATAAGACATACATGCCAATGGATAAATTTCCTCTTGTAGCCCTTCATGCTTATGCCCTATCCAGGCTGTACAACAGTAGGAAGAACAGATAAATATGTATGCATATCTAGTGTATACCGATTTAAAGAACACCTATTTAGATCCCTGTGAGGTTGATCTAAAGGACATCTACCTTCGTTCTTACTAGATCATAAATGAGGAAGCCTTGTCAATCTTCAATGGTCGGCAAGATATGTTTTCACCGTATGAAAAGCGATTTTAGTATTTATTCGTCGAAACCTGTGTCAGAACTCCTCTGGGGATTTCCCTTTAGTCAGCTAGTAGGGACGGAGGGGTTGCGCCCGCAACTAGAGAAATAGACTCTTACAAGAAAGACACTCATCTTACCAGTATACTTTTGGATGCAATTGATTTTTACATCCATTATTTTGTTAAGTTTATCAGCATGAAGACTTTGGGGAATACCATTCAACTTCACCCTCATACGTAAATCACAAGACCCCCATACACGCTCTACGATTTATAAGAACTGAAATAAACAGAACATGATGCATTGCGCAACATCAATCAAAGCATTAGCGGGCATGTCAGCTATGCTAAGCACATCCATGCATTGTTTGTAGAAACCTATTAGTCACGTTGGGGAACATCACAGGCGATTTCGCAAGGAATAATGCTATCTACTTCGCCATCCCGCAAGAGATCATGCTTTCTAACGACCACGATGGACGAAAACGATGCAAAACCACTCTTTCTGGCTTTGATTCAAACCCGCGTATAATTTTAAGCTTCGGATTCGTTTCCCCATCGGGTTTCTTTTCTTTTCCTGTCTTTTCTTTCTGTTTCCTCAAACGAGAATCCCTGGCTAACCTCCAGATTCAGCAGCATCCGGAGACGTCGTACCAGCATCGCTATGCAGTGGATCTCCCCGATTAAAAGCAATGGATACAGGATCAACGACATCAGAGATAGGCAGGCGTTGCAAACAAACACGTCCCAATTCCCATGATTTGGATTAGGATATCCGATAGGGGACTTCAAAAACAGGCTCTTTATCTTTATGTACCCCGATTAAAAGAAAAATATCATTAGATCAATTAGTCTTGCAAGCATATCTCTTTAAATTTTATTTCACTTCTAAATTAATTTAGTCTGAATTACTAAATTTGATATGAACGTACACCACGAGATTGTGAAACGTTAAACTATATTGTTTGTAAAATCGATGTTTCTTTTATCGATTTGTATGAGGATGTTCGATGGGATACACCAAAAGAGGTTTGAGCTAATTAAATATATGTATATATATATATATATATAATGTATAGTTAATTTTTTATTAGAAAAATAGCTCAGTATATTTTATATTTCTTATAGAACTTTTGTTGTTCTTTCTATAAACTTATTCTGAAGAGTTAAATTTCTAAGAAGATACATCAATGGAATTTTAAAAAGTTTTACCGTATTTCTTATAAAACTTTATTTAGGAACTTCTAAGGACATCTAATACACTAGCAACCCTTTTGGGCATTTTTCTAACAATATTTTTAAACACGGCTATAGATATTTGTGTCAATTTCGGCTTCAAGAATGTCGTTAGCTCAGCTGTATATTTCTTACGTGGCTCCCTGGTCCGTATGCGACGCTCTAACTCGTCCCACAAATGTTCTACGAGTTTCGGTTGCGACTCTGAGCAGGCCAGGGAAGACTTTTTACAGCAATATCTATATACCGCTGCTTGACAGAGGCTGCAATATGTCGTCCTGGAAGTAACATTCGTCCATTCCATAAAACTGCTAGAGCGTAGGAAGAACCTGATTGTATTCAATGTTCATGTAGGCGTCGGCGTTAATTTTACCAGGGTCAACAAGAAAAGGTCCCAGGCCATACCACGAAAACATCCCCAAACAAGTAGTCGGATTATATCCAAATCCGTCTCTCATTACTTTTTTACCATACCAATAGTATTACCATCACTTAAGAATTAGTACCATAATACCAGTAATATAATTATGATTACCAATAAATATAAATATTATTTGAAATATTTTTTTACAGAATCGGTTAAAATGTTTCAAATTTGAAATTAGGTAAGTCATTTTTTTACGATTTCAAGTTATACAATCTTGACATTTATGTTAAGCAATAATTTTGATATTTAGATATAATTGCATAGTATACAAATAATTTATAAAGTTGGGTTATAAATGGACTAAACACGTCTAGGTTGGTGAAAATTGGTGAAAGTTTAAAATAAGTGAAAACATAAAATTAAATATTGAGGAACGATTTTATGAAATTTTAAAGTGGCGTTTGAAGAATATTTCTTTATGACTTAATTAACGTTCATAACATTTTAATTGTGTATGGCAGGGCAAAAAGTTTAAATTAGTCGCTATTTACGTAAGGTCAAAGGACTTTTATATTCCATATACCAGTGCCTTACAATAAATAGCATTGTTTCAAACCGATTGCACATGATTCAAATTTTTTGTATGAAGCTATATTTGGTAAGTCCATAATTAATTTCAATGAATGATCAAATATGAGTCAACATATTTTTGAATTTTTATAATTTTAACTATTTCTAGAGATATTTTACCTTTTCAAAATGCAGAAATAAAAATTATATTACAGAATAGGTCACGCTTTTCGAATTATAAAAAAGTACTTTTATATTCAGGCTAACTATGAAAAACAACTCGTAATTAAAATGCGTTTTTAAATCTTTCTCAGTTATTACTTTCTTAAAATAAAATCTCGAATAAAAAATCTTACGTCCGAAAAAAGCACTTCGAATTTCCAGATTCGCTTACTTCTAATTTTTTAAATCGCTACATTAGCTTTAAAAGTTTTTTTTCCCATAAAAAAAACCATGGATATTGTGTTATTCGGACGGTCTTTTACAAAACATCTCTCTCTTAGAGTTACTTCCCTTTGTTCCAGATTAAAGTCCCCACGACGAGACAAAATCCTCTTGTGGTTTCGAATCGACCCAATCGAACAATTATCTTGTACACATGAACAATAGGAAGATTAATGGATCAATGCTTTACGCATCCGATTCGTAATTTTGTGGATAGATATGGATCTGGATGGAAACTCTTATTGCTTTAAAAGGATACCGCAATTCTAAAAGAGCTTAGCGATATAATACAATGTAGCGGTAATTTAAAAACCACTTCACTGTTTTTGTCTATGAATGAAGACAATGTAAACGCAAAATTCCAAGTTAATAGGAGGATGTTTTTACTTAACATTTAAAAGTTATTTGGATTCATGAAAGCATTTAGCTTAAGTACAGGAAATAGGTTTGAATATTTTTTTATGAATTTACTTTTTTTCAATTGACTGTCAATCAAACTATTACGCATCATTTTATTCAAAAATATGTTCAAAGTTGCAAATAACGATAAAAGTAACAATTTTTTACATTTATCGACTTCTATAAACTATTTCTATATTTTACTATATATTTATATATTTTGTAAAATATTTATATATTTTGGTAAAATATTCATCTATGTTGTAAATTATTTATATATTTTACGAAATATTTATGTATTATAAATGTACCTTGATATAAAAATTACTAATGTCTATTTTTCAAGATATTGGTAACAGTTGCCATAGCAACTTTTATTCTTGTTTTTTTTAATAGAGCGTGTATATCACTTTCTACTATCTTGATAAATTTATAGTATACTAGCAAAATACCCGACCTTACTCGGTTTGAATTCGTTTACTCTAGATTGAAGAGATAATCAAAATATATAATGACTTACGTTTTTTGTAGAATAAAAATTTATTTTAACACCTTTCGCCATCTTTATATTTTCTACAACTTACTTTAGACACAAATCCTACACATGCATATCCATTCATGTAACACATTTCACATACATCGCACAATTGCTGTATGACAAAGCTACAAAATGACGAAAGGTGATACTAAGGTTACTACTATAAAAGACGATTTTGAGGGAGATTTAGAATTCCCTTTCTTAAGTTCTTTTCATGTTCAACTCAATTAATTAAAATTACGAGTGCTCTCGCACTCATAGTCAACAAAACAATATTTTTTTACTTGTGGCACTCTTGCCTCCGGTATGCGACATTGTGAAATTTTGCAATCTTCTCCTGTCATTACTACAACGATCTTTTTAATGTTGGAAAAAGTTCTAGTTTGGATTTTTAAACATTATTATTCTTTCAATAACGACATTATTCTTTAAATAACGGCATTATTGTTTAAATAACGGCATTATTCTTTAAATAACGGCATTATTCTTTAAATAACGGCATTATTCTTTAAATAACGGCATTATTCTTTCAATAATGGCATAACTACACTTAAAATTTACTGAAAATTTATACTGACTTACCTAACATTTTTAAGTCTAATACTTTGTGGTGCTGTTGGGTGTGATGATAAGGAAAACACATTTATTAAAATAATAAATATTTAAAACAGTAAACAGTAAAATAGAACAAAATAAAAGATGTCGGAAAAATTGTTCTAAAGATATTAATTTGTGATTCATTTTTATCTCTTGATCTCGCACAGTTGCCACAATTTACAACTAAAAGGGCACAAAATTTAGAAATGTGAAATTAATTCAGAGCGAAAGAAACAGAAAATATCACTGCTCACGCGATCTTGTTCATTCTCGTTTCGTTGAAAAATATCGTCTGTCTCAAATATTCCTAAATCGTTTTCATTGCGCAAAGAACAAAAATAAGACTCGAAATAAATGAAGTATCAGAGCTGAAATTTCATTAAAAAATATAATTTTTTGAAGAATAATTACTTTTTCAGCAGTACTGGTAAAACAATCAAAGTTATCGTAATATTCAATAGACATTCCAATTTTTCCAAAACTACCAAATTATGGTTGATTTAAGTATACTTAATCAGGTGTTTTAGCATGAAACTCATCTAAATATAACAATAAAAACATGTTTAATATTGCATTCACTAAATTTATAGATAATGTTTACAATAAAATACACTGCAATCAAATATATGGAATGCAATTCATGTGATGCTTACACAAACACACAAACTCAAAATCGAGCATAGAACAGAAAGACGGACAGACAGACTTTCGCAACCAATTCCACTCACTAAATCAAGATAAGTACTCACTGTATGCAAATTTCCATGAAAATATCTTAAACCGCGTGGACGTGTATAGGGCACAACATACATACAGACAGACAGACAGACACCAAACGAGAAAAAGGCGGATTCGGCATCAGAAGGGTCCAAAACGGATAGAAAACTTGAAATGGGTCGAAAATATTGAATGTACAAACAAACACTCCATTCTTATTTATATAGAAGATGGTGAGGAGGACCATTGGCGCTTTTCCTATGATAAATGCCACTATCTCAAAGTGATTTGTGGACATAACAAAAAATCAGCGAGTTTAGTCATTGGTTCTTTTTAATACTTATGTTAAAATATTAAACCCTTATGAAGTTTCAATTACGTAGTTCACTTCTAATTTGTATTGGATATTTTATGTAAGGTTTTCTGTTGGGAAGTACTCCTTTAAATAGTTCTTAATTAATCATTAAAAACATTTCAACTTAGCGCCATGTAGAATAAAACCTAAAGAACTACAAATATCAATTTAAAGTTTTAGGTCTTGAGAAAAACTAAATAACAAGGAATGTAATGCATACATGCGATCGAAAATATTTGAATAAACTTAAAAAAAAAAATAGCTGTTTTTTATAAACAATAATTGCCATAAATTAGAAAACTCATCGGCAAATACAATTGATGCCATAGTGATGCAACTCCATATGTAAGTGAAGTGCTAACAAAGGCTTCAATTTCTTAGCAAAGTTTACAATAACTACATCTAAGACGTCATCTTCAGACATTATTTGAAATTCTGTTTTCTCAAATTCCTTTTATGGGTAGATTCTGTTATTTGGAAATATGTTCGAAAAATTGTGTCAGCTTTCTAAAATGACAAGCAATCCTAAAATACTTGGTTGGAGTCTGCTGAATTTTGATGACCTCTATGGTCTCGAAAGAAAAAACATATCCAACATGGCAGAAGAAAGTTCTGTCACATAAAGTTTCAAATCAATTTAATAACTATATTACCATACTTTCGAAAGGTTTGAATTAAACGATGCTTCAAAATAATCTCATTAAATATGTGCAGTATTCAACGAATGCCAGATAGGTTTTTCAAAGAAACCGTGTCAGCAACAGGGTTAATGAAACATCGAAAACTTATCTGGTTTTGTGATGCTGATTTTAAGAATTACGTACATGTTAGCACTTCATTCATTTCTAAGAAGAAACAAAACACCGAGTGTACATTGCAAATCGTAGAACTAAAATTGTTTTTTATTGGGTATGCAACTTAATCCGATGGTTCCAACCAAAACAGTTACCAATATATGTTTACTTTATCTGCTTACTTTATTTACTTACTCGATCAGCCTGCAAGGAAGATCTTTTGATGTCCAACATCATAGCTACTGTTTGGTACTGTGTGTTTTAAATGTACATGGTATTATACATATAAAGTTCTTATGCATATACGTATAATACATGATAGCTTATGTGCAAATGCTGTATCATCACCACCCAAGTACCAAGTGAAAAACACCATACTTTCATACCGAGGACTCTTAAGCAACTTTCGTATTTTTATGAGGATACGTATTATAGCGCCTACTCTAACAACTATATGATAGTCATTTCCGTATCCTGAACAGAACGGAAAATATGTTTGTTTTGTGCATAAATTCAACAACCAACCACTCAAGTCCCATACAAAATGCATTATTTTTTTTACTAAGAAGCTCCAGAACTTCTCAATTGTTTCTTCGCTGCTCAACTTCTAAATTGCTTCTGAATACACTATGACAACCGTGTGATGATCATTTCCATGACCGTCCATGTCAGGATAAAATATTTTTCCTGGACATAATGAGCCCAAAGATCATGTCTTTCAACAGAGTCAAACCAGCATATTGGATACCCCAAGTGCATAAGAAGGATTCACAGCAGCATAATGTAGTTGGGCAGTCGGACGATTTATCTGCAGTGCTACAGACAAAACAGTAGTCAACAAAACTACCCGCTCTGGTAAAATAATTAATTCCCGAGCCAAATATCATTTAGATTGAAAGGGAAATACGCAGAGAGAGAAAGAGACGAGTGGCGGTATGCAACTTAACTCGGGACTGCTTATCTGAAACCGTACAACCAGTTTTACTTTTTTAAAGATTTTTCCAACCTTAAACCGTTTAAATGATATTTTAAACACTGTTGATGTTTTTCTGTTAGTTGTAAAATCTGCTTCATATATGTTTGAATAAACATATGCGTCTGTAAAATTGTTTTATTAAAAGTTTCGAACTCGAAGGATATGTGTCACGTTTCTTTATTTTTTAACTTTTAGAAATTTAATTGTCTTTATTATTACAAAGCATTGCTATTAATAACCTTTCATTGAAGTTCCATGTCGGTGACTAATCTATTTATTTGAAACTTTCTAAACTGAAAAACTTCGATATACTTCAGATCCCAAGAACTAAAATATGTAACCAAAACATTTAATTTGCCATTTTCCATAATCACGTTAGTGGCATGAAAAGGAAAAAAAATACAAGATAAATGTTAATGCTGAAAACACAACGCGGATCAAATAAAAAAAATTCTAAAGGTTGGATAAAACTTACTTACCATGCAGAAAGTTTATAAATTATAAATAAAAGAATTAGATTATATTTGCTTAATTATAGCGTAGGACATTTTTCTAGAACTCGAAGTACACACACACAAAATGCGAGTTAAAATCACCCTTAATAATAACATCATTCTAATAATGGAGTAAAACCGAAAGATTGAACCATCTTTCGACAGCGAACCCATTTGTACTTCTGCTACATACAAGTGATTCACTGTTTTTCATAAGATACTCTGCAAAAAGAAAGAACGGCGCAGAGCAAAAGAGATATTAAAAAACTTGTTTGAGAAAAATATATTTTTCTTAAGGGATAAGGATATTAAAATCTCCTCTCAATAATGCGTTTGCTTTTATCTGGTATAAGGAATGAATTAAATAAAGCAATAATTCAGAAGTGTCATTAGAAAAAGAGATAGCAAGATATAAAATAGTGGTGGTTCTTCATATCTAATTGAGTGATGCACATTTATCTTCAATGAAGTAAAAAAAAATTATGCTGTGATATTTTTCTTGTTTCCAAATGAAAATTACATTATAATGATAATTACAGCGGTTACTAAAACATAATTTCAACTAATACAACAGTGGTCTACAAACTTTATGTTCCAGATTTTTAAGGTAGCTTAATATAAATTTATTGTGATGCCTTGAAGTTTTCAAAGAGTTAATGCATTATCTTATATAATGTTTTTCATTCACCGTCTAATTAAATATCAATTAAATTGCTTTTGTGTTCACTTTAAGGGGGTCCGGCACCTCCATGGGCACCCATGTTAAATTCACAAAATTTGGTGCGATCTCAAATTATTCATAAATTACAGTATTAATCATTAATTAATTTTAACAGAGCATTATTTGAGCCGTGGTAGCTCAGTCAGTAGAGCGTCGGGCTCGCATCAGAAGGGTTGTGGGTTCTGTCCTCGGCGGAGCCTACAATTCTGATGATTGCGAGATCGGCGCTTCGACCTGGCTAAAGACCGTCGTGTTCACTAATGGTGACTGGGGCACGTTAAATAGATCGTGGTCACAAAGTCCCCCATGTTGCCATACCAAATCAATACCTCTGGGGGTACCTGATCAGTGGGTTATCGGCCTCTGATAGGGATCTAAATTACGATATGTGTGAGTAAATGGATGTATGAAAGGGACCATCCTATTAAACGGATGTGTCATGCATGTAGAGCAAAGACGGACTTTCTCACAATGGGGCTCAATAATATGGAACGCGCACCCCCTCGCCTCTTGCCGTCTTCGACGGGTCTGGCACTCCTCCGGTCTGCCAGTGTAAGCATAAGAAACAACAACAGTGCAATATTTAAATCATTTTAAAGATTTGAACACGTGTTTTTTTTTTCATTTCAATTCACAAAACTATAAACTTTTTAAGAGGTAACAAAAAAAGATTTGAAATTTTTTAGATACACAATTTTTTAAATAGCATACATTTTTATATTTTATTATTTGTGTTAAAGGGTTTGAAAGTGCCTTATAAACAATCATAAAAGTTTCAAGAATGTATCTGAAATACTTTTTGAGTTATGCGTCCCTAGTGCATCTACTTTAAGAAATATTTAAAATTGCTTTCAATGGGATTTCTACAAATGAGGTATCGTTAAAAGAGGACAATTCAAATGTCTATAAACAATAAAAATCTCAAATTTTATTTTTAATTTTTAGGTGCCGGACCCCTTTAAATTTTTTTTGTTCAGACCCCTTCTACAGTCATTTTTTGAAAAAAAAGAGTAGGAATATTAGGAATTTAATTTCATATGAATTCCTATCAAATTCATTTACACCAGGACGGAAAGGTATTCATGATACAAGCATGTTGTCAGCGATCTTGATGTCTTAATCATATTCCTCAAATCGCTGTCCATTTACTGTTGCAATATTATTTGTTACATTTACAGACGATGAATATCGTCCTTTGGGAAGACTTTGTTAGGATAGATGCTTCTTTCTTTCTATCTTTATCTATTTTAAAGATAAGATTAGTCAAATTTCTTTTATTTCTATGAATTTTTAATTCAATAGTTAATTATATATCTTTCTGGGTGTGAAAGGGATTTTAAATCTCGTATATCTCGCTTCCAAAATCTTAAGATCGCAAATTTATTTAATTACTTGTAAAAAGTGCTAACAAGGCTGGACTGAGATAGCACTATAAAGCAACTAATATTTCAGACTTCATTTATTTAAATAGCTAATTAGGTTTTCTCAATTATACATAGCTCTAATTAGCTTTATTCATTTTCCGAATACGTAAGACACCTTTTTTAAGCACATAATATGCTATTAGTACTTTAGACAAAGAAGCATTATGAAGCAACATATATTTGAGATTTGTTTGATTGAATAACTAACTCGTATATATACATTACTTACATTTTAAATGTATAAACACTCTTTCAGTGAACTTGATAAAACATTTTATGATAAATAAAATGTGATTTTGTCCATATAACTATAAAACGTACTCCCTTTCCTTAGAAACCATGAATATTTTCTCCGTTAGCTACACTTGAGAATTGGTACAAATGTGCCTTGCAGTGTTATTTAATTGATTGCAAATGGAGATTTCTGGTTTTGTGTCCGAGTTTATTATAATAGCTTCTATTATGTGTATGGGGAGTCATACCTCTTATCAGCGTAATCTAGTTATGTTTGACAGTTCTACATCGTAACTTCTTTCACTATTAGTTTGCTAAGGAAATTAGTATAACATCCAAAATTAAAACTGTAGTCATTGATATAACCTGTAATAATACTTCTAATCATTTCAACATTTTTTTTTAAATTTTAAATCTGGAGAGGTATACTTGGAATAAATACAGTATGTTGATTCCAGAGGACCCTGGATTGGTTCTTGCCCCGTTTAATACATTAAACACTTTGTACCTTCATACTAAGCAACTAATTATGCATTTGACTAATGTTTAGGGGGAATAGGACCTGAAAGCTCTCTTTGATTAGCTATTATTTTACGCCGAGTCACGATTATAATGTGGCTCAATTCGATCACAAATTCCTGTGTAGTGGAAATTCCTACCTACCCTATGATCCTGTGATCAGGATTTCGGATTGATGGAAAAAGCAGAAAAAATCCTCCCAATATGTACATTCCCAATGAGAAGGAAGAGCTAGTAAAAAGTGCACGAAAGAAAAATTCATTCCAACCTTTCATAATGAAGAAGCACAATTTCATTCAAAGCGGAAAACAACGTAACGAGAAGAATGATATACAAGACCAAAGAAAAGGTGGAGTGGCTTAAATTCCAGTGGCTAAGTTTGAGAGCTCCAAACATTTCGCGTGAAATACACATACAAATATACAAACCAGGACGGCATACCCTTTAATGAGCTGGACCTACACAAAAGAAGATCGCAAGTCTTGAACATTTTAAATGTGTACCCAAAATGAAACTGAATAAGTGTAGAAAAGAATGAGGACATTCTCAAACTCATGATTTATGTCTCCCTCCCCATATGCACCCCGACTTTTTAAAAAATCTTCAAATCAGTCCTAGAGCTGCTAACGAGGTCCACGTAAGTCTGGAGGAGAGCGAGTGTGAGGAGTTTTAAAGTCTTTTTTTATGAAATATCATTTCAGCTACCTGTTTAAAATAAAAATTTATTTATATAATTTGGAATAAAATCTAGTTGAAAGTTGTGAGTACAAGTAAACTTTACTTAAAGTAATTAAAAAATACAAATTTATCACTACATGGTAATGGGTGGCAGTGGCGCCTTGCAGGGCATAAGTGAGCTAACAATCATATCAGTCATTTAACAAAAACCAAACTGCAAAAGTGGCCTAACCGCGTTTTGCTTTTATTTTTCTTAATGTGCAGATTCAAACACTATAATTAGAAAACAACTTATTGTCAATCACTGAAAAACAAATTTTTAGAATTTAAAATCAAATCGTGGAAAAATAAAAATATGTAAGAAATGGTGCCAAGAAAATAGTATTTGTCTCATTTTGGTATGTTGGGCCACTCTTTCTCTGATAGCATCATATATCAGTTCTAATTTTGAAAATGAACGAAGCGATATATTTGCCAAATTCTTTAATTAGCATTGGGCTTTTTGTAGGATAGAACAAACGCTTACGATTTAAGATGTTTTTTTCAAGTTGCTCTTCGTTCCAAAAGCTATCTGAAAAATTTTACTGCTTCATAAATTGCCAAACATTCCTGATCAAAACTTAAGTACTTACACTGAGTTGAATTTAATCGTTTAGAGTAGAAAGCAAATGGTTTATATCCGCATCCTTCTATAGCTTTCAATGTTTTTATAATACAAATTTCATTGCCCCTTAAAGTGAAGAATAAGTTTGACGTCACTAATGGGGAAAGACAAAAGTATTGTACTAGTCAATAGTTTTTTCAAAAGTTCTCAAAACAATTGTTTAATTCTTCAGGCTATGCAATTGGAGTAGAATCATTTCCATTTATTGTGCCTTAGCAGATCAGTTAGGAGAACATTTATTTCTGCATTGTTTTAAAAATCTGCGAAGGAAATTTACTAATCCTAAGTATTTTATAAACTGTTAAATATTTTCGGACGATTTAAATTTACAAAAGGCTTTACTTTATACCCTTCTGCATTCTGAAAAGGCATTGGTGCATATTTTAAACAGAAGTTCGAGAACAAAGCTACCGATAGGATTATATAATGTAGTTTGAATATGTAAGCTTTATTGATAGGTATATTAAACTATGATATCAATTTTGGAAAAGAGTATATTTCAGTAATAT
Organism: Metellina segmentata; assembly: GCA_947359465.1. Taxonomy (NCBI): domain Eukaryota; kingdom Metazoa; phylum Arthropoda; class Arachnida; order Araneae; family Tetragnathidae; genus Metellina; species Metellina segmentata. The sequence goes on along the minus strand of OX375878.1, from coordinate 55,228,914 downwards.
GGTTAATCAGGGAAACTGAAACAGTTTTGTAATTCATATACTGTAATCTTCAAATATTTTATAAGAACCATTCAATTTTTTCGCTGCATGTATGGGAAAAATCCGTGAGATTCTATACAATCGACGAATGCTTTATTAAAAAATGACACAATTCCTACTGAAAAGCCTCTAATAATTTGGAATGCAATCACCAGATTTTACTAAAAAAAGCTAGACATACTGTTATATTATGGTATCATGTTGTACAGGCTTAATGAAATTAGGATTTGGGAATGTTTCCAATATTTAACGATAAGAAGTATCAAATACTTTTACAAAAGTTCAACGAAAATACATTCTCAAATCCAAATTTAATTCAAGCGTCGTACGACCATACGTGAATATTTGAGTTCCATTCGATGAATAGAGAATACAGATGAACGCCTTTCTTTTGTGTGGATCGGAAGAAAAAGATACGCAACATCAATACCAGAATCTACTAAGCATTTTAAACGTCACTTTATCATCTGTTCAATCTACTTTGGGATGCTACTACGTTAGAGAGTTTTTTAGAAGGAGCAGTACTATTTTGTTTTGTGGTTTTTAAATTCAAACAGAGTTGGTGTAATTTAGAAGCTCATACATGATAATAGTAAAGAGAAATTTCGGCTCCCAGTTTCACGTCTGTGTCTTAACTATCTTCTAGACAAATTCATCAAATATCGAATGACACAAAGAGAATGATGTGTGTGGAGTCGCTGTATCACCAAAGCCTAAGTAATTAGGCTTACAAATCGACTTGTTCCGATCTGATATCGAAACATCCACTAGTGTTTCTGATCACGTTGGTTAATAACATTAATCTTTAAGCTGCGGCGCTTAGATTTTTCCAATCGTCTCCAGGAACGGCCTCTTTCGCCTACATGTCCGCCCCCCCCTATTATCTAACTTGAGCGATAGATCCTTGAGTGGTATTTACGACTGACGCTTTCCTTTAATAGTATTGTGTGGCGTATCGTTTGGCGCTAGAGACCTTCTACATTTCCCCTAAAGCGTTCACACCTCACGCTCGACAGGATAGGGTAACGAACAAAAGAAGGGATCCTCTAGAAGGTCAGTCGTTGTCAGATCGTAAATGGGGATCAATGCCAGCGGTCACTTAAAAGAGGGATAACATCCACCGTACACAGATGTATACCATGAAGCTGGCGTAGGCGAAATTTTTGTGATAACAATTCTCTACCTGCCGCAGAGTAAAGGTTAACCAATCAATAGCTTGTATTATGTTGCTATTCATACTTTTTCACACAACCACTTGATATATCTATAAATCGAGCTTCCCAGAAGAAATAGCATAAAACTGTACGCACATAATCATTTCTCTTTCATTGGAACGTCGATAAACAAATCCTTTACTCCGCGTCTACCGAAGCGTTGTTTCTTGCAAACCTCTCCACTTGACCCTAATCGTTAGAAGACAAGGTAAAGCTCATCGACTTGCTTAAGCAAGTGTATCACTGCGTTCTGAGCATCGTTAACTTGTCTCTCTGAGAAGACGGATAATATAGCTTTCGCGTAATTTGGAAGATGTTAGATCCTTGTAGTTTTTAAATATTTATACTTTTGGATCTTGCCCTAATACTTCATTTCTTGTAATAGTATTGACCATCTTTCATCCCCGATATTTATTTCAGACAATGTTTTTAGATCTCGAGTGTGGTTGAGTCGGTAAACTCTGTTATTAGTTTATTATGTAGAGTTTCGTACTTAATCTTTTCAAGGGTATTAAAATTAATGTTAGAAGTTTTTTGTCGAGAGAAACTAAGGGGATGAATGGATGCTAGATTTATATTTAAATCAATTGCGATTTTCTAAGTATATTTTTCCTTTACTTGCGCAAATCATACTGTCGTATTATTTTTTCCAAGGTGAGACTATTTTGAGTACCACCCGTGAAATTTCTTGATCAGCCTGATTTCCCCTGACTCCTGACTTAAAATTGTACAAATGTAAAGGTATGCCTACAGTCAAATTTATACTATATCCGTAAGAATAATGTATCAAACGTTGACGAAGCAAATTAAAATATCATTATTCAATTCGTATAATGGTAAAATATATTGAAAATACTGACAGAATATAAGTAAGGAAATAATTTTGTAGGTAAATTACGAAGTAATGAATAATGTATGAAATGTAATGCAAACGTTACACATATCGCACCCCGGCAAGAAAAGTGACACGACACATAATTGCAGAATATCAGAAACATCAACTTAAGGATACTATAAAACTTATATTGAAATAGTATAAGATTCTTTCAGATTTTAGGTAAGTATTTATTGTGGTAAGTTCTATTATATTCTATAGAATAGTAATATAATACGCTGGGGCAGCTCATACATAGTTTCCAATGACATAACATAAAAATGTTTATTTTTTGAGTTGGTGTCACTTTTCTTGCCAGGGAGCGCGATACTTTCAATATATTATCTTATCATCTATTCCTATCTTTGCTATCTATTTTATGGCCTGAGTTGAACGTTGCATTGCAGTGAAAGTTAATGCACTAACCTCATTTAAGCCATCTAGAGAGTTGGGATGTTGAATACCATTCATCAGAATAAAGTGTCACCAGTGAGTATTTCTTGTTCAAAATAGCACTGAGTTCAGGTTAAAAGAACCCATTTATTCCAGGACAAGACACAAATGAACAACAAGGACTATATACTGCACTTACATTTATTTACATATACAGGGTGGTCCCGAATTCATGGTACAAACTTTAATGGTAAGTACAGGACATTGTAACAATGATTTATTGTATAGGAATGTATAGTCGCAAGTGACGCGGTGAGGCGAAAACAGGGGAAATAACGGCCGAAAGGAAAAACAAAGATTTTATTGAAAGCGTTGTTGACAAGTGTCATGTTTACAGTAATTGTTCAAAATTGCGTCCACCAGTATCGATACATGCTTGACAGCGTCGGTGGAGCGATTGGCGTACACGTTCAAAGATGCCTGGTATTTCACGCACACCTGCAGCAGCTACAGATAAGCGAGCGACGAGATCCTCATCTGAGTCAACTGGAGTCTCATAAACAAGATGCTTTAGATGTCCCCATAAAAAGTAATCGAGGCTCGATAAATCGGGAGATCGGGGTGGCCAAGGGACTGGTCCACCACGCCCAATCCATCGAGTACCAAACGTGGCATTCAAGTAATTCCGTACATCAATGCTGAAGTGTGCTGGCGCCCCATCGTGCTGAAACCACATGCGGTTACGAATGGCGATCGGAACATCATGCAGCAGTTGTGGTAACACTTCTTTCAGAAAAATAAGATAGCTTCCGCCAGTGAGCCGCGTGGGTAGTAAGTATGGGCCAATCAAAAAGTCGTTCACAATACCAGCCCACACATTAATACTGAAACGTTGTTGAAACGCATGTCGACGCGTTGCATGTGGATTATCGGTTGCCCACACATGGGAATTGTGCGCATTAAAGACACCCTCGCGTGAAAATGTCGCTTCATCTGTAAATAGCACATAATCTACGAAATCCGGCTGCAACGCACATTGCTGCATCACCCACAGGCAGAAGTTCACGCGGCGAGGATAATCTGCCGGATTCAATGCTTGTACTTTCTGAAAATGGAAGGGGTGTAAGCGATTTTCGTTTAACACTCTGCATACAGTCTGATGACTCACACCTACGTCACGCGCAACAGTTCTTGTGCTTGACTCGGGTCTATCAGCCACAATGTTCAAGATGCTTTCTTCCAGCCTTGGAGTGCGTACAGCTCTTACTCGACCAGCGCCATGTCTGTTGACGTCGAACGCACCTGTTTCACAAAGTTGACGATGTAACCGTTGAAAAATTCTATGATCCGGCATTCGTCGATCAGGATACTCCGCGCGATACATTCGTAACGCAGCTCTGCCGTTACCATTTGCACGGCCGTACATGTATTGCATGTCTGCTTTTTCTGCATACGTAAAGTCACCCATCGTCTACGGCAGCACAATTGTGAATGGCGCTTTTCCCTACTGCGATGCATCATGTTCAACAGCGGCTAGACATCTACTGCCCTCTACCGGCAATGATACCAACCGATCACTCCATTTCTCTTTCCTTTTATTTCCCCTGTTTACGCCTCACCGCGTCACTTGCGACTATACATTCCTATACAATAAATCATTGTTACAATGTCCTGTACCTACCATTAAAGTTTGTACCATGAATTCGGGACCACCCTGTATGTATTTACATGTATATGTTATTCATTTGGCACTGTATTTACATGTATAGTTTATTCATTTGGCACTGTATATACATGTAAATGCACAAGGATTACACAATGCTTATTCTACGAGTGGGGTAACAGAAGTGACTTTGGAAGCAGATCAAGGGGTGTTCAGGATGCAGTGTGTGTGCTACAGTATCAACGAGGAAAGTCCTTTTAAATAGTACTACACTATTATATTTTATGCCCAGCTAAGCAATATAGTCAAAAGTTCCATGATGGGATTGAATTTTCGAGCCAAAGTCATGTATTTTTGTGTTATTTCAATTTTAAGCAAACGTTGACAAATATATCTATAACTTTGATGTAACATAAATTACTAACCTGCAATTAGATTTCTACCATTCCTTAATGTTTCCATATTAAACCTTTTGTACATACTCCCTTAGGAAATTTGAATTTCAAACACTATCTCATATATAGAGTGCCATACTATAATGTAGTATTATTCGATTTATAAAATATTAGTTTGAGGTTAATATTATAAAAAACAATATATTTGATAGATAATTATCAATCACAGGTAACTCATTTGAAACAGTTATTTGAGAAACCCTGAAATTAAATTGATAACAACTTTAAATGCTCTTAAGTTTGAAGAGCGTAGTGTCAGCTTATCTGTTGACTTCTTCATTTGAACGTGGTTCAAATTACGTGTAGTTGTCGGATCTTTCCCTCAGGAATTGATATTGTATCGTCACCAATAGCCCGTGGTGTTTCGCCCGTACGATGTTAATTTATTGCCGTTACCACACGGGACTATTAACGAAAAGGAAAATTATATCCATCATGGAAGTCTATTTATTTGAGTCAGATACAACCTTTGTACTCAATGTCTCAGGTGACGAATAATTAAATCAAGATGAACATTGAGTTTGTACAGATTTGAGGTTTCTCAAAATTATATGTACCTCAAGCTGGTAAATGTATTAATAGCTGTATAAAATAAAAATGTGCACTCACTCCACCATAAATATTTACCATTTTATTCAAGACTATCTTTATCAATAGGAATGATGTGTATGTACATTGAATATTTTCGACGCATTTCAAGTTTTATATTCGTTTTGGACCCTTTTGATGCCAAATCCACCTCTTTCGCGTTTGATGTCTGTCTGTATGTGTAGGTCGTATACACGTCCCCACGGTTTAATATATTGCCATGAAACTTTGCATACTGTGAGTACATATCTTTATTTAGTGACTGATCTTCGTTGCGTAGGTCTATATGTCAGTCTTTCTTTTATATGTTTGATTTTGTGTATTTGTACAGGCATCACATGTATTTTATTGCAGATATTTGTTTTAATGTCGTGAATGTAATATTAAACTTTAATTTACTTTTAAACTTATATAAGGTTCATGGCTAAAACATCTGAGTAAGTTTACTTACATCAACCATAATTTGGTAGTTATAGAAACACGGGAATGTAAATTGAGTTAAACGATTACGTGGATTGCTTTACCGGTACTACTGAAAAAGCAATTATTTTCCCAAAAATTATTTTGTTATGCAATTTCAGCTCTGATACTTCATTTATTTCGAGTCTTATTTTTGTTCTATAGCCAATGAAAACGATTTCCGAATATTTAAGACAGACGATATTTTTCAATGAACGTGAATGAAACGGAAACTCGTGTTGGTTGATCGCGTGTTGTGATGTTTGCTGTTTCTTTCAGTTAATTTCGTATTTCTAAATTTTGTGCACTTTTTACTTGTCAGTGGCAACTGTGTAAGGTCAATTGATAAAATAAGAATCACGATTTAATATCAGAAAGACAGCTTTGATCCCGACAACCTTTATTTTCTTTTACTTCGCTGTTTTCTTTTGTCTTTTGTTTTAAATATTTATTATATTGGTACATTGTATTTCCTGTTCATCACAAGCAACAAAAAAAGAGTATTAGACTTAAAGTGGAAGGTAAGTCAGAATAAAGTGAATTTTAAGTGCAAGTATGCAGTTATTGAAAGAAAATTAATGTTTAAAAAATCCGATCTAGAACGTTTCAAACAATAACAAATTGTTTGTAATAATGACCGGAGCAAATGGGGAAATTCGACGGTGTCGCATGCCTGATGCAGAAAAAAATATTGTTTTGTTTACAATGAGTGTGAGAGCACTTGTCGTAAATTTGTCATTTTTATTAATTTAGTTGAACGTGAAAATAACAACCAAATCTCCCAAAAATCGTCTTTTGTACTCGTATCTTTCGTCATTTTGTAGCTCTTTCGTATAGCAAGGGTGCGATGTATGTGTAATGTATTATATGAATGATATGCATATGTAGGAATTGTGATGAAAATAAGTCGCAGAAAATATAAAGATGGCGAAAGATGTTAAAATATTATTTTATTCTTCGAAAGATATGCCATTATATATTTTGATCATCTCTTTAATCTAGAGAAACCAATTCAGACCAAGTAAGTTCCGGTATTTTGCTAGTGGTACATAATTACAATTATTTTGTTGCATGAAAAAATTTATAAAACACGAAATAAATAATTATTCATCAGCTTTAATTTTCTAGCAGTAAAAATGCAATGACTCTCTCTATCAAAGTTGGCCACTGGTGAACTATCCTTGTGCTAAGTAGAATGCACCAACGTTATTTTGGTCTGAGATATAGTCCACCACTTTGATTATGTATTCCCTTTATCTAGAGGGTGTTTTCCCACTTGGGATGTTGGTTCATTTAGGGAAATAGATGATGAAAGATAGACGAAATGAAAAGTATCATCTGATATTATTTGGACAAAAGCACCTTCAGATCAATAGATTTTTTTTGCTGTTATCACCAAAAGCTGACCGTTCTTGGAATATTCGTCAAAATTGAACATGAGATTATTATTTTTTTAATTTTTCGTATTAAACTTCAAATTTATAGACGCAAAATAGAAATGAACGACTCCTGGATTGTGAACGCAATATTGTTCGATAGTTTCAAATTTTCTCATGGCATTTAATGCAAAGCCCCAATTACGAGGGGCATGGTTTCCAATTTGTTTCCAAAACTACTCTCAGAACATTTGCAAGTCTTGATCAATTCCATTTTCGATTCGATATAATGCAAATAACATCAACTGAATCTACTACTTTAATTTTTTAAGTTTCGTCAGTAAGAAATTAAAATTATATAGAGCGTGACAAATGACCAATTGTTTTCAGTTGTGGCAGCTCATTCGGTATTGTTGATCCATACCAAACCTTCATTGTGACAGATCTTTACAGAATCAGTTGATATCCATTTGCAGTCTGCCAAAAGACAGTAATAATTTTTGCTTAAACTATTCTTAGTACACATTTTTTTTACTTTGAGATTACAATACTTTGGTCTTAACAAATTGTGCATAAAGTGGTATCATGATTTACACTGAAATAATGTATCTACTGATATGTGTATTGTACCATCCTTTCAGTAAGTGATGAAATATGTGTTTGTATGACCTCCGGTATCTAGTGCAAAAGAGCATTTCCAAAAGTTGACTTACTTTTAGGATGGATGATTTACTTTCCTGAGCTAAGAGTGAAGAGAATCTTGCTAAGGGTTTTTAAGTCAATTCTTTCCTTCTCATTTTATTAATTTCAGAATTTCATTGTTATTAATTTCAGAACTGGAATCCATTCTCAAACGATGAACGATAGCATAAAATGAAGGACAACAAGTATCAAACACTCTTAACAAAGAACACGACTATAAACTGTTCACTGGAAGACATACATTCACCGATACACAGAGAAAGGGAATTTCAGACATGTTTGGTCCCAACGACACATTGGTAGTATAGAGTCCGCACAACTACAAGACTTATGGGATTTTTCGAATAAAATGGATCTTAAACATGTTCCAACACCACCTATAGACCCGGTTGTGGTGAGATTTGTTTTCCAAATACGAGTCTACCTCTAATAAATCAATTATTACTATATATCTATATATTAAGAGCATTGAAATCCATCCGGACAAAACAAGAACCTATGTCCATTGTAAAAAATGCCCCGAAGTCCAACTCATGCCCAACCACATCTGGGAATTCCCAACTGTTGCGGTGAATCTTTTGAGGATTGGAATGGTTCCACTCAGGGACCCATTACGGGAGATACTTTAGAGCTGGGATGCACCAACATTGGCAGAGGCTGAAACCAATGCTTTTGATGGAATCTAGACCGCTACCCCACTACAATATTGCTTGTCCATGGACACGCAAACAACAACAACAGCATTACTATTTATTCGGTTCCTGCAGAAATTTGGCTTATGGGGCTTTACAAATAAATGTTTAATTCTCTCAATTTCGTGTTCAGAATATTAAATGTAGGTTTATTTCATTACGTGGTATAAAGTACTTTCAATAATTATCAAAACAACTTCACATTCGTTTTCAATAAAAACTGGATTAAATAGTTATTTTTTAAATAACCATGATTTAAACATCAACAAAAATATATTTCGTCAAGTACAATCTCAATACAAATATATATATATATATATATATATATATATATATATATATATATATATATATATATATATGTAACACAAATAACTGATTATTTTCTTCACAGATAAAGTGCTTCAGAATATTTTGGAATGATACACGTTTATTTACATGCTACGCTTAGTACTTTTTCGTACACTAAGGAGGAAAACGTTCGAGAAAGAGTTTTCATTTTTCATAAGGGGGGGGGATGGGGAATCAACTCAAAAGGCGTTAATAATACACCTGTAAATTTTGAACGATAAAAGTAAGCACTGTTGTTTAACAAGAAAATACTTCTTTTGCCTCCGAATTCTTAATGTATTTGCAATGGTTAATGAACCTTAAGTGGTTCTGAAGCGAATATGGAAGGAGAAATGATTGATTACGTTATTCGTTTGGATTCTCCTTTACTTAACAGAAAACATGCAAAAAAGGTCAGAATTGCATATTAACGGCAAAAAAATCAGAGGCATCCGCTTGGCTTATTGCGGGATCATCTTAATTTTTAAGCCTCATTAATCTCTTCTGCTTAAAAAATCACCATCGTTTTTTACGATGAAAAAATCCTTTGACATTGTTTTAATACTAACATCATGCAAAACGAGCTTTCCTAAAAAGTGTTTGTGCAATATTAAAAAAGTGTTTTCGCAATGAAGGTTTAAACAAGACGAAGCAGACATATTTTTTACTGTGACCCGAATAAAAGTTGAGTGTTAAGTTATAATACAGAGCTTGGTAACCTTCCAAAGAGCAAAAATATCTAAATGTAAGCTACAATAAAAGACCTATTCAGCATATCAAGATGGGAGAAATAAAAGGGCACAAACTGGGTCTCTTTACTCATTCTATGCATGAAGTTCTAATTTTAAAAATAAAAACCACGCAGTGAATATTAATCATTTCTTTAAAACTTAAAAGGGAGAAGAACAGTTTATATATCACCCGGTGCGAAGCGTTTTAGGTAGGTTTGCTTCCGAATTTGAAATTGTGCGTTAAGAAAAATTAATGTTTCAGTGTCACATAAAACTACTTAAGTTAATTGTGCTTAAAAATACTCCACATGTTATGTGAGAATAATGTAAAACTTATTCTGCACCTTGATAGAAAAAAAGAGACAATGTTAAGATATGCTCATTTTAACATGTGCACGAATCCCTTTATTTTAATGAGGGGTATGATAGAAAAAGAGCCAATGTTTTCTTGTCATACATTGCGAATGAATTTAAATATTTTACAGCATTTTTATTACACTATATTAAGAATTAATGAAATTAAAAAAGTATTAATCCAGCTGTAACCTAAATATTGTAAAATGGTAACTGTCCCTTTTAGTACCATGGTACAGAATTATAAACGTAAAATTTTAGAATGCATACACATTAATTCAACAATAAAATAGAGATGGGAATTAAATTCAAGCGAAATACAAACCTTTAATGCACATCGATACATAATAATCAATAATCCAATAAAGGTGAGGCTCATGTTATACAATTGCAAGGCGTGTACTCCTATCTATCAGTGTTAAAGTTAAATGAAGTATTTAAATACTTTCTTCTCAGAAATTGTTCACAACAATAAGTAAGTATCAAATAGTTATGTATGAAATAAATTATACTGGAAAACGGTAATATTAATGATAAAATACAAGCAGTAAGAGTACATACAGAAAGAACAAACAGCATTTATATAGAAACAAGCAGCATCTATATAAAAACTAGCAGCGTTTATATAGAAACTAGCAGCATTTATATAGAAAATAGCAGCATTTATAGAGTTAAAACGCGCTTGGTATGTAGACAGTTAATTTACGACACACTGGAGAAACACATCAGGCTATTCAATTCGGTATGAGATCAATTCTAAAGAGAAAAATCAAGGGACCACCTTTCGTAATTTTTAACAACATTCAGATGACGAGATCGACCCCTGAGCTGTCACACTATTCTCAAATCTTCCACGCCACACCAACTGAGGACATTTGTAGAAGACCTATTATACGCACACCAGCCACAACGAACACGATCTTCTTTGGTTGTCTCGAGTTTCGAACTCACAACCCTCCGTTTGCTAATCCATTCCTTTTCCAACTGAGCTATTACATTTCGTAAGCACGCTCAGGATAGTACAGTTAAATTATTGTAATGTTTAAGATTTTATTTATATCGTCAGTTATTTGTTTTACTTATTGGTTTAGTTTTGAATTATGTATTGAGATGCAGTGTTTACCTGTGAGTTCAATTGAGTGTTGAATTCTGAATAATTGAGATGTTATAAATTTATTACTGAGACGGATACAGTTTTGAGATTAAATAATTGACGAACTTTTCTGAGTTATGAACATTCATGAATAATGAAGTGTGTCAAGTGTATGTTTCAGTGTGTATTCGTAATTTATGGTTACTCAACAAAAGATAATAAGTACTTTTATAGAAATGAGTAATTTCGAAAACCAGCTGTATTCTTATTCCGACATGGCTGTATATTTAGTTAGCAATGAAGTATTTTTATCTGTTTTATTTGTATTTGTCGTTCATTATGTTCATTTGTTTATAATGGTAATGTTAAACACAATATATTTAATTTTTCTGAAGCCAACCTAAACAGTTTTAAATGAACTATTCAAATATAGTTTAATAAAAATAATTTCCAAGAAATTTCCTGAAAATTCGATGAATCGAATTTTCAGCTGAAGTATTTAAAAACGCTTATTATCTGCTATTTACCATCTAAATCAATCACAATGAAAAACATATTTGAATTCCGAACAAAACGTAGCAAGTTTTAATAAAAATAATAAATTGATAAAATATGTATTTTTTAAATATTCCTAAGTTTGTGTTCAATGATAGATTCCGAATCGTTACTTTTTCAATAACTTGAAAGAAAAAATTAATTTTGCAAAAACTTATCTGGAAAATATTTTCAATATCTCTCTAAACAACAGCCGGCTTATCATTTTTTTCTGTTTTAAGCCTTTACTTTGAGTGAATTCGTTGAGACCCCAAAGTATTGAAATGCTTTAAATTCCATAACCACCACTTTCAGCTTCTCCTCATACCAAATGCTTGGAACTTTGGGCAGAGAACAAAAGGTATGGCATCCAACATAAAAGCCAACATCTATATATTTTCTGAAAAAGTCATAAAAATTCCCACCATATTTCCCAGAACATAATTCGGAATTTTACGACTGACAGTACTTTTTAGGGCTTTTTTGACTCGTGCTAACGGTAAAAAATTCCAATATAAGTTTCTCCTGGGAATTGATTTTTTCTCGGAAAAATTAAAAACTCTGCGATCCAAATGGTTGCTTTTACGACTTCTGGGTATTAATTTCAAGTGGTTGTGGTCATAAACACAGATTACTAATAATTTTATTTATAATGTAAAACTTTTGCAAATCATGCATGATACAAATCTAGGAATAGTTTCCATTCTTTTTTATTGAAGACAAAATTAAAATTAGTGAGATAGTGTCTTTGTTATTGTATCGATGAAATAAATATCATGTTTCATAGTCTAGAAAATTATCACTGTAAATGTTATTTTTATAAACGTGTTTCATTCGAAATATATTAGGAGGTAAATGTATACTGTAAACTGTTGCGATGTTTTAAGATGGGATTCTTAATTTAACAAAAAAAGTAATGCAAAATATCTCCTAATTTAATTTTGATTGCACGCTTGCTAACTGTTACTAGCTTATTTGTAAATATTTTTATTAAATGTATTAAACACTTACATCAAATATTAGCAAACATACAATTATGCAAGCGTATAACATGGTAGTGTGAATGTAGTTTTAATTATGCACGTACAAATTTAACCATGATATGAAATCTGATAAAAATTTATGATTTGTAATTTGTAAAATATGGAGACCTAGTGAAAAAATATTATTGTACCTTTTAATTTTGTATTGTCTTAATGTTTTTGAATAAATATTTATTTTCACAACAAATGTACGTCTTAAATCATCTCTGCATCTGGAAAGCATGCCTATAATTATTTAAAACAAACGTACTAATATTCTGATCACCCAAATATGAATCGATTGAGTTTTCATCCCCAAGGTAAATTTGACTATGATCACATGGCAGTGCATATTGAAATTCGAATTAACATTTCTCTTTTAATTATAGAAATGACGAATACAGTTTCCAGTCAATCATTTATTGTGAATAAGTGGAGTGAATCTTTAGGATTTAATAAAATCCAGTGAATAAAAATTAAAGGAATCATAAAGAACAACTGCTTTATTGAAATTGGTACAGTCGGAAAACTGATTTTTTGAATTGTTTCATGTTTTATACACATTAATAAAATTGACGATAAGAAATCTATAACTTTCTCAGTTTCCAAGTTATTCAACAAAATTTTTTTTGTAAATGAGAGAAAGATTGGTCACTGAGAGAGAGACAGAGAATAAAGAAATAAATCATATCATCATAAAAGTAAACAATATGGCCATGCTTATACAGTCACACAGATGAAACAACCACTTGGGTTCCTACAAATAGAAATACAAATACAAATATTGACGACCATCTACAAGCTCAAGCCCAACAAGGTTGGACCTTTGTTTATGAACTCCCCAATTCCCACTGACTATCCAATTGTATCTTAAATTCGTACACTTTCTTTGAATTAACTATATTCTCTGGCAACGCGTTCCAACTGTCTATTACAGTAATGCCTCATGAGGTACTTTATCAAAAGCCTTTTGAAAATCTATGTACATGATATCTACACTGCTCTTATTATCCAGCTCCTCAGTAATTTTTCGTAGAACTTCAAAAGGTTTGTAGAGCAGGATCTGTCCTTCCTAAACCCATACTGATTATCAGTCCCCTCTACAAACATATTCCCTAGGACGAACTCATCGTTTTAAGCAACTTAACTTTTTTCAATTGATTGTTTGATTTCTTCGTGATTGGGAAGGCATTACACACAAATTTAATCGACCACAAAGCAATAATTGTCTAATTCAAGCTCAAACGAAAAATACCGTTAATATTAGAGGTTTTGTTTCACTAGTTCAGTAATACAATTGAATAAACCCTGTAACTATTTGATTTCAGTGATGTTTTTCTCCAGTAAGAGATACGTGGATTGCATTAGCCCAGTTGACAGAGTGGCGGATTATCAATCAGAGTGTTACGAGCCATAAACTAGATCCAACAAACGAGCTCCGGGTTCGTGGAGTATGGGTCTGTGCACTTTAAATAAATCGTGGCCTCAAATGTCTATTAAAAAAATATTAAAACTGAGTAAATTTATAACTGTATGTGACTTCCTCAACACTGTTGAGAAATTTGTCACCAGTTTGATTTTAAACTATTTAAAGTAATCCAATCTCCGAGATGTACTTTCGTGTTAACAATTATCGAGACCTGATATATTTTTATTATTTCCTAACACACTAGTGAATGATACTAGTGCATTCTCGTCTTTACACGTAGCCCGGAAGGGCTTGATTTAAAAATGTTTGGTAATAGTGATAACAGTTTAAAACAACATATTTAATCTCAGGATTTCTTCTTGTTTATTTTCATCCTGTTGATAACCGATATGTTTCTCTACTGAAATAGCTTTACAAAATAAACCATTTTTTATCTGTTTTTTATCTTTATTAGTGATATTATGTGAAGTATTGAAAAATCTGCATTCCATATAGTTTCCATTAAAAACGATATATTTAACGTTTATTTAGCCTATTAATGTATAAATTATAGTATGCAAATTTGTGTTACAATACCACAACGGAACTGCAATTTTTGTTGGGTGTTTAATTTAACAATTTAACATTTTGTTTTCAAATGGGCATCAGTTTTTATCTTTAAACCTCAGACATAAATCTTCAGGTTTTCGACAGCTTTGCAACGTAAAATATCAAACTCCGCTTTTGCCAAAGGTATAATATCCCCATCTTTTTATATCCAACTATTGAGGTACCTTTCCAAGTTAGGTACAGAAGCTTTCCATCTAATAGAAAAGAAATGGCTAACTTTTATCTCTTTATAGAGAAAGTTCCTCAAACGTGAAATAGTTTGGAAGATGGCGATGGAAGGATCCAAGACTCCACGAAAAAATTCAGTGTCACAACAGGAAATCCACTTTTGTGGATTCACTCGCTTTAATGTGTGGTCGGCACAGCGGTGGGGAGGGGATTCTCTTTCATGGGGAAAGTGAAAGAAAATCCCCACACTTCACTATGCCTCGTGTTCTTTCACTTTCACATTCCATATATCTAAACTTTATATCATTCTGTTTGCCATACCGATATTGGAATTCTGTGGCTTCTGTATCGTAATGTGTACTTATAAGGATACGTTCAATCGAATATCGTATTAAGAGCGATATCGAGTTGTGGGGAATAGTGGCATGGTGGTGACAAGAATAAATCGGCCATGAACCAATAGTTGTTTTATTAGTTGTAGAGATGACATAGAATCGAAAGTGCGTTCTGGAATATTTAAGTATCTTTGCCAGTTTGGTTATTTTACTGTACTCACTTGTGACTTATAGGGATTATTCATATATGGATACATTGGAGATCGTATTAAGAGTGGTATCGAGTTATGGGGGAAAGTTGAGTGTTGTAGAAAAGGATTAATTCATATTTAGATGTGATTTTTGGAGGAGAGGGGATATAAATGAAAATGTAATTCAGGATATTTGTGTGTTTGCCAGTTTTACGAATTCATTTTCATCACGTGTGACCATTGGATCAAAAAAATATAATATTTGTGTTTTATTAACCTCGACTAGGTAAAGATGCATATTTTTATCACTATAATTTATATATAAGCAGAGTGTTATAACTCAAGATGATTATAATTCTCCAGGTTTTATTTCTATGATAGAGTATTTGAGAACGTATGTTAAAGAAAATATGACTAGCTCGTAATAATAGAAGTACGAACGCTGTCAATTTTGGAAATTTAAATTCCATTCTAATAAGTTAAAGCTAGTTTCTAGCATTCTAATAAGTTAAAGTTAGTAAAACGTTTCCCGTGCCGTTTACTTTGTAGGGTTATAGGTTTCCTTCGCAACTCAATTGGGAATTTCTAGCCTATAGGATAACAGCCAATGCCTGTGACAGTTCTTTTCGTGGGGTTTACATTGACCGTGGTGTTCAAAAATTTTAATATTTAATTGAAAAATTATTTGTTAAAAGAAAATCAACGTATACGGTATCTACACTGACGAGCCAAAACATTATGACCAACCCCACATTTTTCAATGAACTCGTCTGAATGACGTGGAGGGCACGTAATTAAATAAGAATGGTATTTAACTGCTGCTGGAGAAGCAAGTAATCATTCTTGCAACTCCTTGAGTACTTTTGCGAGTGATGGGAAAGGCTATTGATCTAAGCGAATTTGATGGAGTGTAGATCGAAGACTCGGAACGAGTACCACTGAAACTGCACGACTGGTAGGTTTTTCACGATCTGCCGTTGTTAGTATTCATGCAAAGTGGAAAAATGACGGTGACACCAACAGTAGACGCCAAGGTGTTGGTCGTCCACGCGTCATCAAAGAAAAAGGACGTCGGAGACTGCCCCGCTTGGTAAAGTAAAATAGGCAGTCACAGTGGATCAGCTTACAGCCCAATACAATGCAGGTCTAATCGCAAGTGTTTCGGAACACACAGTTCAGCGGACACTGTTGGATATGGGACGTCCCGCTTGTGTTCCTCTATTGACCAAGTCTCATCGTCAACTACGCTTACAGTGGGCCCGGGAACATCAAGACTGGACCATGGATGAGTGTAAGAGAACTGCCTGGTCAGATGAATCCCGATTTCTCATCCATCACGTCGATGGTCGTGTCAGGTTACGCCGTCTGCCAGGCCAACAATTTCTCCCCTTTTGTACAACATATCATACACAGGCTGGTGGTGGCGGTATTATGCTTTTGCGGGACGTTGTCATTTGCGACTCTGGGACCCGTAGTTGTGGTAGAACAGACCATGAACGCTGCGAACTATCTGATCATCATTGCGGATCAGTTGAACCCTTACATGGCATCTGTCTTCTCAACTGGAAATGGCATCTTCCAGCAGGACAACGCCCCATGTCACAAGGCTCAGATTGTGTTGCAGTGGTTCGAGAAGCCTACTGATGAATTCCACTTAATGTCCTGACTACGTAAGTCGCCGGATCTTAATGCGATAGAGCACATTTAGGGTGCCATGGAGCGGCAGCTCTGAGCTCAAACACCACCATGTCCGAATATCTCGACTTTGCGTGATTGTTGCGTAGACATTTGGTACAACCTGTCTTCAGTCATGTACTAAGAACTTGTGTCATCAATGCTCAGGCGAGTTGCAGCTGTTTTGTAGGCCAATGGAGGCGTAACGTGTTATTGAGTAGGTGGTCATAATGTTTTGGCTCTTCAGTGTATACGGTGTAAAATTTTCCTCAGATTTCAAATCCGTTAAAATTTTCATTGTATCTTAACGATCACTGAATTAGAAAAAAGCACCGAAGAACACCAGTAATAACTTTTATAATTTATTTTGCTTCACTCGAATTCATTTCTTATGAAATGAAAATGAATTAATCTCGAATCAAACGAAGGTCATTCGAATGTGTTCGCTACGATTCGAGGCGGAATATGAAAAAAACTTGCCTTTGTTGCAAAGCCTGACGTTTATAGTGACGTGAGAGAGAAAAGTCTAAATTTTGGTGCTTCGTCGTTTCCAAAAGATGAAAGAACGGTGAAAAAACTATTAAATTCATGTAATATAGATATAAATATTATTGTAAAATTCGGACTACATGTGAGCCAAATCCCATTACAGTAAGTACCTAGATTCGTCAGGACTTTGCGGGCAGAAAACAAACAAACTGACAAACAATTTTTTTTATAATAGTAGAGATAATTTAATAGTGTTTACTTTTATGCAGTAAATGCTGTTACAACAGTGGTTTACAAAAAGCATTGTAAAATCAGAAAGTTCGAATTAATATAGATTTATTAGGATTTTTTATTTATACTATTGTGAGATTCACTAGTTTAAAAAGTCGCTTTCAAAATTGTTACTGTACATGGTTAAATCCCACTCTAGCAAATTAAAACTACTTTTCTAAAAAATAATTTAACAGCGTTTACTTTTCCGCCGTAAATACTGTTACAACAGTGGTTTTCAAAAAGCTTTTGTTAAATCAGAAAATTCGAATAAATATATTTATTAGAGTATCTTATTTATGCTATTGTAAGATTCTATATTTTTAAAGGTAGCTTTCAAAATTATTACTGTGCAGTTTATTCTTAACTATAGTGATTTTAATGACTATGAATATGAATTCACTATTATTTATATTACATATGGATTAAAATATGTGTAGATAGTGACAATGGTGTTGTAAAATATAACATTTAACCACTTATGCGAGTGTTAAAATAAATCATCTTGCTAACTTAACAGGTATAAATATTTAAAATACATTAGTTTAACATGACTGTTCAAATACAATGCAGTGCAATTTTGAAAGTTGTTTGCTACAGCTTTATTACATAAATATAAGTAAACAAAATGAGTATGACAAATATATGTATCTGTAATATAACGTTATAGGTATAGAATTGCTTGTCTATACGATAGTAACTATGTCAGTAAGCAATGCCTACGATTTATAAAATTTGGTAGATTAATTTTTTGAAAATATTCTATGGGGTATATAAACTTCTCATGTGAAACAAACACTATATTTTGTTTTTCAATCTAAAATCTAATTAAACGTAAAATTATAATCTAATAAAAAGCAAACGTAGATAATTGATGAAAAAAAAAAAAACGTAGGCAAAACAAAACTTAACTTATTGACTAATTTTTGTTAAGTAACCGATGAATTAATACATATCACAGAACTAATTCGGTTCAATAATAGGTCCATTAATACAATATTAATTTAATGCAAAAGGCTATTTAAGGAAATAAAATGAAAATATATTCGTATAATTCGTAAAAATATTCCCAACCGTTAAAATAATTCCTAAACGACTTCATCTGTTTTTGATTAATATGTTAATTTAAACCTACCATAACGTTAACAATTGTGTTGAGAATACTGAATACACAAATAATTAATTTCTAAACACGAAATGGGGATTTTTCTTAACTGACATTAAACAGCTCTTGTCATTCTTAATGAATGCATTAGATGGATGCTTGGTTTACTTAATCTTTACAAACTACTTTGAAAGACTAATTTAAATCATTAAGAACACAACTGAGAAATCATCGTGGAAAAGCTATTTTTTCGAAATCACATTCCAATGAAAGATTCCAACATTTATAATTATCATGGTCGGTGTGTGGAGCTTAATTAATTTTTTTGTGAACTGAAATCAAGCGTGTATGCAACTCTTTATTTATGCATTATTTATTTGAGGTTCACGCGCAGCTTCCAAAAATAGAATACAGATTGCTGCTGAGATTGACAAAGTTGAATGCAAATTTCTCGAACGTATCAAATGAATTTAACTCTATAGTTTAAAAATTAATTTCTAAACTGAAGAATAAGTTATGTAGTTGTTTGAGGCTACTACGCTTAAAATGTTAATCAACCAAAGTATTTTCTTTTCAAGCATATAGTTAACCATTGTGATTATGGAAATCTCTTTAAATTTGTAGAACTCTTAATTATGGACTACAACAAGTCTCAAGTTACAAATAACATATAATAATTATTTTGTCCTTGTGTAAGTTAATTCGTATTCATAAAAGAATGAAACTTATTTAAATTGAATAAAATATAAATGGGCTTTTCAATCAATCATTGAACTTAGATGAAAAACGTTTTTTCTCTTTTATGTATAAAACCAAAAGGAAGTACTTAATTTTCAAATTTTTTCATTGGAATATATTTACTTGGTAAAAATAAGTATTAGCACATTCTTTAGCTTCTCAAATGTGGACTGAATAAATTACAAATAGGGTTGTGGAAATTGCTGTCCTTAACACAATGAACAATTTGCATGTTCTTTTTCCCGTTCCATTTTTAAAAAAAAACTAAAAACAGTAAAAATAATATTCTAGTTTTCTAAATATGTGTTAACGTGTTAAAGCACGTCATGAAATTGGAGAGGTACTGGAGAGGTAATAAATATTCATGCTATTTTAAGAGCAGTAAGTAGAACTAAAACTAGCAAAAACCAGGTATGGGTAAAACGTAAATATTAACGTCCCATGTGCTTTGTCAATGGATAATTCTTTTTATTATTAATTTAAATCCTATGTACAGGTATACCACGTAATTAGTGTATAGAAATGAATTAGGTTTTTTGGTAAATTCATTTTATGTAAGAAAATATTAGTTTTCTTTTGCTGGTAGATTGTTGTATTTTGTTGTGTGTTAGATCCGATATTATTGAGTTGGATTTCCAGATAATTGCATGTGTTTTCGGTTATTGAGGTTAAAAGGATTCCTACGATAAAAACCTCTTAACATGCACTATTCGACAATAAAATAAATTGAAAATAATGAATTCAAATTTATTTGTATTACGAGGTGGAAACAAAACATTTCAATCAAATGCTGAAAATATTTCTAATAATTTGCTAGAAATAAAAAAAAATATGTAACTAATCAAATTAAATTAAACGTGGAATTGATTTTTTTATCAATACACTAGGGGGTATTGTAAGAAAATATTTATATATGAAATAAATGGAATTTGAATTTAGATCAAATTAGCATTATAATGCATGGGAATAAAAATTATTTTACCATTTAAAGATTTAATTGCTGTGAAATATAATATAAAGTGCGTGAAAAATCCCTCATATTACTTGTTTGATATCATGATGGCTAACTTTATTTCTTAGAAACCCAGTACGGTATAAAATCTTACAAAATAGATTAATCTAAACATGCCAATTCATTATTGCAGATAGAATTATCTGCAAACTGAATTTTTTTTCAAAAACAACAACAATCTTCCTAAATTAAAAATTTAACGAATTATATTTTCAACACATTCCGTATTACATTTGGAGAGTATTCAGTATTTTTTCTAAATATGCATTTCAACTATCAGTTAAGTATGATCTATGCACTAAGAAAGATGACTAAAAATATTTATATTCATAGGAAAATATTAGAAGAAAATTTGAAAATTCTCTAACACACAGCAAACTTTTTCAGGTAATTTGATTTTGAAACAGACACCAGACAATTTCAGATAATTCCAATACGTATAGAACAAACTTTAGGTGATTAAATTTATTTTATACTGCACCTGCATACAAAAATTCAGTAATAAAAACACATTATTCTGGATTCACTCGAGGCAAAGGTCAAAATTTAAATATGTAAATATTTCAGAAAAATATTCAGATATAAATATTGAAATTATGAACGACCGATCTATTTAGGGTTTTTTGCCTGAAATTGACTTGAAAATATGGATAGATTTTAAATAGACAACTCGTCTAACAATTCACATAAAATAAACGGTTAAGGTTGTGGAGTGTAAGAGATTTGCTATATGATCACACAACACGATTCCATAGAAATACAAAAATGAATGGAACTAACTTAAGTTTTATATCTATCAAAAGAAGCGATTGTAAGAAAATAGAGACACACATTTTTATTTACTTAGTCAAGGATAAATACAAATATTTCAAATAAAACTTTTCTATAAACTTTCCGGGAGATTCTTTCGAAGATGTCACAAAAAAAACGTGATTCACAATCGAAAGTATGAAACTAAACTTAGAGAATGCGTGTATGTCTGCATATAAATCAAAAACAATGTTTTTTTTCCAATTTTCCTTCGGTATGTGGCCCTATAACTCACAGATCTATGTGTTTGAATAGAATTTCACTCCAGAATAAATAAACAATATAACACCAAACGCTGTGTCGCCGTACCCAGTTCTAATAAATGCAGAATAGGATCCGTGGATTCGAGATCAGTTTCGTTTTTAGGAGGAGCTGTATGAGAGAGAGAGAGGTGTAGGAAACGAGTCACAGTTAAGCTGTACCCTACTGCACTTTACAAAAGCAAATCTAGAATGAATTCAAAAGAAATATATTGTTCTCCAAGTTTGTGGAAATTGTTACTTTTGTGAGTGAGAAGACAAACATGAATAAGAAAATTTTATTTCGTTCTTTCTGTTATTTCTTTTTGTGCTCAGCTTGTTTCTTGTCGTGTTGTGTGGAACTTTTTTTCGTATTCTTAACGACCGTAAGCATTTGTAAGTGCTTAGTGGAAATTCTATTGAGATCATGTTATTTTTGTCATAAATTTTGAGAAAAGTTGTTATTTTTTTGTTTAGAATAAACATGTGAATATATTATAAAAATGGATTTAACGTCTGCTTTAAATCTATTGCTACAATGTATTCATATGTGTGTACTGAGGTTAATTTTTTCCTAATGAATGTATTTCTGTGAATATAAAGTTATATTGTGAGATATTATTTTACCCGTTAATTTGTTTATATTGAATTTAGAAATCTCAGATCAAAACTATTAAATTAATAATATATTTATCAGTAGAATAAAATGAAATTTCCCGGTCTTATTAGTGTGAAAATAAACAACTATATGTAATTTAAGCCCTGTCCTCAATAAAATCTTTTTTTAAATATTAAAACTTTTTACTTATATGTAAACAAAAATAAACTAACTTTAAATAAAAGATTACTTTGAAAGCACATATCATAATATAATTTACTTATCAGTATTTTGTTTTAATGTATACAAATGTGCTATCATTAAAGCTTTAAAGTATCTCCTGAATGTATTCTAACTTGAGAAAATAAGATTATAAATGCTGTATTGGATTAAAATTCGATTTCGAGAAATTTCTAAAATTAAATAGTGAGTAGGATATAAGTTTAGAATAAATTAATTAAAGGAATGATAACAGTAAAAATGACACTAAAATTGCATCCATAACTCTTATTTAAAAAATTCATAAAACTTTAATTTTATTATAAAGCACAATATCCAGATATTGTCGTCTGTATGAATATGAGCGAAGATTTTGTTTAGAGAGAGAGTTTTAAAAAATAAACCGAAGACTCAACTATATGAAAACAATTTTTAAAAAGTGCGCCTGATTTAAAGTAGTGCATACATCTATGTGCATTTTGCATTGGGGATCATTTTTTTAAAACAACATTCATTTAAATCGAGGATTATTATGTGACCATGCGTGTTTAACATAGTAAAGAACTTTGCCAAACTTTTCGATAAATTATAAGAAAAGTTATATATACTAGAGAAATTTAAATGACATTGATAGAAACAGAATTACGCTTGTTTTCTGATCATCTATTGTATTAGTAAATACTTCTCACTAAATGTGTTGACAATCATAATACGCTAACTGGTCATTATTAGTCTATTCAACATATATTCTGAATTCAACCCAAATAACATATTTGGAATTTCGTAAAGCTGGCATAGATTTATATGATGAGTGATTTAACTTATCCGAACACTCGAACAGCGTTAATAGTTTGACTCATATGCAAATATCATGCACAACGTGAAATTGATTGCTGCATAGTCAGAATTGTTCTGTATGGATTTAGTATTAATGTTTTATGCTACATTGCATTCATTAATCTTTTGTCAATGACTGTTTATGAAACTTTCAGGGTACGAGTAGTTTTCAGATTCCTAAATATAGAAATAATTTTCCCTAAAATATTAGAAATTATGTATTTTACCCTGTCGATTGACTGTTTTTGCAGATTTAGGACAAAAAAAAAATGTGTAGCAGAAAATTTTAATTAATTTTTAATGAATATAAGCATTGATATACACATTTTATACATTTAAATGAAATAAAATTAATAAAGAATATAAAATTGTTTTCTCGACTTACTATTATTTTACTTATATTTACTTGCAATGGCATTCTCTCTTGGCCACTCCAATACAATATGCTCGTAACTGGTAATTATTTCTATACATTTAAGAATTTATTTTCTATAGAACCTGTTTGTAAAATGTTTGTCCCTGTTAGTAAATTTTTCGATCCGAGCCGGTAATACTTTTGTGCTGCAATTCAAGTTAGATTTATCTAGGCTAACTCCAAACCATGAAATATTCTTTTTGCTTTGTAAACTGAATTAGTATTGTGCTGATGCTGCAAAGCAGACAAATCTATATATAAAGGTCTATTTTCTTTCCTCGAACAATTGTAAACGTAAAATACAACCGCAGCCCTCTGACGTCGATGCTATTAAGCCTTGGTGCGGAAGACAGATCCTAAATAGGTTTTTGAGCCCTGCGTTTATATATTTTTTTCTCACCGATGACTCTGCAGCGTTGCCCGTTCGTTAAAACTAAAATCTTCTGCCGAGCAAGAACTTCCAAAAAAATAAAAAAGTTTGCGAGAAAAAAAACGAATAGCAACAGGAATAAAGGGAAAAGGAAAAATACTTTTGGCAAACCCGAGAACCATTCCACTATTTCTTCAGATCTTTTTTTTTATTATTTCGTCTGAAATCGCCATACTTCTTCCGCTCTACTTTTGCGAGTTCTACCCCACCTAGAGTGGGACTAAAAATAGAGGCTTCGTCAACCTCGACGGTAATCCTTCCGTACTTTAACAAATTCTGAGCTTTTGACGCAAGGCAGGTGATCCCAAACCTCTTTTTGAAAGACTGCAGTAAAGGGAGTGTTTGTAAACAAACCGTGCACTTCATGAATCAACGGCCTGCCTTGACACGTTTCTATTTGCAATCGACATTCACATGGGTCCCGGGAAAGGAAGTCCGCTGCGAAGATCATGCGGAGAGAATTTTGAACTTGGTAAATCGCACAAAAGCGGCCTTCTTATTTATATGCACCGATACGAAAGGAGATTCGATCAGGAAATCAGAACGATAAATTATTCTAGCTTGTAAAACATGCCTGGGTTTCGATTTATTCAACAAATAAAATAATACGAACTAGTTTTTTATTTAATTATTCTTCCTCTGCAATAATTACATAATATTAACAAAAAAAACCACATGTTTTATAAAAAAAAAATGTTTGGTTAATTAACCTTACACTAACAGTAAGTAGGTAAATCTATAACTCCATGGCAAAGAACTAACACCCTTTTTTCTTCCTTTTCTTCCTTAGTAGCTCGAAACACAATATGTAATTTGCATATTCATAGTTGATATATACTGTGGCCAGTTTTTCGAATAATTTGCATTAACAGGTGAAAATGTGCCCATGCATGGTATTTTAAGTCTAGAGAACTTGTGAAGCAGCTGGACGTTTGTCGATCTTTCAGCAAGGTTTTTTCTTTTATGCTTTAAATTCATGTTTCAATATGAGATACATGAGCATTAAAAGGTGATTCTTGGTCATTGTGCATTCAAATATATTTACGTGAAAACAACTCTCAGTAATTTTGTATATCAAGCAACTACATAAATACGTGTACCTGCCATTAATAAAAGGCATTATTTATTGATAATCTGATGCTTCAAATAATTTAATTTAACTAATAAAATATGTAAATAAATAGCTATGTATAATATTCGACTATGTAGTTAAAAAGCCATTTTAAATTATGAAACTGTGACGTGTTCTATGGAGTGAACGTATATTTAGTCCTGAAGAGGATTATTTTACCACTAGTGTCCGAAACATCTTCGTTCTATGCGTCTCGATATAAAGACCTCAGACTTTACCACGTGGTAATGTAACCTCGTTGTAAATTTGCTGTTTTAAGTGGATATTGTCTTTTGAATCTTTACAAATGTGAATCCAAGGTTTCATGAAATTATCTGGAAATTAAGGGGTTCAAAACAAAAAACTAAGATGCACATACGGCACATATGTGAACATTTAGTATTGAATCAAGTATGAAATTGTTAAAAGAATGAAAGGTGTCCGAAAATATATAAGAATATAAAACATTGGTGGAATGAGACACGCATTTGTTCTGTTAAGAAATCTCTACAAACCCGAAGATTAAACATACAATATACTATATGAATAATGTCTTAGAACTATCAAGTTAGGTAAGCTCGTAATAAAGTATAAAAATATTCTAACCGCACTTCCCAAGTAGTTCTAAATGAAATGCATCCAGTAAAGAAAACCTCATTGTTTATAGATTGGCCGTGCATAGTTTGATCAAGAATGATGTGTTACCTAATTGTATGTTGCTCAAATTTTATTAAAGGCCAGGCTATCAAGGTAATGTCTCTTAAAACGTTTCACCAACAGTTCTAAATAGATTCAGATAAATCAATTAGAATTAGGGAAAATAATTGGCTAGTGTTTTTGTGCCTTCTTTCGATCTATTTAGAATCTTGAATCTTCATGAAATTATCGACACTTCAAAAGAAACGTAACTTTGTAGGTAATATTTACAATTTTTTTCTTGGTTTTGAGATTTATATAATGTTAAAAATATTCTAAATGAAAGATAGTACAGTATGTTGATGTAGCATTAACAACGTATTATGTGCGTTTAACTATGGATATAACTATGAATGATGTCAAACCTCTTATATGAACTTCAAGTGATTCTTTGAATTCCCCTCTCCTGCTGCATTTTCATCAAATGTAGCAGGAAATGAATTTAGACTAATTTTTTAACGTAGCTCATTGATTACATTTTGCTAAAATTCATCTATGAGCATCATGTGCACTTTTATTTCATATATACGGCTATGGAATGTGTGGTGCTTGGTGGAATTTCACCACTATATTTATCTAGCACTCTGCAAAGTGTTGTTTTTGTTCAGATTATACATCACAGAAGGGATAATTCCAGTTTATTGTTGAAAGGTTTCGCAGCAGAAAACACACAGAAACATACTTGGCAAAGAAGATGCATAGCATGAATGGTGTGGATTAGTTTGTTTCCAACTAAAAGCACTGCTCAGAAAAAACGTTATTTTAGGTTTGTGCTAGAAAAACATCCTTTTTGTGGTATGATAAATAGCATTACGCATCCTTCCCAGACAGAAGAAGGAAATTGATTCACTAGTCTGTTGTGTTGAGACTTGGAGACGCCCAAACTTTGCATCGTTACTTTTTTGTTACTTTTCCCGTTGCTTTCTCCCTCTCCCACTTTCTGATTCCGTTATCTTTGACACATTTAATTTTGTTCCCCTTCCGCATGCTTTTTTAAATTACCATTCTTTTCGGCAAAGGGAACGTTTATCACTTTGAGATACGATCTTTACAATCATGTTTGTAATTGCTTTAAAAATACTATCTGTTTTATTTCTCAAAAATGTGGACCGGAAAAATAAATATCCAATGTGCAACTATAATGAATATGAGTAGGTAAGTATTTTAATCAACGTATTACAGGAACGTCTGGCTATTGGAAGTGGTCCGCGTTCAATCCGAATAGGAAACATCATAGGACAACACCACGTAATTTTGGACCATGGTTAGATGAAGAGGCAACACCTGAACTGGCACCTTACTCTCCAAACTGCCATGCCACGCAAATTTGAGAACATTTGAGGAATGGTTTGATGAAAATTTAACCAGCCCCCTTTGTACCCTATGGTTATTTGTAGGATCTGAACTCTCAACCTTGGGTTCCTAAATCGTTACTGTTTCATCCGGGCTACCACGAACCGTAACAAATGCGTGTGTAAGCATCAAAAGTTATAAATTCATCAGGTTAGTAAACTGTATACTGTGTTTTACGTACTGTTTTTAAGATACGATAAAAATTAGAAATATATATTTTTAAATAAAGTTCAGTTAAAATTATGCAGATAGCACTACAAATTGGTTATTGTACAGTAAAGATTTTAATTCCGGCAGCAAAATTATCTTAAACTTTCTTAAAAAAGTAAAAAAAGCCAGGGTAAGATGTGTGCAAAATTTCTAAATATGGTTTTGGGGGTTGGGTTTCATTATATAAAGGTCATATTGGTCAAATTACGCCAAACACAAGACAGTCAACGTAACACACACTTACAAGACAGTTGTTACTCAGACAGAAATCCACACCGGGTTAGTTGCAAGAAACGAACCTCCGATACCAACACTTCTAACCCACTAGGCAACTGGATGCAATTGAAAGAATAATCTACCATCAATTTGTTGTGCAGCTCAGTTGCAAACACCCTTATTGTTTTTGTATTATCATGCAATAAACCTTAAGCTGTTTTATGCTTGCTATTCATTATTTTTTAAGCAATAAAATGTTGTTACTTACAAAAAGTATACTCGATAATCATAAATATGATGATTTAATTAAAATAGGATCAGGAACTGAAGTGCAGACAAACACGTTCGTTATCCGAAAAGTATCATTATATGTCTTCAATGTAATCTATGTTCGTGTTTTGTATCAATCATATGAGAAATAACATATTCTAAAACAACAGGATATCTCATGTTTTTCATCTAAATGGTCAAAAGTCTATTATCATATCGTATGTATATTGCTACTTTCCTAAGCATTCAGCTATCTGTAATGCTTCGGTAGTTTCTCTTGTCTATTTTCAGAAAGTAAGAACAAAGGTATCCAAAGTTCAACATCTGATCGTGTTTCAAAATTACGTGGTGATACGGCTTAGGCTGAGACGATGGTAACTAGGTAAATGGTTCAACATGTTCAAGTTATCCATAGTCCCATGTTGAACTTGTTATCCATGGTCCATTATGTCCAGGCTGTTTTCCTAAGTCTGCAATATGCATTTTATATTCAAGCATTATGTACATGTACACGGAAGTGCAATGTTAAAGGATGTACAATCTTAAAGAAACCTTTGAATGTAATATGTCTATAATCCTGACTCTTCAATGCTCACTCGTCTACAAATAAACTACTACTCGTACAGTGAAAATTGTCTAGGATACCTACTTCGGTAAGATCGAGAATCTATATATATATATATAATTATCTTACGTGGCACGCAAAAAATAAGTTATTTGTTATCGCGTTTTGGCAACATTGTACGAGTGTTTGTGTACCACTAAGTCGCCTCAATTGAATTTATAGCGTTATCGGATGAAACTTTATTGAAAAAATAATAATTATTTTAGTCGAGCTGTTGCAGTTTAAAATTACAAATCAAAGAAAGCGGAGGATCATTTCAGGGACATTTAAAAAACGGTCCTTTTCAGGGCCAACAATTATAGTTCAACAAGACGCTTGCACTATAACTTTCGACAACAAATTGAATAAAAAAAGTGTGGGCGACTCAAGAGTGCTTTATGAAAATGTACACACAAACAACACGCTGGGTCCAAAGCAGCGCTCACATTTCGACTCAAAATTTGCTCAAAGTTTTCATTTGAATTCTGATTCCAGGGAACTGTATACATATTTTCTTTAATACAGCAAATTTAGATTTGAAAAATATTTTTTTGGTATATCATATTTTGTAAACAATCCTTTTTGCTAGGACACATGTCTTCATTGATGCGAGCGAAGCGAGCATAGGTTCGATGAGGATTGCAAAGCAATCCTCCGGGGGTTGGCGAGCTTTAGCGAGCAGGGGGCTGGCCCCTAGTAAATTATATTAGACGTTTTCAGAAAGGTTACATGTTTTTCTTTCAATTTTTGGGAGTTGATATCTATACATCTAGTTTGAGTACTTGTAAATTTTCAGCCACACGCTGAATAAATTGTAAGACCCAAACAAAGGTTGCCTCAAATTAAATACTATATCACTACAAAATTTATGTTAAACACAACTCGTTTTGTTTTTACTTGATACAAAATATCACTTGTAACTTCTGAAGACCCTTAAAATCATACCATGATTTTTGTCTGTCACCTCATGTGTCATAATGTTTCTTTTATTCTACACGTACGAGATCACTAGGAAAGTGCTCCTGTTTGGAATGATAGAGGTGTTGTAAGCTGAATCCCTCAACATCATCGTAACTCTCTCTCGAATTTCCCCTTCACGCTTTCAAATATAAATGGAGCGATTCGAAACTTGTATTTTTATAAGACTTCTTTGCAAGGAAAATTGAACCAGCCCCCAAGAAACTACAATGAAATTTGACAAAGAAAAGTAGCGCTAAATTTTGTTCAATTTTCCATAAAATAACGTAAACCCCCTTACCAGATAGCAAAAATATGAAATTTTATTCTATTTCACCTAGCTCTACTAACAAGGGAAAAATAACTTATTCAATGGTCTCTAAGCAAAAGATAGAAATATTAAGCCTTAGAAACATCCAAAAATAATACTTAAGTTTTAACTATAACGCTATTTTTACAACAAAGCGTGAAATCTTTAAGAGCTTTGTCCCGAATGAAATATCTCTTTTTTTAGATTCATGTCATTGCCTAACATGTTGACATATTGTATAGGATGCTCAAACTATTACACGTTTACATTTTCAGTCTATCATATTTTTGGGTAAAAATCATTTCAAATGTGAAATTCTGTGGAGTTAAAATTTTTCAGATTTTTCGTTCCATTAAACAATATTTCATTCGTAGAAAAGTAAATAGTGTAAATAATAACCTCAATATCATAATAAATGTTACGTTAAAAGCTAGTTATGATTATTTTAGTGCAGTGATTTTTAACATTTCTTATCTCATGACCCACATGGACAAAATATTAGAACACTGTGGCATATCAAATAATATACGCAGATCCATCAAAAAATTAATACAGTTTTTACGAACTTACAAAAAATAATAACAATAACGTTATTTATTTTCGCTCCAAATTTGATTTTTTTTAACTTTTTGAAGAAATTTATTAATACTATATAAAACAATACAGTATTCAGAATTATTTATTCGATTTTTAAAATTTGAGTAATATTTGAAATTATTTGAGAGCTAGTCAAAAGTATAAAAAAAAGCAGTTTACCTATTTCTAACCAGTATACACTAAAGTCATTTTTACTACACAGCAGTTGAAATCCATTGTTCTCGTGTATTGAATAAAAAAAAATTATTTTTAAATGTATGAAACGTTATATGAAACTAAAACAATTACCACAAGCAAATCTATAACCTTATGTTAAAAAAAAAAGAATATCTAAAATTTAAAAGCACGGGTCTTTATATTCGTGACTAAAGAAGTTTCATAAAAAAGTTTCTCGTGTTTCCTTTTAAGATCACAGATGAGCAGAAATTTTTGAAAATATAAAGTTATTTAATGGACGTGTAATGAATGAAATGAAAGAGTATAAATAAAAGTCTAAAAATGAGAAATAAAAGAGAAATTTTAAAAATATTTCTTCTGAAAGTCATGTAATCTTTCTATAGTAAAAAAAGTTTGAGTAGTTTTTCTTTAAAACCCAGAACATGAAAAAGATGGTGGAAAAACTATTTTGGTGACATGAAACGATTATACTAGAAAACCTTTTACGGACAGAAGAAAATCACTTTTGAAAAGGCTTTATGTTTGTGTCGGTTACCGCGACTCTTAAAGTATGTTCAGTTCACGCCTTTTCTCAGAAACTACACTTTCGGACATAGAAAAAGACAAAATCCATTTCTCCTTCACTGAGAATATTCTTGAATCCAGATAAGAACATATAAATCAGAAAATGCAAGTAGCTCCGGATTTCTATTGAGTTATAAATAGAAACTTGAAGCATTTCTGAAATTTCTATAGAATCATACAAATGAATCTACGAAATATTTTGAAAAACTTGGGCACTACATGAAAACAAGTTCTGTACAAATATCAGCAGAAAATGTTCCTGTCAAAGTTTTGATTCTATAACTTTATCTTAACTGTTCGAAAATATACAATTACGAAAACTTCAAAGAAACAAATCCTTTAAATTTCGTCTAAAATATTATGTGTTAAAGATTATGTAATGAAAATTCACCAACTACTTCTGGTTCAAGATTTATATAGATAACCTTTCAATTCTACTCTAATAATTGATTCTGAGAACCCATTAGTGCCTGAATATTTTTTACGTTAAATAATTTGTACAGTGGTAGCAGATGGTGTGATGTAATAACTATTACCTCGAGTCTAAAGTTCGCACATCATAAAGTTGCATGTTAAAATCAAATTTAAGTCCAATTCCAGTTTTACTTTAACATCTATTTATTAACAAAGACAGCACACTAACACGATGACAGTGAAACAAAGAGAATGAATAGGTCCATTTCAACGTAGTCTTCCTTCGACCACGTTCCAAATCAATCTGGCGAATTCCCCATCGGGTAGGGAAGATGCGCGTTTCAAATTCCCTTTCTAGGGATTTCAAGACCTGTGGCTAAGTTGCCACAGATGGTGTGAAATTAATTAGATCGAATTTATTTAACAACTGAAACGTCCCATCTATGGGAAGTTAGGCATTAGAGGGTGCATGTTTTTTCCATTTTGATACCTTTGCCTCATTTTCTTTTAACCTTGCTTGTGTTGGAATTGCAACAAATATAATGGTGAAGACCATCATATCTGATGGATTCTAATACTCTGGGTTTTTTTAGGTTTCCCAAGGTGTCTACCTGAACCAGGTTGTTTGTACGAAAGCTGTCTCTGAAGAAAAATTATTGTGGACTTTAGATCAATTCAATCTGTTAGAAAGAGGTATAAATCAAGAAGATTGTTTTTATTGGATTTGCATCTACCCAAGAGGGAGTTTGTTGGCAACAACCGTTTTATTGTTATATGCAAATCTTTTTTAGTTATTATTCGATTCATAGATGGCGTTGGGTTATCTTCATTTTATTTATATACATGGTGTTTTGAAAATTAATCTATTTATCTGCAAATCACACTGTTTATGTCTGAGTTAATCATCGATCCACACAACACTTGGACCATATTGTGATGATCGTAAATTTTATGTGTATGTATATTTCTCGCCTGAAAATTAAAAGATTTAATGGTTTTGTGTTCGATGAAGGACATAAAAGATATATTTCCCATGCATTTTGAGGTGCATTTTCTAAGCCAAATACAAATAAGGACCACTACCATTTTTCATAACGAATAGAATAACTGTAGCTGTTAAGATTTTGATTCATCCGGTTTGTACTTCCAATAAATTTATTGAACAAAGCAATTAAATTCTATATTGGTCTATTTCCACAATTTTTTTCTGGATTATACTATCTATTTTCTTTTACTAAAGGATGAACTAAGCGTATATTTCAACCAAATGTCAACACCTCACTAATATAAGATCTTGATTATTGTTGAACTGATAGTAAAAGCATACCCTGCCTCTTTTTCTGAAAGATTCTACTCCATCTAATAGACATATCTTTGTTCGATTGGCACGAACAGTTCCTGTTCCCCAAAAACTTTCCCTGACAAGTGATCAAAACGCGGAGAGCTTGTGAAAATATTGTCAAAATACAAGTTCAAAATACAAGTAACAATTCTTTAGGAAGAAACCTCAGAACTTCTACGAGTACTGGTGTATGCAGATACTGGATAGATGGAGAAAGGTCATCGAGTAAGATTCCATATACTTCATTGATTGAATGTAATTTTATTTGGTAAATAAAATGTTTCTTCAATTGATTTTTAAAAAATGAATGAAGTTTTGCCTCAACCCGAAAACAAAATGTTTGATTATATGCTTACAAATTTGATCGAGAAAATTAAATTTAAGTATACTACAACAAGTGATATTAGTCATAATACATTTTGTATGTGGAGAGTTTACCAACGGGAATCACGATAACAAAAAAAAATGCTACATTCCAATTTAACTGTCCAGGTGAAAATTCATATTTTTGTAGTATATATAACCCTGATACAATACTATTAGTTCTGCCAGTGTTGATTTAACAAATATTCCCACTAGAGTGCTTTAAATGCAGATTAAATATATTCTTGAAATGTTATTCTTAATATAGCTCACTTTTAACTATCGCTAAAAGATCGAATCCTTGTATGATGTACCTGGTACTCACACAACAAAACGGTTGAATCGAGTAATAATTCACTCGACTCCTTTTTGGATTATGACTGGTATTATTCTTTTTCATTATTTCAATCATCTTAAAAATATTTGAATGTTTATTTCTGTTAAGGCTTGGGTGATATTTTCACAGGTGCATTTTACTGAAACTAAATTAGTGGAAAGTAAAGTAGAAGTAAAACTCATGCTAAGAAATGATGCGTTGGCTCCTTAAATCCTTGCAATTTAAGATGGATATATTTGATACTATAGGCTGTAGGGATGCGACATCGACAGCAAAACATCGATGTTTTGAAACATTGATGTTGATAATACATTGACCTAAAACATCGATGTTTTTAAAAATCAGTGTATTTAAACTTTTCTTCCCCCTTTTCTCAAGCTGGTTTAGCAACCTTAAACATTATTGTTCGCCGGGGGGAGGGAGGATTTAGTTTATCATTTGCCGTGTTAACTCCTAGTTTTTATAAGTAAGACTTTTTTAGCTGTCAGGACAAAGTCAAAGAAATTAATAAAAACAATTAACAAACATTTTATTTTCAAATTGAATAATATAAAAGAAAATAATATTTACAACAATTTGACATAGGTAGTATTAACTACAAGTATAACTAGGTACGTACATAACAATAATTGTTGCTAGCTAATATTAATTACTTATCAATTTATTGGAAGGGAACACAACAAAGTTATTTTTGTTTACTGTAAATAAAAAATATTGGGCCTAAAATATTACAGGCACCAATATTTGTTAGTTACAGTTAGTAAAAATATAATTTTGCTAACCTTCTCCACCTTAAACCGACTTCTTTTCCCACTATCCAACCAGTTTGGGAAAAAACTCTTTCTGATGGGACGGATCACTGACAAATACTTAGTTGTACGGTTATTTTTCTTAAATTCTACTATGGTAATTTTTCATTAAAAAATAAAACATCGACAATATTTAAACATCGATGTTAAAGAAACATCGGCTCCAACAAATCGATGGTAAATACAACAAGGTTTTTATCGATCCTCGATGTTCTAAAAACATCGACATCGATGTCGCATCCATACTTTTCAGTCCCTAAACTGACCACTTTTTGGTCTAAAAGTACGTTCAACTTACTGATTATAAAAATTATGCTACTTGGTTATGCTTTCAATTTTTATAATGGTACTTTTTCATTTAAAAATAAAACATCGACAAGCATAAAATTCGATGTTAAAAAAACATCGACTGCAATACATCGATGTTTTTTTATAAAACATTGATGTTTTTTTATAAAACATTGATGTCTTTTTGTAAAACATCGATGTCGCATCCCTAATAGACAGATGGCCATGACTTTATTAGGTGCCCTCGTATGCAGCTTGAAAATCCTTTACTTCCATTCCTGATAGTTGTCTCTACGAGGTACCAAACTATGATGGATGATATATATTTTCATTAGAAAAAAGATCTGACCAAATCTTGATATCATTATCATAAAACAATTGACAGTGCCTCGATAATGATATATTTTGTCATTAGCAAAATTTGTCAGATCTTAATGAAAGAGATGTCTCGTCAAATCACACTGATGATTAAGACGACCTTTGAGTTAATCTATGCCTATTCATCAAATAATGTAATTATTTCAATCTTATTGATGCAATATATTTTATATTTATAAGAATAAATGAATTTATTTCTTCTTTCCAACAGACAAATCGAATTTTCAAACTCGTAATTGCAATATTTTAATGAGTACAAATGGTGATTACAATCTCAAAACCTCCACACTCACGAATGGTATTTGTGTTAAAATTAAAGTTTATGTTGCTTAAATTTTCTTATTTATGTGGAAGGGTCGTAACTTAACATATTTTTAAAATCCACATACAACGAATACAAACAATGATTTAAGCATTTTAAAGATGTATAAGTAAAGAATACAAATAAAATAATCAACCAGGGAACTTTTAAGTTATTTTCAACAATAAATTACTTTTAATCCGATACATGGCGAAAACTACGCACTTGTCATATTTCCACATTTAGCAACTGGATCCACCCCACTTCACTTCCATTTTATTAGCGGTGGTGGTTTATGACATCTAAATCTACTTTTTCCTTCACTTACATTATTTTTTCTCACTGATTTCTAGCTTTCAGATATCTTATTACATCTTCAATTAGACTTCTGAATTAGTTGATTGGAACGGATGAATTATTTGTGTAGTTTTAGCAATGTTCAACAGTTCCACAGATGACATCGTTAAAGCTAAGAACCAAAAGCTACATAAAGCTTCCTGTAAAAGTCAATTTTATTTTCTTTATTTTCATTTGTAACCATCTACCAATTTGTTAATAATGTTAATTTCGGTGTTGCGTGTGTTAATTACACAACAAATTTCATTTTGTGTATACATATAGTTCACTGCGTTTCTTGAGATAAAATGAGGCTATTATATCATGAATGCAAAGTATTGAAAGATTAAACATTACAATTTATTTTAATGTTCATACTTTACACTTAGACCTTTAAACACATTATTCTAATATTTCCCCATAAAGGTTGATAATAATATTATAAAATTCAATTCATCATACCAGTTTTAAGCATTATAAAGGTAGTTTTTTCACTATATTACATTACCTATCTATCAAGCGCAATCCTATAAACATGATAAATATTTTAAGATACATTATTTTTACGAAATATAATGCATTACTTATGCAATACTTCACCAGTTAAAGGTTTGTTTTGATAGAATATTTAAAAGTAAGTTTTTTTTTTTATATATATATATATATATATATATATATATATATATATATATATATATATATATATATATATATATATATATATATATATATATATATATATACACACTTATAATTGACCACAACGTATATAGGGAATTTTATGGAAGGACATTATCACACAGTGTAAAAGGAATTTTCCAAAAATCAAGCAACTCAAAGTTCTCTGCATCTGCGTTATCTATGTTAACTGTATCTGTGCATATCTATATCATTAAAGTATTAATCTTGACCACTCATGAAGGTTTTTGTCCGCTTTAAACATTATAAGGTCTATCAACGATATCCCTGAAAATATATGAAGTATAATTTTCAAAATAAAATAGCAGTAGAAATATAAAGAAAATATTTAAAAATACAATCTGTGCCAAGAAAATCCAAACCCCTGAAGCCAGATCACTATCGGAATTAAATTAAGATGAAGATGTAAAAAAATGTCGTAATCCCAAATCTAGAAGACCTAATTATTATATAATTACACCATAAAGATCATTAATTAACGTACTTTAAAGCTCTCTCTAATGTCAATATATCGGATAAATGACGAGGTTTCAAGTCGGAGCTTTCATGATGTAGTTGGTATAAAATGTAGATGTATAAAATTATCGAAACCATTGCAATAATAATGAAAAATTACGCTTAATAATAAAAATTGCATTACAACTTTTATCATAAAGCTTTGTTATGGCAAATAAATATACATCAGGAACGATATCTAGCAGAATTCCTGAAGAAGTAATTTAGATTTGTGTACGTAATTGTAAATGTACCTAATAACACTTGTTATTTTACTCATATAAATAAAAACCGTAATACATCACAAAAATACATCGAAAAAGCATACTGATTTTCTTATTATGATTTAAAGAAATTCCCTACTGAAATTATATGTTTCAAATTAGTGAACATATGCTGTACTTTTCCTTACAAAATTGCATTTAATGATCTTTTTCGAATGAATAACGAGTGCTCACAAGAGACGTTAATCGAATTTTGACATAGTGATAAGCGGTAACAGCATTTTCTGCCGCTCAATATGAGACGAAAAATCACCGTGGATTCTCTTCATTGAAAATACATTAAAAAAGAATGATGGTTTTCTTATTATGATTTAAAGAAATTCCCTACTGAAATTATATGTTTCAAATTAATGAACAGATGCTGTCCTTTTCCTTACAAATTTACATTTAATAATCTTTTTCGAATGAACGACGAGTGCTCACAAGAGACATTCCTCGAATTTTGAGACAGTGATAAGCGGTAACAGCATTTTCTGCCACTCAATATGAGACGAAAAATCACCGTGGATTCTCTTCATTGAAAATACATTAAAAAATAATGATGATTTTCTTATTATGATTTAAAGAAATTTCCAACTGCAATTATATGTTTCAAATTAATGAACTCATGCTGTCCTTTTCCTTACAAATTTACATTTAATAATATTTTTCGAATGAACGACGAGTGCTCACAAGAGACGTTCCTCGAATTTTGAGACAGTGATAAGCGGTAACAGCATTTTCTGCCGCTCAATATGAGACGAAAAATCATCGTGGATTCTCTTCAAGAAATGAGGCAGAAGATGGTCGAAGAGAGAGGGCCGAGTGAAGGGAGGACACCCTCACGAGTCGACGTAGATAATCGACTGGACATTTTGGTTGACCCGATTGGCCCTTTCCCAAAGGTTTAGCTTCCAGGTTTGTTTTTTTTTACTTCCCGCTATTATTATTCGCAACCATCGGACAATTTTTCTTGTTGCGTTTGGGTGCCAAGATGGGCCGATATTCACCCCGGTCCATTTGCCCATTTCAAGATTTGTCGAATTTCTTTCCACCATTGGTCTGTTTTTATAACCTTAAAAAACAACTTCTGTTGTGTGCATAAGACGCAATCTGTCTTGGCTGCTTTCAAAGAGTATCATTTTTATTATTTTAAATTATTTCATATGAGGGAATTTTACCTATTAGCAAAATAAAGTAGGACAACCCTCACATAAATAGCAATTGATACCTAGATGTAAAACTGTTGTTTCCAGTTACGAGGACTGCTGACAGATGGGTTTAATGGGCAGAGTTCTGGCTTTTGAATGAAAAGTTTCTAGTTCGAATCCGGGGTACATCAACATTTTTTTTTCTTCTAGGATTAATATGTTTTTCCTCCATGAACTTTTATTTACATAATATGCGTTTGGTTGAGTTTTGGGGTATTGACTCAGTACCTTATGGGGGTGACGAGGCTGGGCCAAAACACTGCAAGTAAATGGATATACACACTCAAGGAACGTGTATCATTAAGTTAAGTATTAATTAAGTAATAATCTTTAAGTATGAAATAATTAAATAATTATGTAAGTATAAATTAATTAAGTATTAATTAAGTTAAACAAGTGTTAATTACGTTGATCTAGTATTAAGGAAGGTAATTAAGTATTAAGTAAGTTAATTAAGCATTTAGTAAGTTAATTAAGCATTTAGTAAGTCAATAAAGCATTAAGGAAATTATTTAAGCATTAAGGAAGTTAATTAAGTATTAATTAAGTTAATTATGTATTAATTAAATTAATTAAGTATTAATTAAGTTAATTAAGTATTAATTAAGTTAATCATCAAGTTAAGTATTTGGACATTACAGAAATTCGGAGGAGGATGAATTATAGTGTGTGGTTGTTTTTCTTGTTTAGGACGGCCAATTGATTTATGTATCTGGTACCATGAACGCTGACGTGTACCTAGACGTACTGGATATTTTGACCTTACCTGCACTATGGCAATACTACAGCTATGATAGTTGCTTCTTCCAACAGAATCGAACTCCAAGGGATACTGCAAAACGCGTGCTGGACTGGTTTTCTGAAAATGAGGTGAATTTGCTTGACTGGCCTGTTCAGAGCCCTGATCGTAATCCAATCGAGCAATTGTAGGACAGACTGGAGCGACGAGTACGACACCGCCATGTACGCCCTTCTTCAGAACAATCTCTTCCCCAGCCTTGCAAGTGAGATGGGTAGCTTTTCCTTCCCAGACTTACCGATAACTTGTGAAAAGTATGCCTCTACATATTGCAGCTTTAATACAAGCAAAAGGAGGGTATACTCATTTCTAAATTGAATGACAAAGGACTTTTTCCGAAAAACATGCAGCATCCAAATACGTTTGTCTATATAGTGTGTATACAAGGAGTAGGTCCTTACATTCGATAAATACTATTCGAGTGTTACGGTAGATTACGAAAATATTGGAAGTCCGACTAATGTTCCCTTCGATCGTTGCATGGACAATGTATGGTTGCGCTGTCGTCCATAAAACATCCGTGAACTTTATAATAAAAATGTAGCATTGAAGCACGTACTGTGTCTGACAGGATCTTCAAGTATTGCACGACCGACTATCTGTCTTCTATAAATACCTGGAAATCAATTACAAACAAGCAGAACATGCCCCACTCCATGCCACCTTGAGCAGCGTAAAAGGGGCAAGATGATTTAATGGCTTCATGGGGTTCTTGTCAATC
This sequence comes from Metellina segmentata, assembly GCA_947359465.1. NCBI lineage: Eukaryota > Metazoa > Arthropoda > Arachnida > Araneae > Tetragnathidae > Metellina > Metellina segmentata. Next base: position 55,189,006 of record OX375878.1, on the reverse strand, counting down.
TCTACCCCTTTTATTGTTGCAAAACAGTATTTAGCTTGATTTATCTGACGAGATCAACTTTTCCTCACAGAAATCGGAGGTTTCCTCACTGGCATGCAAGTGCAATGCTCTGTAAACAACTGCGCATTATACCAGTCGAGATAGTCTTGGACGAAATTTTATTAAGGGTCTGTCAGATGCATCAAAGAGAATTCCCATTTCTGCTGCATCCATCTGTTACGACGACGTTCACGATCTTGTTTAATTTTTCAGAACCACAATTATTTTTTTTGGCAAGGACTGTGTTTTCTGTTTCGAACTTTCAACCACCTTCGAAATCATCGCTTTCGAGAAACCAGTGAGTCCGTCTTGGCAATCGTGACACCTGCCAAATGAACCCCAACAATAAGTCATTTTTCAAACGGTGAAAGATCTCTCCTTATCCTCATCCTACTTAACTTCTTATGAAATGAACATACACAGCGTACTTATACCGTCTATTGGATTACGTGTAACCTGCATTATATACGGAATTTACATAACCACCCCCGTAACCAACATGTACATAAATATTAGGGGTGATAATTAAGGAATAAAAATGAGTACTTCACTTAATGCTTTAATTGGTGTTAAGTGGGTTTCACTTCAATAGAGATGTTGAAAGTGTTTCTATACCTGTGAGAAGCTAGGCTTAATAAGTAAACACAAGTTATACTCTAAAACTAAAACTTTAGGAACACAGTAAGAATGGAAAACAATACAAAATTGCAACATAACATGAGATAATCGGAGAAAATGTGTAATAGAAACTTTCACATATCAGTATAACGGAAAATGTATTACCAAACAGATATCTAGTAAGAAATAATTGGAACATATTATTTAATTTATTTACTAGCAGATTCTTGGCAAGCTAGGAAACTTATTCTTAGTCCATTGTAGAAAGTACCGAACAAAAAATATCGATACAATAACTCACTAGTCGCTTCTGTGGTAAGGAGGACACTATATGTCAAGGTAAATTGCAAGTAATAAATTAAACGTGGGAGGCGTTGACATAACAATAAGAAAATCTAAATTGCTTGTCAAGGCGAAACTATCTCATTCTTCCCTGCAAATATGGAGCTGACAATGCCTCATAAAATTTAAGGAGGTTTCATTGTATTTTCAATAAAGAAGTCATTGTCCAAACTCTTATGCAAGTTTACACCTATTACTAAGCTTGTATACTTAAGATAAGATAAAAATGAAGAGCTGTTTCTTAAATAAAATACTTGAAGCGTTTCGCCAAATAAGAATTTTTTCAGGTAAAAAAATTAATTACATGGCAAAAATTTAAGCGTGCTTTAAATGCAATACGTTAGCTAATTTAGTCTTGAAAAATATATATATATATACTGAATGTATCAAACACGATAGTTGAAAAATTACCATTTGTGTGACTCATAAAGTTTTTTCTGCCTAGAATATAAAGACTGCACATATTTAGAGGGCTTAAAAGATATCATAGAAGAAGTTTGAATATTTTTAAAAATTCGAATTTCTTTGGGATAATTCTTAAATCTCATTTAATCAGTAAATAATAACTATATGAAATATTTCTTTAAATTTGCTTTGACGTTGTATATAATAGCTGCTTTGACGATCGTACAACTTTTCATGTTGGGAACGAATCTGTTCTTGAAAAAGCATTAGGAATATACGTCATGTTTATATTCTAATATCTTAAAGAACTAATAATTTATGCATTTCGTAATCCCTTAATAGGACTGTGACTTTCATTACGGAGTTAATACAAATATGGGTACATTTTAAAGGGAAACAACAGAAAACTACAAAATGACATTTAATGGTGTGTGGGATGCTATTCGTATGAGTAACTTCTTAAAAGAATAAATGTTAAAAGCATGGGCAAAATAAATACGGCACGTTTTACTTCCTCATTGTCCTTCGGCTTCGCATCAAGCAATATGTACTGATAACAGATAAAAAATCATTTTGAAATTTGGATCACATGAAAACTTGAATGACATAAAACATTAATTTAATAACTTTGTAAAATTACCTACGTATGGTAAGAAATGAACATTAATGTTTATTTCCCAAAATCTATCCATTATACTCTTGGTTCGATATTTACCAGTAGACATCTAAATTAATGTTGATACTACTTTTTACAATCGCCGATTTTATAATGAAATAGTCATGCAAATGCATTTATTCTTTTGTTCAAAATATTTTTCTCTACGTTCATCGGGTTCCTTATAAATAGGATTTATCTTTGCTTGGTTTCTTATTATTCAGTATTTTATTTGGAAAAGTTGAGTGGAAAAATTATTTTAAAACTAAATTAGTTTTTAGTAGCAATTGGTAAAATTAAATTCAAATATAATGTATTTCAGTTTAATTCCGTTGCCCTCAACACAATTCCATAAATTTTTTACAATTCGAAAATATACTGAGAACATGTAAAATTACGCATGGATATTTTTTCCTGCCGTCCTGGCCGAACTATTGTACTTCACTGAAATTGCATATACAATTTCATTTATGAGTTTAAGATGTAACACTAAATGTCTTACATGCTTCAATTTCTTTTGTAAAAAAGCTTTTATTAAAAACAATATACATTTTTTAAATACTTTGAAACATTGTTGTTTTTAAATTTACAGCTTGTAAAATACGAACAAATATTATTAACTAATCTATAAAATATAGCTTTATTTTAATGCAATATTTATACTCCTAAACCCAGAACATCACCAATGTTTAAAGAAAACTGAAATAACACTGCCAAATCAACAAATTTTAAATTTGGGTTCTGAGAAATATTGAAGGATATTGAAGTAATATTTACTTTAACAAACAATTTAACCATCAAGCTCAGATGTAGAACATAATTTACGTATAAAAATAACTAAACCGTTTATAAAAATAACTTCAGAATTAATTTAACGTCTATAACATATTATTCAGTTCACGCCTGCTAGAACGTAAGGCATTTCATTTAAAGGAAAACAGTATACATCGAATTGTTTTTAGCTTCCACGACTAAACGTGGATATCCCCAGAGAAAGGAAGATATTTTATCTGGTAGCGAAAAAAACGATCTTGCCGTTAGAGAATTCTGATAAGATTCAAGACGAAATATCACCTTGTATAAAACAGACACTGCAGACAGATTTTGGTTCAGATTGCAAGACTGTTTTTCTCATAGGAATTTTAAGGCGTAAATACTTTCTGTGACAAATCCTTTCTTCCTTTCTAAAAGCGTCTTTTTCTAAACAGAATTTGCTGGTGAATGTAATACTTGCAGAGTTGTGTAAAAAATTCTTTGAGCAAATAAGATTACACATAACAGTTATTTCTTGTAAGTTTGGGTTAACTGTTTTTCATCCGTTAAATTGGTTTGTCAATATACTACTCACCGTAGATCAGAAATCCAATTACATGCGAAAATAGTTTTAATGTACAACTGTCTAAAGACAAACTATTAGTATTTTGATCGAAAAGCTTCTGCTCTAATACAATGATATGGATTGTTCTGCTTTTTAACCGTGATTAGAATAATTAGTATTGTGTTTAGTTATAATTATTTTGATTTGCAGTGATGCTTTTTATTTGTGTCACATGTTGTAATTTTTAATGAAATTACAATACCTTATTTTTATTTTTATACACTCATCTAACAAACAAACTGCAATACGCGCGTGTGTGTTTTCATTTACTAACTTATACTAAAAGTACTTAAACCTTAGCAAAAAAATCTTAAGTCTAAGCGATGATATATATTTATATTCAAGTTTTGTTATCACTTCATTGTAAAGCACAAAACTTGTACTCACGTATTCTATACTTTACAATCCTCATCTGAACATAAACATTAAGAATGGTCCATATATGTTTACTCGAAAATAAAATAAGGTAAAAGCAAAGTAATTTTTTTTCAGAGCATACGTTTCTTTTATAACAGCATTAATATATATTTAAGAATACTTTTTACATCCACTGTACGAATTAAATTTAATGTATGTATGATTTCATTTAATACTTTATTAAGACATACTAACAATTCTTTATGTTGCTTTGAAATTGTACGACTCAACACAAAAGTCTTAAATCTCCAGCTATTATATATTTATATCCATGTTCAACTCTCACCAGTATCCTTGTCTGAACTACCGATTTAAGGAAGGTGCAGATTTGTTTTCTCAAAGATAAAATAAGAAAACAAATGTAATTTCAGCACAAGGCATGCTTTTTCTCCATAACAGGTTATCCGTTTCTTTTTTTTTTACCGGAGTATCCTCCCTGTAATCAGACACAGTTGGTGGTAAAACCGAAGAACTGGATCGTAAATGCTCCTGATGAGCTGCCTTGAGCTCAGGAAATCGTACTAGCTGGAAGACTGTTTATTGCTCATTGCCAGACCAGCCGCATTTTATTTGCTCTGATAGTCGGTCGGAGTACAATTTTAAGAGGAGTACCACGTATTGTTTCCTTTTTTCAGATTCCGCAGAGAAAGTAATAATGACCTATGTTTTTCTTAAGATATCCAGATTTTACTTAGGTTTATTGGTTTTTTGAGAAACGAGTTTGGGAAAGAGGCATTCATTTTTATTTGCTTTCTAAAGCTTGAGAAGGGTAATAACTATTTAAGCATTCCAAGAATTTATGGTTGCTGCCTTTGAAAGATAATGTTAAACATCTTATCAGGAAAGAGGGGTAGTAAAAACATATAGAACAGACATTTTCAATTATAACTTTTCGACATCCATCATAGTGATCACATTCAATTGCTCCAACAAATAACACAGTTAAACTCTATGCGTTAGTGAAATTAATATAATTTTTTTTTGTACAAACAACTGAACTTTTTCATGATAGTACATAATTGGTCAATAATATTTATTTCAAGAAAAATGGCATTGAATCAATTTAGTTTCGGGAGAATTAAAAAATATAGAACTTTACTTGGACATCTAAAGTGTGTATAATGTAGTAGCGTTTTTAAACAGATGCATAAAATAGAAAATGTTCGATAAATTTCTTTAAAGTTTAATTTTATCATCAATATTATTTAAATAAGTACTGAATGTTTTTCGTTTGGCTCTAAAGGTAAAAGGTTGATTCTAAGGTTAGTAGCATGTGTAATTATATGGCGTAGCTCATATGGAAATGCTTACAGTATTGCTATGCATCTTTAAAAATAAGTTATTGATTGTAAATTAATTTCGGAAAATAGAATAACATAAATAGCACTTAAGAGTTTATACACCGTTTATTTAAATGTTTTTAATTGTAATCCATCTCCTGTTTAACTTCCAAATTCACCTGCAATCTTAAATAAAATGAATGATATTGCCGTCAGCTGTTTGTGTGGTGTTTCTTCTTACAATGATTGAGCTTTAAATATTCTCTAAAATCCTTAACCATACCCTTTATTCATTATTTCAATATTGATACGTTGATAAATGGAGATCTTAAGGTAGAGTTTTACTTACTGCTGTTATACAGAGTTGTGCTATGTTATCAATTAAAATAAAGCTTAATTTTATACTATTGAATAAATAAACTTTCTACAAAACTCCATTTACATTTTATTACTTAACTATAATAAAGACGAAAAATATGTATTGATACACATATAGGAAATAAAACATGCAACCCTAAAATAATTAAGTAAAATTTCTATTAACAATACACGAAATTTATGGTTATCAACTCATGACGCGTATTAAGTCGTCTATTCAAACGCATATATGAACACGTAACTATAAATTGTACCTTTGAGGAAAATTTTAATTGGATTACTATCCGGGAAATATCATAAGAAACAAAAATGTAATCCGCAGCGAAAATATTACTACATGTTGAAAGTTTGAATATAAATTCATAATAATAATAATAATACACAGCAGAATGCTTGAAAGTGTAATATAACATGAACACTTTAATAATGGTAAAACCAATCTAATTTTCGGAATTTTCGAAACCTCGAAGACTGATAACATAAACAATTTGATAAGCGACTTATCCTTATGTTGTCACAAGCCTTTCATTACATCGTTGAAACTTCGATTTATACAAGAAAACAGTAAAAAAACAAATATACATAAAACAATTTTATAACTGTCCTTATGAAATAACAGCTTGTAACTTTTAATCATACATCGTATATAAGAAATTATTGTCTCGAAAAAAAAAAGTTTTATACGGATGAAATCTTAAGTAGATTTTAGCAATTAAAATTTATTTCTATCAAAAATATGAATTAAAAACTTGCATGCGATATTCTCATTTCAATATAATCATAACAATTATAAATTAAGCACGTCACTCGCCCCCTAGTAACTATATAGTATATGCCTCTTAACATTATCCTTAGATCTGATTTTCTTTGGCATTGAACAAATGTTCCTTTGATTACACCCTGGAAGAGCATATTATCGCTTTTGATATGCACCATAACTCAATAATTCCTTCCAGTCCCAAAATATAATATATACAAGAATTTAATACAGTATTATGAGGGTTTTTTTTTGGCATGTTATTATTCAAATTCGTTGTCTGAATGAATGCAAAATAGCTGCTGATAAATTATACCCACTGGTGAACCTGTATTATGAGTTCACTTGCCAAGTTCCATTCTTTGGCTTTCCGCCAATTTAGGCACATAATTTGAATTCTCAATTAGTGAGTGAACATCTCAGTAAACATTTCGTGGTACTAGAGAGAAACGACGTTGCTTGGTATGTCCTTGGAAACCTGGAGTCCTTTGTTTTGAAAGTAGTTTAATTATAGAGCAACTGTGTTTTTGAGTACATCTTTTGGGGTTGTAATTTTCTAGACACATAAAAAATTCACGCGTCTTAATCAGTATACTTCTTAATCAGCATATAATTTTCTTATCAAAGAAGGAAGAAATTATATTTCGGGATTTGGTGGTATGAAAGGCGTGAAAATCTAAATACGTATTTACGCAAGCTATGCTTTTAATTGCTGGTAGAGAAGAGGACTGATTATTGATGGAGTGTTTAATATGAAAATTATGTTATAGAATCATAGATTCACATTGGTAAGTTATGAGGAACTAGAAGTAATGAACTAAAAGGTTGATGAAATAATATTCTAATTAGTACTTTTTGGACACAATTCTTACAAATAATTTACTTAGGTCATGTTTTATGAGGTTTAAAAAAATAGTAAAACAGATCTTAAATTATGCTGTATATGATTTAACGGGCCCAACTGTGTTAATTCTTATTACAAAGTAAATTATTAAGTTCGAAACTATAACTAGGATATAAAAGTAACTAAGCAGTACTTGTAATATAGTATACATCTGAATCAATAGGAGACAGGAAAATTACTTATCACTATTAGATATTCGCACTGTAAAAATTAAAAATATCGCATTATGGTAAAAAAAATATCAATGTTTGACAAATTTGTGAAAATTGTGTTTCCATAAATATTATATTATAGCATTTCTTATTAATTGGATCTTAAAAAGTGAAAAATTAAAACGTTAAAACATCACTAATGGATATTGAAGACATGAAACGGTAAGCTATTTCTGCAGAGAAAAATATCCATCATCATCCGGGCACAGTAAAAAACAAGAGAATAATACTTTTTCTAGACTAGAGCTCAGACATTGATCCAATCAAGATCTATATTGAATCAACATTAGAAATCCCAGGTATTTTCACGTTATCTAACACATCAGTGAATGACACAAGTTCCTTCCTCTTTTCTGCTTTACCTTGAAAGACTAAATTAAAGAAGCGAGTTTAGGCAACACTATTCCAGGATAGCATGTTTTATATAGTGTTTTAGTATTGTTGTTTACCTATCTTCTGGTGAGGATGGACGCTTTGCACCAATAAAATAGCAACTGACCATTTTTCAAAGGTTTAATATTTATTAACCATATATTGAAGTTTTCAAAGCTATACTAGCAGTTTTTACTAAAGTTTCATCTGTAAAAATAATTCAAGTTATACGATTTTATCAGAATTTGAAATAAAAATAAGTTAGAAGTAGTCGCAAGAGAATCAAACAATTTATATATAAGATCATAAAGACGAATTTGTATTTTCTGCATCTTTACGTTCCGTATCACTTGTTTCATCAATCATCATTTCTATAAAAATGAATTCCATGAAAACAAAAATACAGAAACGTCACATAAACTGCGGATAGAGGTGAATGCTATTTGAATGAAACATCAGGAACGATTCAGCGCGCATTATCTTGGGTAAAAAAGTAATACAAGGGCTAAAGTAGAAGTTGGGAATATATTTAAAGAAAATAGTCTACTTTAGAAGCGAAATGATTCTTGGAATAGCAGGGGAAGGAATAAACCTCATGAAGTCAACTGATGTTATGCACCCATTGATATCGTTTTTGTGAAAAACATTCAACTGTCTTTATACTCGGAGATACATAAGGTGTTCAGTAGGCAATGTTTTCGGTCTATAACTCTGAGATATCAGAATCAGGCGTACCACGCCGCTCAAATAACATTGCGGGTCTTCATTGCTTTGGTATTTCTGAAAGTCGGTAAAGTTTCGAATCATCAATCGTTAAATGAGGGACTATGCACAAATAGACGAAGTAAAATCATACTTCTAAAGAAGTGTATGATTTTATCTAACTTATTACATAATATTTTCGGACTTCAAAATATAGGCTCCCACAAATTCCCTTGCATCGTTTCGCAATAAGTGTGCAATGTGCAAAAAAATTCACTTGAATTAAGAGAATAAAAATATATTGACGATGGTCAAATTCGATTGTTTTGAATTTTTCAGAGTACTTATGGAGGAATAAGAGAAGAGTTACAGTAGAATATTCATTTCATAACGTGTTATTAAAACACTATTTTATTTATATGGGCAATTCAACGAAATATGGGATATGAGAGAGGACATATTTTTTTAGAATATTAACTTAGATATTTTTAGTTCTTTTGTAGCTTGGTTAAAATTTCCTCTTATTTCTCTTTATATATTATACTCTTAATGTCATCGATGGTATCAATAATGCGTCCTTTCAGCTCTGGTATTAATTTTTAAGAAGGAAAACGTCGGAGGAAGCACGGTCTGGGCAGGAGGGAGGATAGGGGAAGACCATAAAGTGAGTTCTCACACAAAAATCGTGAATTAATAAGGCTGTGTGGACAGGTGCATAGTCAAAGTGAGCACTTCTGAATTGACTAGCCACAACTGTGGTCTCTTTTTACGAAGCGTTGCGCGCAACATTTTAAAACGCTTTCGTAATACTGACGTTTGCCTTTTTTGACCTTGAGGCAAAATTTCAAAATCCACAACTCCATTGGAATCGATATAAACGGTGAGGTATACCACTTTTTTTGGTTGTGGAGATCATTTTCCAATGCATTGTGATACCTGGACTTTTATATCAATATCATAGCCTTAAACGTAAGTCTCGTCATCTGTTATGATCCTTTCAATAAATATTTCATCAGCCTAGGCTTGTTGAAGGATTTCTTGACAAACATTCACTCGATATTACTTCTTCTCTACGGTCATCAAACCGAAACAAACATTGCTGCAAGACGATGCATTTTTAATTAAACTGAAAACGAGGATTACTCGTAAGGTTACGAAAATGGTCATGCTGAAAATTGCACGTAAGTAGGACACATAATAAGTACAATACGATATTTTTGTGTACGTCAAATTTGAATGTATCGCTTTACCAGCTTATTAAACAATTTAGTAAAGGAAAAAATTCCTATGAGCATGAGCCCTTAGGGCTGGGGTCAAATTTTGTCACTGTGTTTCATATTTATTCTTTGTAAAGACACTCAATTTAACTGAACTTAACACCAATTCCCCATACGACTAGTTTCCCTCTTCAAATCATTGGAACTGTAAAATGCGTAGATTTACTTTCCAACCAGTCTGAAAACAACGGTGTAAATTAAGTAGGTTGTGGTGATCATACTTTTGACCAAACGATGGCATTCAAAGTGCAAATAAAAGGCTATATTCGCAGTCTTTGTCAATGAATGTATGATGGCCTAACATATATAATACTCACTTATAACGAACTTATCAGTAATGTTATTTCATCCACTACGCTGCGCTTATTTAATTTTTTTTCAAATATGAATCATGAGGAGGCTGCAAAATTGTTTCTCAATCAATTAAAAATATAAAAATGGGGGTTTGGTTACGATTCAAGTTTTTATACCAGTAAAGAAATCAGTGTTGCCTCATAAAATGCCATGTAGCGAAATATAAAAATAAAAAATGTTTAGATGTTACAAATGCCTAATTTTTTAAAGCGCTAGTTTCGAAACACATCATATATTAAATTAGCAATAACAAAACAAATCTTTGATAATCTAGCCAGTTTTCAGAGTTACGTCTGAAATCAGCACCCAAAAATTAGTTAAACAGAGCTATATTTCTTCATGTTTTAAACACCTTTTCTAACTCGTGTTTTTAAACAATACAATGTGTACCATATGTGTATTTTAAATTGCCATGATTATCTTAAATAAAGCATTCCTCTTATTAAAAAAAAAAGGTAAATAAGATGAATTATTTTCATTATTTACTCCGTATTTTTACAAAGTAGAATCATTTCAGAATGAGCAGTAAATATTCACTTTTAATTAGTATTTTTACTGCTGCTTCTTGTATTAAACAATTTGCAAAGACTGTTATCAAGATAAAATAAAGACTCCAATAATTTCCCCGACAGGTACTCTTTGATTACTTTACAAATAAAACAGTTTTATATTCCATACTTTCAATTTCTAGGTATTAGTTAAAATTGAATAATTGCTTTTTTTAATGTTTTACTACCATGCATTTTGCTACCGATATTTCTAAGAAACATTTTTCTTATCGAAGGAAAAGTACCTTATTTTAATTAAATATCAGTGGAACTGTTTCAATAGAAGATTTGAGAATTAATTTTCATTACACACCTTTGTATTGATGCATTTTTCATAGATTTGTTTCTACAGACAAATTTAGTGTATACAGTTCGTTTGACAAAAATATTAAACTATTTCTACTAAAATCAATATTAATATAAAACCATAGTTATGAAAGTTAAACAGTGATACTTTTGAGATAGAAACTACTACTTACTATCCAGGAAAAATTGAAAACGGTTTGAAAATAATAATTTTCAAAATCTGAGTTTAGAACTTATAATTTAAACAATTATTCCTGAATTTCTTAAAAAAAGTCTTATAACAGCGAGCAAGTTCAGAATATTTATATTTTACAGTAGTCTGCTGGATTGCTCAAGTTCGATGTAAATTTTACTATTTGCATACGTTTAAAGAAATCCAAATCATGCGTTGATAAACTGTTTAATGGGTAAAGTTGCATAATGCTTCATAAATGTATTTAAATAGTTATTAAATGTCACGGTTAAAGGAAGTGGAAGTTTTTTAATCAGAATTTAAACATCACTGAGTTCATTTAAACGAACAAAACTAGTACTCATTTGGGTTGTATATTATTCATTATATGTTTCATAAAGTATGAGTTCTGTAAAACAGGAAATGTTGGTTTAAGTGTTTTTAAAATAAATGTATCAGTTTACAACATGATTGTTTTATTGTTGTTTCTCTATAAAGATTATTCGAATAAAAAATAATGTAACACTTTTATTTAAATGCACGGATTTCTAAACGGATGGTTTTGAGTTCGTAACTCAGTTCAACCAAAGGTCTTACATACAGTGGCTGATGCACGTTAAACAAGTCGTGCCCCAAATGACCTCAATTCAGAGTGGAGTAGAATGTCGAATTCGAGGATGCCAGATCAAGTGGAACTACTACTGCATTTTCAAGTCCATGTAACTTCAAACTGTAGTAAAAAGCTTTTTGCATATCAGTATAAAAAAAACTTGCTATGAATTAAAGAATATTTTGAAAGTAAAAGTATATTTCTTTCGAAACTGTTCTATGTAATAATGTGAACAATCTCCAGCTATCACACATGAACGTCTTTTGTCAAAATAATTTGTCACTCCCAACTGTAAATTTGAGCTAATTTGTCACTACAAATGGACAGTAGTTGTCAGCTCTATTTAAAGACGTTCTTTTGATTTTGAACGTCAGTTTAGTTTCAAAATAACAGTTTCAGTTCTTAAACTTTACATTTTGTCCTCAAAATTACTAACAGACTTGAAATTTTTTTAGAGCATGCAATACGTCTACTGTACAATTAATATTTTAAAACAGTGTTGTAGTTCGTTAACAACTCGTTAGTTACTAAATTGCAACAAATGTAATACTTGTTTTAGAATATACATATGGTTAGATAAGTTTATGAGATAAAATATTTACGCATTTTAAATTACACTTATTTCTAAAGGAACATTATTTCGTACAAATAATAACATTGATAGATATATACAAAACGATTTCACTTAAGTTTCAATTCATGCAGTAAATGATAAATCTATCACTGAATGTAATTTTGTAGCTGAATCATAACTTTCAGAATATGGATTAACTACTTTGAGCCGTATATAATATTCTAACAGGAAAGGAAAATGTATGCACGAATATATCTAATTTAGAAAAATTATTATAGGCTAATTTAAGTAATTTTAAAATAAGATTGAAAACACTTAAAACGTAACACTTTCATATTTTAAACCACATATATGTCTTGCATAAAATATATATGCATTTTTGGCATATGATTTTGAATATCCGGGGAACTCAAATTGAATTTTCTAACCCACAAATGCAACCAAATAAAAAGTACGCATCTACCATTTTATCAGACCATAAAATATTCTTTAGAATTTTATCTCCATCTCTCTACATAATAGAAAGTGATGGAAAATGTATCATTTTATACCGTTCAAGTTGATAGCAAGACCCCTCAACTGCTGACATGATGACATCTGCCATCCAGACCAGAATCGGACTATATCTATCAAGTGCCCCAACCCCCTTCTTCCCACAAACTCTCCCCATTGGTTTGACGGTTCCACTTATTCCAATATGTCTAACGACAATAAGAGAAAGTGGCGGGCCATTTCCTTTTCTTTGCCTACAAAGAGATAGTAAGGAGAGAGTCATTTAAAATTTTCAATGTTCTTTAAAGACCAACCATCGATTGGAGCATGATGCATTTCCTGGAAAACCTCGTATCTGATGATTGATGTGAGAAATTATCCGATAGTATAATAATTCTGAGTACCATTGGAAAAACCTTTTGGGAGAATATTTGTCTTAAATCGGAAAATGCTTCCCTTTCTACAAATAGCATCAGTTTTGGAAATTGGGTTACTTTTGAAGTTAATCAATGGAAATTATTTGGTTATTATCATCACATTTACGTAAGTTAGTCATTGAAGTTCTTGTGTAGAAAACAATAACAAGACTGAAAAGAGTCAGATTAATTAAACTCATAAAAACACCTAGGTAAGAAATAAGCATTTGTTTCGTGATCTTATAATTTAAGGTTTCAAATAATCCATTTGAATAATGATAGTAAATTACATCATTATCACTACTTTTGTGGTGTATATATATATATATATATATATATATATATATATATATATATAATTTCAAGTACAAAAGGAAAATTCAAAGTAAGATTCGTAAGGAAATTTAAAAAAATAAAAGTGTTGGTAGATCAGGGAGGAGCCTGACCCAGATAACACAAAATGGTGTTTCTAAATGTGAGGATCAAAAAGCTAAAAATTGCTCATATGCCCCCGCCGAAAAAAAAAAAAAACTTTAACAGGCAAACATACAAAATAAAGCATTAAAAAAGAGTAGGAATAAAACGAAATCAGACCAAAGCAACAGCAGTCGTCACTTCGTCAATACCAGCCAGAAGATAGCCACCAGATACCGCTCATACAATTCTCTGTAAGTATTCACAATTCCCCAACATCATTGCAATGACCACACAAATCGAGGAGACGGATTCACTGATGTATTATTGGAAGATATTTGTAAATTTTTAGGCGATATAGCCCTAAGCAAAGATAAAATATTAGAAGTTGTCCTTTTGACTCCTAATCCCATATAACATAATGATAATGAAGAAAATTAGCCTTATAGCCTATTTGCAGATTCAGTAAAAGGAAGGTCTGGAACCGACAAGAGAATTGGGAAATCATTTTGTCAAACATAACCCTAATGAGGAACGCTCTGGGAAGTTTAATCCTGAACTGAAATTGTTAAGAACCACTTACATAGAATTATGTAACCGCATAAACAAAAGACGAACACGACGATTTATAACTGAACTCGTAAGACCGGTGAAACATCAGCACCAGATTAGACTCGTGCTGATTTTACTCGAGAGATCACAGAAAGAAATTCATCAATTGTGTGAGGAAGGAGACATCCACAATATTTCTAGTGATAGCAGTGTTATTCAAGACGTACTCAATCGTAAGCACCGTTTGTTGGCAGAAAGTGAAAATGAATAAAATCTTATTATGATTTAGAAATATATTAACTTAATGTTTTGTTGGTCAATTTCTTTTAATTTCAAATGCAAATTTACTTTAATAGATTTTAATTACATATTTTTTGTGTAATTACATATCTATATTTAGTTGAAATAGCATTAAAAGTTTTTATCGAATGTTTTTAATGTAGTTTTACTGAAT